>OY728141.1:887087988-887604892 GCA_963277665.1 Viscum album | reverse complement strand
TCTTTAAGCGAATATCGGCGCTGCGAGTTCATCGGTGCCCTCGGATTTCAATTCCGAGCACCGGATCAAAAGTTAGGAATTCCCGCTCGTTCGTTCACTGAACGTACCCGAGCCAAACTTCGGAAATTAATTCCGGGCACTCCGGGCCTCGGAATCAGGTGCCGTCTGAAACCGCGCTCTTGTAAAATTCAAAAAAAAAAATTAAGAAAAAATTTTCCTTGAATTTTACGGGTCTTTACAGTTAAATATAATTTTAATAATTAACTATTTGTTTGTTGATATTTAGTGAAATGGATTCATACATGGGATTCAAACACAAACAAAAATATTTCATACTGAATTTTAGAATTCGATTATTTCGAATGATTTGTATTATATTTTATAGAATGTTGGGATAGATGCGCTTTCACGTGCCTGTGTATAATGATAATATCAAAGACAAATTACTACTAAATTAATAGGTGCACACATGAGATTTATTGTGGTGCATGTTACTTCACACCTGCTATATTATTTTCATGGATTCGTTAGTCACTATGATGTATCAAAATATTCCACGGGGTCTTCCAATTTAAGAAGAAATTGTCCTCATTTTAAACCATTTCATATGAAACCCAAAAATTTGTTTAACATCCATACAATATTCATTTCATTATGGTAAGTGAAAATGTTCTGTGTTAGTTTTACTAGATTTTACCAATTCTAGGAGTTTTCTAAAAAACTTATACTACTTCTTCATGTAAAATATATTTAAATATCCAGGTTCATTTTTAGGCTAAAATTATTTTTTTACAATTTAGTATATGGTATGGTGTCATTCCACCTTAAAATCAAATATCACATTTTAATATATAAGTCAAATTATAAATTTAATTATATATTTTCTAATGCATACAATCCAACTTTTAATATACAGTCCTATAACATCCCACCACTAATATATATGTTTTATTTTTGAATTTAATTACAGTATCAAGAATAATATTGAATATTACCACATTATTAATTAATTTTCCTATCATTTTATAAACAAAAACTACAGTGATACATATTCTATTTGAGAATCATATTGCTACAATATTTCAAAAATTCCATAGATGTTGTGTTGAAACCTCTTGGTTACTTCATTGATAATTGTTTATCCTTAATTAAAATATATATTATATGTTCATATGAGTATAGTTACATTATTATAAATTATTTAGTGAGTTATAATTGGAGAGACATCGACATGATCAACTATTCTACTGATTCAAGAATGATGAACAAAGAAGTGAGTGGACATAAAACATAGGAACTGTTTTTGTATTCTCTAGTTTCTCTTCTATTTTGATGTAACTTGTATGTATATGATATTATAATTCTTGAATATTTTATTAAAATAATCATCAAAAGTGTTATTTAGTTAGTTTTTATTATATTCTGTTCATAAAAATTTATTTCATGAATACCCATGGGTTTTTACATGAATGTGTAATATTTAGTTGATGTGTGGTTTTTTGATGTTATAATAGGCTTTATATTACTGTGAGCACTCATTTAATATTTCTTCTTAATATAAGAGACATTAATTTCACATATAAAATGATCATGAATTTATACCCCCATGAAAAGGATAATATCCAACATATATGTACGTTTGTTGGATTCTTAGATCACCTTCTTTTATCATGAATAGATTACATTTTGTACGAATAACATTTTGAGAAGTGACCCTATTGCATATTTTTTCTATTACAAGTACATGTTGAGAAATTTATATCCAAGATCATCAATCCTATATTCATTCCCAAACCGCGTGATTCATTCGTGGGGTAGGTGGTGGAATCACTTGATATTCATTTTACACTATTAAATTGATTAATATGATTTCCCTATTTAAGCATTTTAAGTGAAACTGAGTGGAAGCATCTATGATTCTCTTTATAGATTGATATGATGTGCACATAATGTTATTATAATAAATGTTTACAAGTACATATTGGAATATGAGAATAATCCTATCTCTATCTCTCCATCTATTTAAAATGGCCATCAATTAAGGTAGGACTTTAATATCGGGGGAGTTCTAATATGTTTGTCATGTATATCATCTAAGCTTAATTCTATCAAATGATATTCACTAAAAACCGGGGAAAAGATATATAGAAGTAAGATAATTATGTTTTTATATCATTAAAATCATATTTTTTAATGTGTTTGAAATTTGAATAATGAAATTAGTGTCTCTATTTGAAAATTGAGTTTTAGAGTGCAACTAGTGGTTCAAAATCCAAAATGACTCACATACTAGGTAAGAAGAAGGGATATTATTTTCCCCTAATTCCTTCCACAAACATTTCATGGGATGAGCACTGGGACTGAGGGTATCTATAATAATAATTGGGTCATTACCCTCTTAATTCTCAGGAATATAAAACATAAAACCACAAATCAACACCCAAAGGATCCAATTAAAGAACACATATTTTTCCCCAAAACAATTGTCATGTACATGAAATAAATAATTTAAAATAAATACATGTATGAATAGATACCCAATTCTCTATATCATTCACATAATCTACATAGTCTACTTGAATAGAATATTAAATCCCCCTCAGACTATCTAGAAAAAAAATTAAAAAAATACAGAGGGGTGAGAACATGATGTATTGTTCTATATACAAATGGAATAATGATTTTCCGATAGACGTATTTTGAAAAAATAAGCTAATAAATATTGCAATTAAGATAGTGGGAAAACAATACTTACAATTCATCTTTGGTTACATCGCCATATCTTCTTAAACTATGTAATATCATAAGTATTAAATGTAATTTAGAATTTATGGGGGTATATAATAATATGATATGAATACTAGAGAAGTAACATCATCAGAATCGTACAACATCACAATTTCTTCCATAACATCATAACTATCAAAACATTATGGGAAAATTGGAATGCCCCACTATCAGCATGTATCCCACATCACCAACATATCTACTATAAATAGGAATTACAAGCTCCTATGATATTTGAATCATCCCATTATCACATCATCGAAACCAAAACCACATAATCGTCACCACTCACATTTTATTTTTTTAAACACAATTAAACAATTTGATCCACCCATGAATGGTTAAATCTACCTTCCTAAATTTAGTTAGCATACACTCAAGAAAAAATTTATTGAAGACTTCTATAATTAAGGAAATCCTATGAACATCCAATATTATTTGATTCATTACTTGAGATCAGGGATCCGTATTTCAATGATGCAATATGTGGTCATGAAAGAGATGTTTTTTTGTACTTAATGATATTTTTCATTATTGATAATTTACTCTATTTTTGGTATTTCATGTTTTTGAACTACCAAAGATATAAAATGATCAATTTACCCATATTGGAATATTTGAAAAAACCATTTGATGCATCTGCTAATTTTGATGTGTAGTGTTTACCCTCTGGTTGAGCCAATATAGAATTAAGAGGGTTTTGCAACTTGAAAATAATATATTAAAAACAGTAAAATATTTATAACCCTCTATGTGTATTAATGGGTGGGGTGCATATGGTGTGACCAGACCATGATGGGATATGAAACATAGGATGGAAAACTGGGCCAGCTCAACATAGGGCCCAAGTGTATTGGCTAGCCCGTGGTCCAATCTGGTAAGTATTCCCAGCCTTCCCCAATTGGCCACACATGATGTACATTGGATCCATAAAACTACACCAATTTCCCCATCATTCCACGTGCCCCACCAAATGGATTATACATATCCAACAATCACCACTGTGGTGTGATTTCAATGATTCTCTTGTTAGATGTATATTACATGAAAATAGAATAACATACCCAAAATATTTTCCAAAACAGGTTATAATAGATGTTATTTTTTTCAATCATTTGGGTCTGTTTACATTGATAGATATGATTCTTTAGAATTTTTCTCCGTAGGGATAATGACTTGGTTTGGGGAATGATGTTTAGAGCATTCATAGGGCCATTACTTCCCATGAAGTATGCTATGATTTGGAACATGGACATTATTTTCCATCATGGCTTTTAGTACACCCCAAGATAGATGGGGCACATGTCCTCTTGATCAACAAGGATTCAGTGCTCCATTGATTCTGATTAGGTGTACATCCACCACATGCTATTAATAGGGTATGTTACTATTTTCACCAAGGTGCCGTCTAGTGAGGCGTGATTCCTCCATACATATGGTCAATACTCCCCTAATTGAGGTGTATTTAAAGGATTTCTTTGTATCCCACTATAATTCCATAAAGGTTGTCTGGGTTATGTGTTTTTAGTAGTTATAATTTGTAGAGTTGCATGTTGATTTTTATTTCAAACAGCCTATGCAGATCAGGGGCTCTTTCAAATGTTTGAAATTATATCCTTTACAAAATACATGGGTGGTTCTAATAGTTGTGGTAAGTACCCCCATGACTGGGTTATATTCATGAGAATGGCTTGGGATATCTGACACTTTTCTTGAGTGTATTCACTTTATCAATGGTTATGAATTACGGTTTGTGGTATTCCAATTGATGACGTGTTTACTTCAATGAGTTTGTACTCCATTTTTGTATTTAGTAGAAACCTGAATGTTGGAGATGTGGAGGGATTTGAATTGTTTTAGTAAAGTGACATTATAGGCACTCCATGGTTACCTTTTGGACACAGTGTATAGTAGGGATATCAATGTCACACATAGAATAAATTTATGTTGTCCATGTATTTATAGATGCATTGGCATTGTACCAATACATGTTATGTTTTACTGATGATGCGAAGGTCAGATGATGGTCTTCGAAGAAGTGAAACTGGTATTTCTTCAATGATAACACCTAGTGATTTTTTCTGACATATTTTGTAGGATGGAGGTCCATAATGGTTGAAGTTTTTTTTGCAGATGGAAACTATACTAGAATTACTAGAAATTGGGAGGAGTACTCTAGTGCCTCATATATATCAGATTTATGGAATGGTTAGATTTATAGTTCCTTTATATTAAACCGTGTGAGGATTAATTTTTTATAAATTTCTAATTCATTCATTTTGTAAAATTTAGTCAATAATATATTTATATCATAAAAGTGTTTCTTGTTATCTTATACATATAATATGTGTTAATTGTCGAATGAACTAGGCTAAGGTCAATAATGTTGTATGATATGGGAACATGGTATCTTTCACAAGTCGTTGACCTATTTTTTTATGACATAGGGTTGCACACTCATCATAAAATTGGATCAAGTGGTGCCTAGATGGGTCTACTTGTGTCATTCTGAATATCATGTAAAATTAATATGAAAATTGTTCAAGCATACATTACATTAATCCTTAATCAACTTATATTATGTTAGTGGACGATATAGATATGTAATAAGCATAATAAAATATGTATTTTTTAAAATATGATTTATCAATACTATTATATATTTTCAATATATAAAACAGTTAAATAAAATATTATTTTACATTTTTATTCTGTAATGATTTCATGTTTTTTTGTGATATTGGTGTCTTATATTTAAATTTTTTTTTTAAATTGATTATTTATTTTTTTTAATTGGAAATTTTTTTCACTATAATGTTCATTTATTTTGTGATCAAATTGATTTTTTTATGATAATATTTATTTTTAATAATATTTTATATTTTTATGAGCATTATCAAACAAATTTATTTGTAATATTGGTTTTTAATCATTAATGATTTTTTTCTAAACATAATTATATTGTATATAAATTTTCATTAGGGGTGATAATAATTTCCATTTAGATATTACATGAAATATCATAATGATTAAATGAAATCTCATATGGATTTCAATATAAAATTGTATAAGATGAATTTATTCGATCATATGTATACAATATAAATTAATTTTTTAAATGATTTATAGGAGAAAATTGAGGTTTTTAAGTTGGAAGAGTCCATTTATAGATTAAATCAATCTTCTTAAAGTGGGAATATATGATTTGGTGATTCTATCAAGGTATTTGGTTTTATAAAAATAAATACAATTCTTGAGTATATAGGTAGGTTAGTGGATTCATCATAGTATTTTTAATGTTGTGTGAGGATGACATATTACATATTGAAAATGATGTCTGGACATTACATTATGTAACGATTTTGTGAAAATGTTTTCCAATGAAATACATGAGTTTAAAATCCAATATATTGGATATAAAGATCCATATAGATGGATAAATAGTATTTTTTTCACCAAGTGAATGAAAATATAATAGAAAAGTTATTGAGTGGTTTAGTATGGAGAACTCTGAGATGGGTTCTCTTTAAATGTTTTGTAGTATGAATCTTAAGAATATCCTTCATCCTAAACTATAATAAATAATGATGAGAATCATTCTTTGTCCTCCAAAATATGTGCCATGAATATACTGTTTTGTATTTGACCAAATTGTATCTATGTGATATGTATAGTATGATGTTACCAAATATTCTTGGCAACTAAATTAGTTGTATCAAAGAATATCGTTGAGTATATAAGAATAATTAAGGAAATATCCCATATCATTCATGGTGAGGGTGAGTACATTATAGGGGATTAATATAATGATAGACTCCAAATTGGAAAATATGACATGATATCTGAGTCTCACCTCATGTTTTTCTCGTGGAAGTCAATCCATTGATTGGTGGAGTTCCAAACAATATATTACAGGGATGCTGATAAAAAAGGTAGAATGGATCACGGAGTCACATGTAGGTGAATGCATCATTGTTGATCATGATGCTAATTGTTGAATATGGAGTGGATTCTACATTGTAGTGGAAATGGACCTTTACTGTGTCAACAGTGGATTTAATCCTCAATCCAAGGAACCTCGATCTCACTAATGTACACAAAATTGGAATGGAAACAGACATCTATGAGACAACTGTTATTTCCATGGTTCATCGGGTAGATTTTATTTTTTGGATTTTTATTTCAGGTCACATTTCTTGTAAGTTAACATTCACTTGTCATGGAAGTAGGATTCTACGAGGCAACATCTGACAACAGTTAACCACTTGTGTAAGTGGGACACATTCATATATATGAAAAGAAAGAAAAACATGCATATAAAAAAATACATCGAATAAATAAGTAAACGTCATTTAATTATCACTTTTTTAGAACATTTATCATATCATAAATATCTCTAACAATATTTTTCATGAATAAGGAAATTTCCAATTATGTATCACTAGTAAATCTACTATACTAAATAATCACATTGACATGACCACCATAAAATTAAATCATCAACTACTCATAATTCAGTTCATTTCAAAGATTAATATATAAATTTTAAATAAGAAGTATATAAATACTAAAGGGATGACTATGAATCACAAATTTATTAACAAGATCAAAAAAAATATGTTGAATTTTCCAATACATTTAATATGTTAATGTACATTTCAAATTTTTTTTTTTACAGTAATGTGAAAAATTTTACATGGGAGGAAGAAAAAATAAGAAATATTTTTTCTAGGGAGTTTCTTATATGGCTTATTATACAAATCTTCCAAATGAATATTTCCCATCCACAACAATAATCCTATAAAACAATTCATTATGAGTTTGAGTGTGATTTTTACAAGGAATAATATGGCTCAATATAATCTTACATCATAAATTTTTTTTAGTGCTAATGAAATACCCATATGGACTTCTATCCACTAGTCACCCATATAAAATACATCACATTAGTAATATACATTAGAAATTACACCATACATTTAGATTTCCATCATGTGTACACCTATGCACTATGAGAGTAAATGTACTATTGAACCAGTTTTTTCACCTTTTGGAGAAAACCTTCCTTTCTACACTAAAAAAGATAAAATGCATGAAACATTTTGACGTACAATGATAAAAATAATTCAAATAAATACATCATTAGATATTTCTTTATAACAACATATTAATTTTCTCCACCCCTTAACAGAAATCTAATGTTAAATTTATTTTGTATAGTTTAATATATAATCATGAATGTGTTTTTATGTTTTTCAAAAGTAATGAAAAATAATTTAATGAAGAAATAGATTTGTATTGACTTAGTCAATAAAAATTTTCTTTCTCATTTCAAAACATTTTTTATGATATGCTTGATGGAACTATGAATTTCATCAATGATAATCATATTGTAAAAAATAGAGATTAAAAAATAAAAAAGAATGCACCAAAGTCCTAGAGAAAATATTTACTAAAAAAACTGACATATACTATAATATAATTTAAAATGAGAAACCAAAAATGATGACACTAGATGAGAAATATGACTCATGAGAATGAAGTGGTTACCGAAATCATACAATATAAATTATAGTAAATGAGTGAAATCATCAATAGTGTCTTCTAATATTTAATGACGTGTGGGCTTAAATAACTACCTTACAACTTGGAAACAATGTAAAATGTACCATTTATGCAAAAAAGATTGGATATAGTGTATTTAATTGTGGTCATGGATTTGTTCTAATAATATATTCAAGGATTAAAGGCTTAGTATAGAAAATTTAATGGTAGATAATATGACATAAAAATGTAGTTTCAAACTAAAGAACATCAATGAATGAAAAATATATTTTTCTTATTCATTTCTTAGGAAACTATATGAAATTGAAAAATAATAACACGATGCACCAAATAATAGATAATTCATAAAATTTATACAGTAGATGTGAAAACCAAAAATTATGATGAAGAAAAATTTATTGTTATAAACTATGAAATTAGGGAATCCTTGAAATTAAAAAAATTACAATGTACAGCCTCAATGTAAAAACGAATGTAGAATACAATAGTAAATTATAGGGATTTTGGTTCATAAATTTAATTCCAACATAACTAATCAATCACAGAAGATTTAATTCCCTTTCTTAGGTGTCTATGATTTTCAAGACTCTCTAGTCAGGTTCCAATATGACTACATAGTTCTACGATTTAAGGCCTAAAACATCCACCATGGAATTTTGATTTCCTATTTTATTACCCAATTCAAAATAAAACATATAAATATAACCCATAAATCATCATTTATTTTGATCCAAGTCCCTTTATGAAGTGATTTCTAGAGCACTTATGATCAATAACAATTGTAAACATTTCATCAAAGAGATTGTGGTTCCATGTTTTTAATGATTGGACCACCGTAGTTGTGTGATGGATAATTATTTTCTACTATCAATATTTCCCTTTAGACATGGTCTATGACATGGTCTCCTAGGAAAATAAGTCAACCCAATCAAGATTGAGGTTAATAACAATACATGAAATTACCCTTCCCCAGTTCGAGAAAGATTAAGATATGTGTAGAAGTGAGTAAGATATTAAACTCAAAAATAGATTTTTGTCTATCATCATTCCATTTGAAAGAAATAACCTTTCTCACAAACTTTTTCATAAGATAACTAATTCTTGAGAAATCTCAAACAAATATATAATAATTGTCTTCCTGTCATAGAAATCTCTATATCTCAAAGGCAATAATTGGCAGTTGTCATGAAATGACAGTTTCAATCTCCTAGAGCCAATTGATGTGTCTCTATTAGAAATTATTAGCCCAAGTAAATAAAAAGGTACCCCAAATTCTATGTGATTTTGATATAAATAGCTTGTCCAACCTCTTCCTTACAATCATTGAAATATTATTATTTTAATGAGAATATAAGGTCATTTAAAACAAAGTATAAAAGACAGATGTTTCTAGTTTCATTTTTGAGGATAATATTTACATTTTCCTTTCTATTAGTCATTTTTTAGATCAAAACAATAAATTTTTTAATTCATGCAATTTCTAATATTATTCACTATGTCAGCATCAAATTGAGATCTTGATGTTCATGTTTGATATTCATATTAATGTGGATCATCTTATTTTTTGGATACTAAAATTCATAATTAGATTTTGTTTTTTAATGAAAATTAATACTTCCACTATTGAATTTATCACTTATTATGTACTATGTGACTTTATCTATTAATATCCAATGACTCATTTATATTTATATGTTCCATGTGAATTATTTATTATATAAATATTTCATAGAATATATAGCACTACCCACAAATTGTATATTATTGTTGAAGAGTATTTCATATTTTTATATGTTGAATAATAATCTAACACATTATGAATGAATATAAAGCTCCATAGTTTTTGAATATAAAATTCATTTGTGTGCATGAATATTGAATATTGGAAATTTTAATTGCATTGGAAACATCATGAGTCGCAGTAACACAAAATGTTTTCACATGAATAAAATTTTAAAAAAATGAATAAGAAAATATCTAGAAGATGATATCACATGACAAAATTATTTCAGTTGTTCAGTAATAATCATTACATCCATGGAGTGGAAGATTCTATCTATGATTTTAGATAAAAAATATATAGAAAATAAAATAGTTTAATAGCATAGAACACCATACCTCTAAAACAGATAAAAATGAGGATGAAACCCTTTTACACTAGATACCCAATATGTCCACTATGCTAAAGTGAATTGTAGCTAAATTTATGAATTGTAATATTGTTTTCGCCTAGGATAAACACACACATCCCCCTCCCCTTGTCCTAAAGCATTGGACAAACCCCCACCCCCATAGCATACAACATAGAATGAAATACCCCAATGACATCAAACAATGTGACGTCTCTTCAATTCCCCCACTTGAGGAATCCCATCTATATCCTATTCATGTATCTAACCCTCAGTTCATATGATCAACAACATTTGATATTAACCATTTTTTGACTATTTATTTAGCAAAATATTAGCATGTTGAATTATTCCTTGTGAAAAATTAGTTTGAACACTTTATGCATTATATCTTATATACCGTATACATTACATGTTCACGAAACACACATAATTTTTGTCTATTTTACATATAATATATTAATATAATATATAGACTATAAATAACATGTTATAGTTATTATTTAGATACAAACTAAAATATATCAATGATTGCTCTTCTGTTTGATTAGAATTTTTAGATGTATATTTATTAGCATTGAGACATACCTATAGATATTATTTTTATATAATAATTATTTATATGTTTTATGTGTATTTTTTAAAAGGATAAATTTATTTACCATTATTCATGTTAATATTATTTATCTCTAGTAGATGAAATTATAGTGTTGGAAAAATTATACACATTAGAGTATTTATGAGTTTCATTTAAAATTCCTTAAAAAACAATTTCTTTGAATATAAATGGAAAATATTTTTATACATTATATTTTTTTTATGCATTGATATTATGTGATTATTAAAGGCACATAATGCATATTAAGTGAACATAATATATTAATATAAAACAAAAACATTGATATATATATAAATTAATAAATATATTGAACATATACGTATATAATTCATATAACTCGTTTTAAGTGATTGTTTGCATAAATATTAAAATATCTATTTACATTTTTTCCTATTTGATTTTATTTTTTTCAAATCCATTTCATGGTGATAAAAATAATAGTGTTATAGTGATTCTAATATTCCTATATCGTAATAATTAAATATATATCTTAGTAGAAATATAAATTTCTATATAACTTCTTATTCCACTTTTGAAATTATAATTTTCAATTTTAATTTTTATCTATAAATTAAAATTAAATTTCAATTATACTACATATATGTTCAAAAAATATATTGTAACATGAAATCGAATCCTCATACCATGAAAAAACATTGATTTAAAATACATTACCACTTCTTGTAGAAACATCAGTATGTACAATTGTTCTACAAAATCATAGAAGATGATAAAAAAAGTCAATGGACTGGAACCATATAATTTTTTTGGATTATTTTGTTTCTAATAAAATTATTATGTATAATATATGTATTTGATTTTATAATTATAGAATATATTTTTAAAATAACAATATAAAATTTGATTTAGTAATTTTTTATTTATTGTTGTGTTGTAAAATTTTATTTCTTGAATACCCAAGTGTTTTTAAATGATGCCATATTATTTAGTTGATTTGTGATTTTATGATCATTTTGTGTGATTTATTTTTCTATGACCGTATTTTACAATTTTTTTCCTAATATTAGAGACTAGAAATACAAATACACAATGTGTTAGAATTTAGATCCACTTTGATAATGTAACTCTACAACCTTTATGTCAGTTCTCTAGATTCTCAATCCACATTATTTAATCACCAATAAAATATTTTTGTTATAAAACACATTATTATATGAAATATTGTTGCATATTATTTTGATTATCAGTAAAATTTTGTACATTTTTATTCATGATCACAAAACCTGTATTCATTCACGATTCAGGAGAAGAATCTGTGGTGTTGGTGGTTGAATTGTATAATATTAATTGTTAACTTTGAAATTGAATAATTGAATATCCATGTATAAGAATTTTAAGGTAAACTAAGTTCAATAATCATTGATGATCTTCATAGATTTATATTAATTTCACACAATCATTCTATCGTAAATTTTTACTATGCTATATTGAAATATGATAATTATTCTCTCTATATCTTTAACACTTTTTAAAAAGTCCTAAAATTGATTTAATACATGAATATTACGGATGTTATTCTATTTTGTCTTGTTGATACTCTATATATATTTATAACAAAGGATATGCTTTGAAAAATGGGAAAATAGTGAGGGATGTAAGTGAATGAAGTTGTATTTTCCATTACATGCATATTTTTTTTAATTTTTTTTAATGATAATTACTGAAAATTGTTTCACTAGTATAAAATTGATTTTTGGATTGAAACCAATAGTTTCCAATCCCTACTGAATCCCCTCATTAGTAGGCTTAAGTGATTGGATTTTTCCTTGAATCCTTCCACAATTATGTCATGTTATGTGTAACAGGACTGTGAGTATCTATCATAAGAACATGAGGCATTACCCTCTTAATTCTCAAAAAAAACTATAAAAAAACACAGAATGGTTAAAATTAATGAAAAAATGTGTTTCTATTACCAAACTGTTATATACATGACATAAATACATTAAAAATATAGGCATGAATGGAATCCAAAATCTCTAGATCATTCTCTACCTCTACTCAAGCCACCTGAACAACTATGCTAATCTCCCTCAAACTATCTGCTTAAATAATTAACAAACTATATCGGGGTGAGCACATTATGTATTCGTCTAAATCCATGTGGAATAAAGGGTATGGGATAAACATATGTTAATAAATAAAGCAAATAAAGTGCATGATTAATATAGTGAAAAAACAATGCATTACAAATAATTCAACTTTAGACACATCGCCTTATTTTATTAAAATATGAAATATCATAAATATGAATTGTAATTTATAATTGATTGGTGTATATAATAATATGATAATAATCATGGAAAATTAACATCATCATAATCATATCACATCACAATTTCTATCATAACATCAAAACCATAAAGAAATCATGGAAATGTAGGAAATCCAAGCTCTCAAACTATGTCAGGAATCACAAGAATATCAACCAATTATAGGAATTACTACCTCTCAAATTTTTTGATTTATCCCATTATATAATTTCCAAAACCACAACCACATCATCACCACAAAATCAAGACCCCACAATATCCCAATATCCTCACTTCTCGGCCTCATTGAATCATGTTATAACCTTAATACATCATAGCCCAAAACATGACATAACCATAATCAGTCCCAACCCAAAACAATATATAACCCAAAGAAATTTCAACAAGTAGAATCATCCCATTTCACCCCAATATTATAAACACTAATTTTTTTTTCATCAAATGAATATTAAAACATTTAAATAAATAATGGTTGTAATTTTTTTTCTCAATATGATATCCACCATGCTTCATACTATGTTCATTTATTTTTTCCCTTTTTATTTAGTCAAAATCATTTAAACCATTTTTTTCACCCAGGAATACTTACTCCTACCTTCCCAGATTTATTTATCTCACACTCAAAAAAAAAATATTGAATGCTTCTCCAAATAAAGAACACATGTCAACATACAATAAGATTGATGCATTTATAGAGTTCATAACTCAATAGTTCATTGATGGAAGATTAGTAACTGAATGAGGGTGTTTTGTGTAGTGTCCAAGAGTTTTTAAAATCTATAATTTAATCACTTTTTATGTTTACATGTTTCAAAATCCCCTAGATTTAAAATGATAAATTTACAGAATTATTCATCCTTAGAATAATGATTTGATGGATTTGTAGATTATGAGGTGTAGTGTTGACAATCGATATGAGGCAATGTGAAATTATGATTGTAATAAAGATAAATATTAATCTATTTAAAATAATATAATATTTTTATCCCTCCATGTGTATTTGATGGATGGGGTTCGTTGATCATGAAAAGGCCAAACTAGTTCCGGTGGTGCATGACAGCCAGCTGGGCCAGCTCAACGGATGGCCCAACTGTATTGGCTAGCCTGTGAGCTAGTCAAGTGTGCCTCCCAACCAGACCCTGGAGGGACCGTGCAATGTGAATGACATCCATACACCTACATCCCTACCCCATTGATCCATAAAAAATAAAAATATATGAATCAAAATATTGGGGGTGAGGAACAAAATAGTTAAATTAATAACCTCTTAAAATTAGTCAATAATGTCATCCCCAAATTTCAATCAGGCTCACCGGGTATCAACAAAATCAATTTTCACATGAAACACAAGAGATCTAGTGTGTGCATGTGACTTCATGAGAGTTTCTTCAAACTAAAAATCCATTGAGTCCTCATCGCATTCCAAAATTTCTCCACAAAGAACGTGTTATGGAAGTTGGTGGCCTTGGGGGCCAGGGCATTGACAAGTATTTTCACAGTGGAAATTGACATAACATTGGGCCTCCAAAAAAATTACTTATTTCTCAAATTCCTAGTAATGTTAGCATGCATTTTATGTGGAACAATATATTAAATTACATATTCTCTTTCTCCCTCACTACCTGAAGTGATGATTTCATTATTTAATCCACAAATATTGTTTGGCATCATCATGGGTGATGTTCAGCATCCATAAAAGAGTTTCACTCATTGGTCGTAGTGAAGTGAATGGTTTTCATAGTTGATTATGCACAATCCAATCCCATGTGGTGTTGTCATCTCAATAATGTTCATGACGATGTTAAATCGGTGTGGGCATTGTCTTGATTGGCATCTAGTGTTTCCAACTCATTTGATGGTGCCATAGAAAAATCCACTGCATTTGATAGTGTGGGAATTTCCTCAACCATGTCCCATGTAACATTTTCAATAGATAATGCACTAGTGGGTGTGGGTGGTGATCTATGGTATCTAATAGTGTTTTATTTCTCCTACATTCATGGTATATATACCTTAGTGTGCTCAATTCTGAATGACTCCCCACAACTCAACACATATTTCAATTCATCAAAACTGCAATCCAAATATGCTACCTTATGGAAGATGATATCAGGTATTACATAAACATGATTTACAATGGGGACAAACATGCAATACTACATGGATTTGAATTCACATGAAATAATGTTCCGTAGCATAATAAGTTAATCAAGCTTTCTCAAATAAGCCTTCGCAATCATGACTTGCTTTATATAGCCAATGGTGCATAGAAAGTACTTCATCAATTGTTTTTTCAATAAAACATTGTATGATGTCATCTCATAAAGGAATTTGGTCATTAAATGGTTGAGGATGAAAACATCAGTAGATATGATCTCACAATAAACAATCCTAAGGATACCATTTGATTTCATCATTCTATGAGCCATGGTTACAATGGTCTTGTTTGTACATTCAAAAACCCCTACATATTGTGATGAATAAGGTGATCCAATATTTTCATATATTGATTTATTCATTTTTATTTTTGATAATATAATGAATTAATGAATTTAGATTGTATGGTATATTTATTGTGATGTATCATTACATTTATCAATTAAATTCAATGGTCACAAAGCCATTTAATCAAATTATTTTTAAGGGGGAATTAATCTATTTGTTAAAATCACCCATGGAAACTGGTACCCATATTTTCATTTTATAATTTTTTTTGTTTACTTAATTGTAATTCTTAAATTAATTTAATTAAATAATTAAAATTATGATTACACAACCTTCATTCACAATTCATCGATGTGTCCACCGCACTGTGTGGGATCAACCCCCTACAGCCTCTATCATATGTAATAGTTGTTAGTGCAGTTTGAGAACATTGTATATTTAGAGTTTTAAAGCCCTACATAGAATTAGATATTCCACATGAGTGTATACAAAATTTATTATATTGCTTATTAATGTTAGAAAATGAATATTTGGGTAACCATTTGGATGAGTTTAACAAACTATTGACGGAGATGACTTTTGTGATGGTTGAGATTGGTGATAAGGATTACACGGTACATATTGAAATGGATGAATAAGAGAAATATTTTCTTTTATTGGGTTTGATACATGTTTCTTATCATAATATTGTCACCAAATTTCTACTTAGGAAATTCAATTTGATGTTGGATGATGTTATTTCATCATTGTTGATGAATGAGACTTAGTGATAGACCAATGGTATTGTTCACTAGGAGGGTATCGAAACCTCTAAACATTAAAAAATAATGGAAATGAAAATAAGGAACATTGTATAAAATATTTGGATACCATCATAACTATTATATAGGTTGTGGGTGATATACTTTTAGTTGGAGTTAATTGTCAATGGCAAGATATTTACAATGAAGGGTTGATTATTTCACCAACTTCTTACCATATAACACAAAATATTGAACTATATTCATCAAAAAAGATGTTTACATTGCTATATTGAATATTTGTGATGGAGAATATGTTGGTCTCATTGTTTTTGGTGATATTCTATGGAAGAAAATGAATGTTATATGTTATTTTTGAGGGATGTGTGACATGTTATTGGTATACGGCAAATTTTATTATCTACATGTACACATTATAATATTTGGTTGAAGAGTGAATTTAAAATTGGAATCAAAACATTATCTAGAGGATTGAAGGTATACGTTTCCTAAAATATGGTTGAAAAACATTACAGGATCAATGTAAAGGTGTGAAATGAATTAATGAATTTATTTAAAAAGTGTAACTCATTATGTTATTGTCATAGGAAATCATTATGCATGAATAAAAGACTATCAAAATGGATGATGAAAGATTATATGTGGAATCAAGGAAGGTATGGTGTTTGGGGCCTGACAACTAATTCTTTTTATTATGTGAATATCACATGTGAATAAGAAATAAAAATCCATCATCAGGGTGATGTGCTGAGAGTAACATATGGCTCAGAGGGTGTTGAGAAGATGGATAATTTGGTTTCCACAGGTACTTATTATTTTTTGGTTATCAATATTATGGGGGATACGAGTGTTGGTTCTTGTCTTCTATAATAGGGTAGTGAAATAATAGTTACAATGAAGGCATTGGTGTTTGGATTTTTTTACTGGGAGCTATCAGGTTTTTATTAGAGCTCTAAATGACCACTTGCATATTTTCTATAGTGAATGATAGTTGGTTTGAAACCATTAGGTTTTCATTCCAATTTAGTTTATTTGAATTATTCTCATTCATTGATTGGATGAAGGGGGTGATTTATATGTAAATCATATTTTTCATTTTATCCTAGAGTAGGTTAAAGAAAAAATGACAGAGATTTTTTGGGGAATAAAATATTCAAACATCCCAATGGAATCACATCGTATCAAAATTAGGGGATATTTTTGTTATACAAAGTTTATATTTTTTTAATTTAAATTATTACAGACATGTGTTGTTTAGGCCTATATTGAGATTGTAAAAATGCTGTGACATGGGTGATTTTGAATGTGTATGAAAAAAATGAATTATATAAAGAAGATATGTGAGAAACCGTCTATTATGGTGTGGGAAGAAAGGAGTAGACCCAACTTGGATTGTGTAACAACTTATTAAAGTGGACATGATGACACCATGTTTTCGTTTTTTACATGAGATAGGTGACAGTTTGTCACGATATTTTTTTAGAGAGAATATAAAAGGGTATTAGGGTGTGGAATTTAACAAAGGTTATCTATAATGTTTATCCAATTAATTTTTTAGGCATTTACTTGGATTTTATTATTTATGATTATTAATATAATTGTTTGGTGTTCTCCTGTGGTTTTT
Source organism: Viscum album (assembly GCA_963277665.1). NCBI lineage: Eukaryota > Viridiplantae > Streptophyta > Magnoliopsida > Santalales > Viscaceae > Viscum > Viscum album. Next base: position 887,586,668 of record OY728141.1, on the reverse strand, counting down.
CATTCTTTCACATTAGAGGGTTTTTTCAATTTTAAAAACCACATATCAATTTTTTTTAAATATTTTTTCGTGATTCTATTTTTCTTCTGAATTTCTCAAAAAAATTCATCTTATCTTAGTTTTTATTCTAGTACCAATTTTTTCCTCCACAATACAATGGGGATTTGTTTTGGGGATAGGGAAGGTAATTTGGATCTATAGATAGAGGAGACAGAAATCTAAATAAGGTGGGTGTATTCCTTTCAAATCTCTATATTAAACTAAGGGTCTATGAAGAGGGGGTGAACTTCTCATTGTGGGGTCTAGGATTGGAGGTGTATCAGTATTTGAAACTAAATGGAGAGAAAAAATTAAAATATGGGGTTGGATGAGAATATCTTTTTCTATGTTAATTGGGGTGTTGTGCACATGCAACATTTTGGGGTACATGAAAATATTTTCCAGCTCTCCTATCTATTTGATTTGATGATCACTTCATTTTAACATGGGGTATCTCTCTAATATATTCAACTTTTCTGATTCAATTTATTTATAATCAACTTTTTTATAGCCATTGATGATTCAACATCACATACACATTCAGATTTACACATACATGTAGATATCAGATCATTCAAAGCCTTCTCTACTCCTTCAGAATCACTCTTAGATAATACTATCATATTTTTATCTGAGAATCATCCAATCTATAATATTTTTTTCCCTGGAAATTAACGTATGTTCAATTTTAATTATTAGTGAAACAACTTCTTCGTTATGTCCCTCAACTATCATGGACTCCTCATCCAATTTGGATGAATGTTCATTGAAGACATTTCCTTATTCCTAAATCATGATCTTCAATTCAACCATATATTCTATGATTTCGAATGTTGTTCAATATTATTATGTTATTTCGTCCATTTGATAAATTTCTTCTTCATGATGATCATCATATTCTGATGACTCATCCAGAACGTCTCTCTAATTTTCATTTCTTATTCATTGATCATTAATCATACCAAGAGAATACTAAAGTATCAAATGAGATATGAATCCGTATTCAACATGTTTTATATATAATTATCCTTTTATTGTTCAAGATTATCAATAGTAGTCGTAATGGATGCATTTGTTATAGATTTCAAATCTGGTTCTCCCTCCTTAAAAAATTCATCATCATCATCATCTTCTCTAGAGGAAAAACAATTTCTTTGTATCTTCATTCTGGATTTGAAGCCTCAATTTTTAGGTAAAAGTTTTCTCAGGCTTGTTAATGTTTCAAATTCCCTTTCTTCATTAACATGATTCCCTATGAACAGATACACAATGTGTCCAACTATACCACAATGAAAATAGGCCAAATGTAGCATTCAATAATATAGCCTTTTTACTCTCTTTAATTTCTTGGACAAGAGAGAAATAATTTAATCATCCTTATTATCTCCATCAATAAAATCTCTATAAATATCTTTTTTTCTGGTCCTTGAAGAAATTTATTTACATACATGACTTTTTTTATCTTCTAATCTAGCTCTCATTTCATATTCCACTAGGATACATAGTAGATCATCCAAAGAATGATTAGAAAGATACCTATACTCATGGGATGGAAAAGTTGGATTATACAGAGGTGGAATTCTTTTATGATTTTTGTCATCATATAAATGTACATAATTTATTTTTCTAGTACACAAATATCTCCAACAAACTTCGTTATGAAATTAAAGAAACTATTTACATTTTCATCTGATCTCATCATCAGATCAACAAATAGTTCTTCATATCAGGGAGTTTCACATACTTCACATTGTTTTAACCTTCATATATATTTTTAATATTTTCCCACATAGACTAGGATGATGTAAAACTAACCGCCTTTATATATATTTTATTTGAATGAGAATTTTTGAGGGAATTCCAAGATTTATCATATGCATGGAGAATTTTTATTTTGAATTTTAAATAGGCATTCCTATTTCATCAATGACCAGAATCCCCTATGTTGTGGGGGAGATAAAATATATTCCAATTGATCTTAGATGACATACCATCCTTTATTCCATAGCTAGATGTGTATTCCATTAGACCGAGGGAGTCTCATGACATTTATTAAATTTTACAAGACAAAACAAGTGGACATATTTTACTCTAGCAACGTATATGCTAAATGCTATATAAAGGGCCCCAGAACACCCTGATAGGGGAGGAGTGAATCAATGTGTCATGTTTTTCTTAATGAATGATAGATCATGTTCCCATTCTGGTAGTAACATTTTAAACCTATCTGATGGTAATGTGAAACAATTAAACCATAAGAAATTCAGAGTCACAACAATGTAGTTTTACCTGGTACACCACTAATGGATTGTCCATGTATAATACATTGACCATTTTTTTGGTTATATATAAATCCTCTAATATTCACTAGTTGTGGAATACAAGAGTTCAAAAAGAGTCACTTTTTTCTCGGAACACTAACTTTACAATATTTTATCGATGGAACAATGTGTGCCTCATTACAATTCTATCGAATCACCCTAGCTCACTACTCCATGAGAATAATTTGTCGGTTTATATACCTGATGGTAACATCAGTAGTTTAGTATTGAAGTTTTGGTATGAGTCTAGTGTGAGACTCTTCTTGCATCCATGACCAGAATTAATACACATGAATGCACTGATCAAACAAAATAGATATTCAAAATTATGAAAGAATCTCAACTCAGATATTTTACACAACACATATTATTGTGTGCATGTTTTAGTTTTATCATGAGATGTGTCTTTCATGAAACCCATTTTCTTTAGCACCACCAGACCATGTGTTTCTCTTAGATTATATAGACATAAAGAATATTATGTGCCGAATATTTTCAATGTGTAAGTATTTTTCACACAGCACTTACTCGTAGATGAGACAAAATATTTTATTTTGAAAAAGGATCTGTGTATTAAATGGGGTAGCCCCATGTATGTAGACTTGAAAATCCCTGTTAGGATGTTCCATGCACATCATCACCCATGCATATATCTATAAAATTGATGCTGAATATGTTATATAATTCACCTTCACTCAATATCATCTTCTTTATGCACCTCAATCACTTGACATATTTTGAAGATTCTATATCAAAACAACACTCATGGAAAAATCTGATTTGATATCATATTTTTTTCAAAAGATTCTTCAATACAGTTAACTTTCCCTAAAAAACATTTTGTTACATATGCTTTCTTTCACACAGAATCACATCATTTTCATGATTCCTTTGTTTCTTATATTTTTATTAGATGATGTTGAAACATACATTTTGGGCAACACACATATAATCATTCATTCTATAACAATATTTTTAGCTTATGCTATAAGATTATTTTCTAGGGAAACTCCCTGATCATCCAAATTTAGAATGAGAACAAAATCTAGACACCATTTCTAGCTATTAAAGGCCTCAATTTCAACAATAACATATTAATATAATATGCATACTAAAGATACGATGTTAATGCGATTATGTTGTTAAAAATTGAAAGTTATCAATGATTTTTATTAAATTTGATTTGTGTTTTTAGAAATATATTTATTAGAATTGTGACTTAATTTTATATAGTGTCTTTAGATATTCTTATAACATAATATTTCATTATATGATTTCTAGTGTTTTAGTTTTTTGGATTGGATAATTTTCTCTATTCTTATGCATGTTACAATCTGGTAAATCAATCTAACTAGGTTATGGTGTTGAAAAAATTATTCAAATTGGAGTGTATATCAATTTCATTGAATTTACCTTAAAAATATATTTCCTCTAATTTAAATTCATTATATTTTCAATAAATTATTATTTTTATATAATAATATAATTTCATTATTGAATGTACATAATAAAAATAATTTGAACATAATATATAATATATTAATATAACAGACAATATCTAATATTTATATATATTGACCATATATATATTTAATTCACCTAACTTGTTTAAATTATTGTGTGGATACATATTAAAATATCTCTTTAAATTTATTTCTATTTGATTTTTTTTTGAGTAATTTTATTTATTATTTGTATAAATCACATTTATGTAAGGATTAAAATATTTTTATAATGTAAGAATTCATTACATATCTTATCAAAATTATTTTTGTTTTAAAATTAAATTAAAACATTTTTTTTCAATTTCCATTTTAATCAGAAATAAATTTAATATTAATTTATAGCACAAATATGTTTAAAAAATAAATTGTACCATGAAACAGAAACATCATACCTTGGAACATAATATGGGCTTCAAAAACATTACCAAAACTTGGTTATCATGCTCAAAAATGTTTTTTTTTGCACTATACACTTATTTTTGTAATTAAAATCTATCATTCAATAAGGGTTTCAACAATTCCCAACTAATTCCTGAATGTTAATCCATGTGGAATAAACAATAAAAAATATATCGACCAAAATTTAGAAGTCCATTAAACAGTGAAATTATACAATAATAACCTTGGGGATAATATGAAGAATTTTTTTAATAATGGTAGTCATCCGTTGATTAATTAAGAATCATATATAACCCATTTAAAGATTTTATTTTAGGTTATTAAATCAGTAATATATTTACATTTAGAAAATAAAAATGAAAAAGTGATAAAATGTGACTAAATTACACAATGACAATTATTTATGAAAAATATTAAAATTTACAAAAACAATGAAAAATGAAGAAAAAATATAATATTTTATATAATAAATGATGACACTATCATTTAGATTGGATTTGTATCAAAAATGTTATGTCCACATTTGTGACATCATTTAATCAATATTTTAAAAAATAATTTTTATTTGTTTCCCATCCAATATTTCTTGAGAACAATGTTTTTCATTCTTTGATTGAGATGTTTTCAATCAAAATGATCTAATTAGAAAAATTATCATTTATTAATCAATTATTAAGAGCTGATGTTTTTTAATGTTCTCTATTTGATTTTTTATTTTAATTCAATTTTTGTGATATTTTTAATTAATATATCTCTATTTGTAGATTATTTTTTGTATTTATGGATGTTTAAAATAATAATTTTCTTTATTATATAGTTATTTTATATTTATTGGGTGTGTGTGTGTAATCTAAGGGAATTTTATTCTGATATAAAAATGTACAAGACAATCAAAGTGGGGATAATTTTTTTTTCTAACACAGTTGATCGATTTTTAGAAATAAAAATTTTGTACTACCTAAAATTCAAGATTAAATCTAATATTATATGTTTTAAATGGATGTCACAAATAAATACATTTTATGAATTATTTTCAATGCTGATTTCCAAAATAGTCCATATTTGCAACTTGTCTCCGAGTCTTTTGATTGCACTATTACTGAGTCATTTTAAATGAATAAGATAATATATTATGATTATAATTCAAGTGGTCTTTTTAGTGTAAAATTAGTAAATATTTTTTTGGTTGGTTTGAGTTTTTATTGTTTTATTAAATAAAATATTATATTTATTTGATTTATTGAATTCTATAATTGGTTTGTATGAGTTTTTATATGATGAAAAGATATCATAAGTGGTTTTTTGTTATTAAAAAATATGATTAATCATCATAATTGAGAACATATTGGTGATCATGTGTTTGTGGTGGGGTTCGATAAATTGTGGTGAATATTTGGCTCCCAATGTTCAAATATCCTAAGTATGATAACATTTGTTTTAAAAATATGAAACTCTTGTTATTTATAAACCATGGGATTAAAATACTAGATGAACCTTTTCATTTTATTTAATACATTGACAAATTACCCACATGGTAAGATACCTATATTTATCATATATATAAATTTATTAAACTAATTTAAATTTAATAATTTATAATTTTTAAATTTTAGATTATATTTAAATCATGATTTGAATCCTCCAACACTATTCACCAGAAAAGATAGATGTGGTTTTAGACTTTTGTTATCTCACTATTCCCAAATTTCATACAATTAATATCTCCATCTCTACCCATCATACATATAGATACATAAATGTCCTCCCTTAGAAAATATTTGTTAATGATAATGCTTTTCAAAAAGTTTTTGATTATAATGGACATCCATTTATGGACAATAACACCAAGATTTTCATAAATTTTCATGAGATTGTGCTGAACATGCAGGTTCTTAAGTGATTACTATACTGAGCATTATCAATCATATTTTATTTCTCTATTTATTTTTACCATTATTTATAAATCTAATGGATATTTTTCTTCAGAATTTATTAATATTTTATTTCGATAGATTGGTAGAAACATATGTTAAATCAACTGCAACCAGTCATTATGATGGTGTGGTTTCAGGCAGTTGTTGATGTCGAAATTTATATACCATGATTTCAATGATAATATCTTTTTATCTTCTTTTTTAATGTAAATTGATATATATTAAATTAATCAATAATTATAATATATATGATATTCAGTGAAATAATGTCATTCTGGGCATTAAAACACAGGGAAAATACATTTCTACTAAATCATAATATTTTATTATTTTGGTTCATATTTATTATTTTTAATTGAATGATGTGATAGACCCAAAGTCACATGTAAGTGTAGGAAGACAATATCAACGTCTAATGGCCACCAAATTAATAAGGAGAACACCTGAGTTTCATTGTAGGGAATGTTATTTAACACCTATTATAATTTTTTAGGATTGATTAGACACTATGATGCATTAAAAAAATCCATGTGTTTTTATAATTTAATAAAAACATTTTCCTAATTTCACAACATTGCATTTGACCCTCAAAAACATGTTTAAACAATTACCTGATACATTTGACTGTTGAATGTGAAATGGTTTTTATGTAAATTGTAATTGATTTTACTAGTTCTATGAGTTGTCTGAATCTTTTCTTCTAGTTACAAATTTGAAATATATTTAAATATTCATGTTTCTTTGTAGTATAACATTCTTATTGTACTTTTAGTGAAGAGTTTGGTGTCATTCCACCTTATAATAAATGTGAAAATATTTATCTATAAAACCGAATATAGATTGGTTGGGATGTTTTCTAATGCATACCTACAAATTTTTAATAGGAGATCCCATGTCATTCCACAATTAAAATATATTTCCTTGTGGTACTTTTAATTTCTCTCATAAAAATAATATTGAATATTAATACATCATTAATGTATTTTTGAATTTATTTATTAACATAAAATCATTGTTAATCATCATATATGGTCATGTTATATTCACAATTTGTGTTCCATTCCTTACATGTTGTATGGAAAACTTTTGTAAAATTTTTGGTGAATTATTTCTCTATAATTTTACTATTTATTTTAGGTTCATAAGAGTTTATATAAATAATGATTAAATATTTATGGAATAATCATTACCGACACATCAATATATTCAGTAGTTCTAGTGATTCATTGAAGATAAAAAAGACGTGAATAGACTAAATGCCTTTGATCCATTTTAGATCCATTAGTTTCTCTTATTTTATTATGTACCTTGTATGTATATGAATTTAAAATGATTTAATACATTGTTAAAATAATTTTCTAATGTGTGATATAGTTATTTTTTATTTTATGTTCTGTTGTAAAAAGTTATTTCATGAATACCCATCAATTTTTACATGACATCGTAATATTTAGTTTATGTGTGATTTTACAATGTTGTATTATGCAATATGTTAGTGTGGCCAATAGTTTTATTTTTTCCTAATATTAGTGAAATGAAATTCAAATACATAATGGGTGTGGATTTAGATCCTCATTGACAAGGATATTGTACAACCTTTATGTCTGTTTACTTCTCTGTCCACCTTCTTTTATTGTGAATGGATTATGTTTTGTATGAATATATTTTTTTCTTGTGAGACTATTGCATATGTTATATATTATGACTACATTTTCATACATTTCTCTTTATGGTTACAAAACCTATATTTATTCCCAAACAATGTGATGAAAATATGGTACAGGTGGTGAAGTTACAATATATTTGTATTTCACTACGAAATTAATTAATTGAATTACCTTATCAAATAATTTGAATTGAAAATACGTTCCAGGATCTATGTGCTCCTTATAGAGTGATATGATGTTGAAAAAAGGTGTCTGTCATGAATTTATTACTATGGTATATACGGTAATATGAGAACAATTTTATCTCTATCTCTCTAATGGGAGTTTATTCTTTCACATTGGAGGGTTTTTTCAACTTTTAAAAAATGTTTCTCAATCTATTTCCTTCTATTTATTTTTGTGCCATTATATTTTGGTGGTGATTATCACAATATTTTTATCCCATTTGATTTTTTTCATTATCAATCAGTTTCATTCCCAAAAGAATGGGGGTAGTATATGTTGATTGAGAAGGGGATTTCTCTGTATTGAGTGAGGAAAACAAAATCTAAATAAGTGGGGTGTATTACTTTCAAATATCTATATAAAAATGGTATATGAGTTCGGGGATTAAATATTCACCATGGGGTCGAAAATTAGGGGTGGATTAGTATTTTCATCAAATTAAATAGAGAAAAAAGAAAGAGAGGGGTGAGCGAAAACATGGAGGATCAATGTTGTAAGGTGTTCTATGTGCTCACCATTTGTAAGAAATAGTAATTATATACATTATGAACATTTAAAAATAATAATAATAATAAATATATTTAAATATTTCAAGTAATATTTTAAAACATTTTTTATTACTTAAGTGAATTAATATTAAACATTATAAAAGATGCATTTAAACAATGTTAGTTATATTTTAATATAAAATTATTAATTTTATAAATGAATAAAAAATTTAAACTCAATAAAAAATATGGTTATATTTATAAATATTATATCCATATTTATTTTGAAAAACAACAAACAATAATAATAAGAATAGAAATATTAAATTCACTATGGGTAAAATTTTGATGTTTGGGCACATAGAGAGCCTGAAACATCTAGTATTTTGGCATGGTGGACACAGTTGTGATTCCTGATGGTAATCCAAATATGTTTTTGTTTTTCCAAATACCACTTCTTCTAAAAAAATGTACTTTATTAATGGTTATATAAAAGTCACTAATTTTTTTTTTAATTTAGCGATTGATTTAATAATATAGTATATTTGTAATGAAAATTATTAATAACCAAATTCTCTCTTGGTAAGCCATTCTAAACTGTTCATAGGATCACATGCCAATAGCCTATAGCCTGAGATGAACTCCAACCTTCAACACACCCATACACAAGCGTGACATCTCAGTGTTTCATGCATCCTAGGATAAACCCCTCCACGTAGTGACATCCACCTATGTGAAGTTCCCCCTACCCCCTGTATCCTTGTATAACCCCCCTCCCAATGACATCCACCATTGTGAAATATCCATATCTCTTGGAGGCTTGGAACCCCCCCCCCCCAAATAAATTTTGTATCATAATGTTAAGGAGTTGAATGCTTCTGAAGAGCTAGGATTGAATTGAGAACAAGGTCAGATATGGAAGCAGGGTAGACATCCATAGAATCACGGCCAAGGAAATTCGGTGGTGCACATGGGTGTAAAAGAAATGTGTCCACCATGTCATCCATGGGACACTCTATAAAACCTCCAAAGAATAGAGTAAATTATTATATGCTCTACAGTCAAAGGAAATCACAGTGAAAGTGGGAAGCTGTTGCTGATGATGAGGACTCTGATCATGATTATTGACATGTTCTTAATTTTTAGACTCTCCTTCATGGATGTGGGATTTCCCTTATTTGATGTCATCAATCATTCACGTACTTTTTTCATTGAGATTATTTTTAATAATAAGGTGATTGACCCCAAATGAAATATATATATATATATATGTGGTTATATATTTTTTGACCAAATTTATCGTAGACATATGATTATTTAATTATGTATATATATAATGAAAATTACAATTTTAAATAAATATTTTAAAAATATTTACATATGATTATTAATTTATAATTATAAATATAATAAAAATATTTATTGTTTAGTGAATTTTATTTTATATTAATAGTTATTTAAATATATAATAGTTTAATTATAATATTATAAATTCATTGTGATACATTATATATATATATATTTGTATAATTAAAAATTTTAAATTAATTGAAAAAATGATTTTTTATATAATTAATATAAAAAAATATTATTTTTGGATAAAAATAGAATAATTTTAAATTAATTAAAAAACAAAATTGTTAATTTTTTTATCATTGTAAGAATACTACTGATAAATTTCTCCTTTATCAATGCCCAAAAAAGTGATGATAATGGGTACTCCATTATCAAATCTTTTTTAGCCCTAGTAACATTAACCATTATCAGTGCATTTAGGTATCGATGATAAATGTGATCTTTATTAAGCAATTTTTAACTAGTTGTGACAAAATCGGGTGTTTCCATTATGTTGGTATGTGGTAGTGGTTGTTTAGGGCTTTCGAGGGATTGTAAAAATATTGCAAGATGGGTGATTTTAAATGTGTGAGTAGAAATGTCATTGTAGAAAGAAGATATGTGAGTGAAAATCTTTTAGGGCGTGGGAAGAATGGTGTGCCCACAATTTAGGTTGTCCAACAACTAAGAGACGGCGCCACAATGACAATGCATGTTCGGGTTTGACATCCATGAAGTGAAATTTTTTCATGAAACGATTTAATGAGAGAAGACATAAACATATTAGGGTGTGGAATTTAACTTAGGTTTATTATGCTGTATTTTCTTTGAAGGATTAAGGATTTTAATTGGATATTGTAATTTATGATTATTAGTTATATTTTTCAGTGTTCCCACATGGCTTTTTAATATTTCGGATTAGATGGATTCTCTATGTTGAAATATTGTGTCTCAATTATATCTTGCTATTTATTTATGTGATTCTATTTTTTGATGGATATTTTCCCAATATTATAATCACAACTATGTTGTTATCCTGGTATAAATATATTTCCTACTCAACACAATGGGGGTGGTTTATGGTGGCATGGAAGGTAATTTGGATACATGGAGGGAGGGAAAAAAATCTAATGAATAAGGTTGTATTCCTTTCAAATCACTATATAAAATTAAGGGGTAAGGAGGGGGGATGGAATTCTTATCATGGGGTCGAGGATTGGAGCCGGATCAGCAGTTCCATCTAACAGAAGAGTGAAAATATAAATAGAGGGATGACATAAAACAAGGTGGTCCAATATTGTTGTGGTGATGAGTGTTCACACCTTTAGAAAATATGTAATTATATAAATTAAATACATTTAAGAAAAAAAATAACTACATATAAATATTGAAAGGAATTTTTTAAAAGTTTCCTTAATTAGATAAATGAATAAAAATGTAATATTACAAAAGATGCATTTAAATATTGGTAGTTATATTTTGATATAATATTATTGATTTTATAACAGAATAAATATATTATAGTAAATAAGAAGATATAGTTATATTTATAATTATTATATCCAAAATTATTTAAATTAAAAAACAATAAAAAAAACAATTAAAAATAGACATATTAAATTTAGTATGAATTAGATTTAACAAATACAATTTTTGTTGTTTAATAATGATTCCTCACTACTGATATGCACAGTGAAAAAAATGAATAATGAAAATTGATTATATAAATTAAAAAAATTTAAAAATTAATAAATAATATTAATCATATAAATTTCAAAAACTTCAAAAATCAATATATATTAAAAATTGGATTTAATAATTTTAATAAAGAAATAATGGTTGTGTAATGTTCTAAACATAAAGAATATTAAATAAATAAAAAAAGAGTATTTATAAAATTTAAGATAATTTTTAAATTTTTAAATATAAAATAATAAAAGTATAAAATTAAATATAAAAAAGTGAATATAAAGAATTTTTTTTTAAAAGAACACTTATTAAAAATGAATAATAAATAAAAATATTAAGAAATTTATTAATACTAAAAATTAATAAATAATATTAAATTATTAATTATTAATGTTTAAAAAATTTCTATTCTTACCACCATTCAAATTATTAATTTAATGTTTGAAAATAGAAAAAAACATTATGCCGGATTTAAATATAAAAATCATCATTAAATTATCTCATGTTATTCCCATATAAGTGGGAATGTATGCCACATAAATTCACTATTTTTTGTAAGACTTTTGACTTTTGAATTTAATTTCACACTTCCAAATATCTCCATTAATACTTATAAATAAAAAAAAATGAATATTAAATTTAAAAAAAATTAATAAGGAATAAATAATATTAATCGTATAAATTTAAAAAAATTTAAAAATAAAGAAATTTTAAAAATTGGATTTAATAAATTTTAAAAATAAATGAGATTGTCTAAATTTCTAAACAAAAATGATATTTAAAAATAAATAAATAGTATTTATGTAATTTAAAATGATTTTAACAATATTAAATATCAATGAATAACAATTAATAATTAAATATTAAAAAACAAATGCACTAGAAAAATATTAAATGAACACATATTAATAATGAATAAATAACGAAAAAAAATAAAATATGTATAATAAATAATATCAAATTAATAATTATTAATGTTTTAAAAAATGAATTCAAATATCCAAGGGAATTTGAAATTAAGTGTTTGAATAGAGAAACAAAAATATTTTTCAGGATTTAAACATGAAAATCATCATTTAATTATCCCATGTTTCTCCCACATAAATCAGATGATATGCCACACAAATTTTCTATTTTTGTAATAGTTTTGACTTTTGGTATTAATCTCACGCTTCCAAATATCTCCGGACAGTCTTATGAATAAATAAAAAAGATTATATAAATTATAAAAAATTAGAAAAGGTATAAATAAGATTATTAATATAAATTTCAAAAATGTATAAAATTATTAAAAATTTAATGTTGTATTTTATATTTTATAAAAATGAATAATTATTTTATGAGGTTCTAAATAGAAATGATATTAAAAATAAATAAATAGTATTTATGTAATTTACAGTCACTCTAAAAATATTAATTATCAATGAATAGATTTGTATAAATAAATATTAAAAATGAAATTCTATAAAAAATATTAAATTAACACATATTAATAATAAAAACATATCAAAAAAGTTAAAAATGTATAACTAATAAAAATGAATAAATAAGTTTAAAGAAATAATTATTAATTTTTTAATGAGTGTATTCAAATCTCCATGCGAGATGGAATTATGTTACTGAATCTAGAATAAAAAATATATTTTTTAGAATTCAACATGAAAATCATCATTAAATTATCCCATGATAGTCCCACATAAATGGGAATATATGCCACAAAAATTCTCTATCTTTTTTATGAGTTTAAACTATTTGATTTAATCTGTCACTTACAACTATCTCTAGTCAATCATATAAATAAATAAAATTGGTTATATTAATTACAAAAAAAATTAAAATGGAATAAATAATGTTAATAATATATATTTCAAAAATGATAAAAATGAAGAAATTTATAAAATATCATATAAAATTTTTTAAAAATAAATATTGAGTATCTATAGTTCTATACAAAAAAAAATATTAGAAAATAAATAAATAGTATTTATGTTATTTATAATCATTTTAAAAATATTAAATATCAATCAATAAAAATGTATTAATAATAATATAAAATAAATTCACTAAAAAATTATGAAACGAACACAGGTTTATAATCAATAAAACTAATTTTTTTTAAATATGTATAATTACTAAAAATGTATAAATTATATTAAATTAATAATTATTACTGTTTTATAAAATGTATTCAAATGTCCATGTGAAATGTCAATTATGTGTTTGAGCATAAAATAAAAAATATTATTCTGGATTTCAATGTTAAAATCATCATATAATTATTCAAAGTTTCTCCCATATAAATTGGAATATATGCCTCATAAATTCTATTTTTTTATGGAGTTTTCAATTTTGAATTTAATATCACACTTCAGAATATCTCCGGTCAAACTTTTGAATAAATAAAATAGATTATATAAATTATAATAAATTTAAAAAGTAATAAATAATATTAATCATATAAATTTCAAAAATGTAAAAAATGAATACATATCAGAAAATGAATTTAATTTTTTTTAAATAAATAATGATTTTCTAAAGTTCTAAACATCAAAAAATATAAAAAAATTAAAAATTATATTTATGTAATTTACAATCATTTAAAAAATATTATATATCAATGAATAAAAATGTACAAATAAATATTAAAAAAAATAATGCAATGTAATAATATTAAGTGAACAAATTTTAATAATATATACATATCAAAAAATTAAAAAATGGATAAATACTAAAAATTAATGAATAATATTAAACTAATAAATATTAATGTTTTATTAAAATTTATTTATATCTCCTTGTGTATTGGTAATTAAGTGTTTGTTTATAGAAACAAAAATATTATTCTAGATTTCAATAGGAAAAATAGCACATAATTCTCTCAAGATACTCCCACATAAATTGGAATATATGTCACACAAATTATCTATTTTTGTAGAATTTTGGACTTTTGGATTTAATTTCACACTTGCAAATATCTCCAGTCAAACTTATTTTTAAATAAAATTGATTTTATAAATTAATATAAATTACAAAGGAATAAAATATAATAATCAAATAAAATTTATAAATGTTAAAAAAATATTAAATATTTGAAATTTAATTTTCAAATATTAAAATATAAAAAATGATTCTCTAAAATTCTAAAAAAATATTAACAAATAAATAAATATTATTTACGTAATTGATAATCATTGTAAAAATATTAAATATCATTGAATAAAAACCTATAAATAAACATAATAAATAAATGTATTACAAAAAAAATTAAATAAACACATATTAATAATGAATATATATATATTAAAATGTAATAATACTAAAAACGAATAAGTAATATTAAATGAATAATTATTAATGGTTTAAAAAATGTATTCAAATATCCATGTGAATTAGGAATAATGTGTTTGAATATACAAACAAATAGATTATTCTAGATTTCAATATGATAATCATTATTTAATTCACCCAAGTTACTCGAACATAAATGAGAATATATGCCACATAAATTCTATATTTTTTAAGAGTTTTGACTTTTGAATTTATTGTCACACCTCCAAATATCTCAGTTCAAACTTATGATTTCCTCAATTAAATTCTTCACTAAAATTTCAATCATTATTGGCCATGTAAAAAATATAGAATTTGTCAATGATTTTTTAGAACTGATAATAGTAACCTTTATCAGTACATTTGTCTAGTGTTGTTAAAGGTGGTATTTTTATAACACTTTTTTCATAGTGGTGATAAAATTTGGAAATGACTGATCTATAGTAGTGTTTGTTTAGGGATTTTGAGGGATTATAGAAAGGAATAAGCATAGGTAATTTTAATTTTGTGAGATGAAAATGCATTATATAAAAAAGATAAATGAGAAATGGTATTTCGGGGCATGGACAACATGGAGTAGCCCCAATTTGGGTTATGCAATGACTTAGTGAATGTGTCACAATAACCCTATGTGTTCAGTTTTAGACCTCTGAAAGGTGACATAATTCCACGAGACAATTTTCAGAGAGAAGACGATTACATATTAGTGTGTGGATATTGACATTGGATTTTTACATTGTATTTTTAATTAAGGTTTCTTGATTTATGTTGGATTTTGTAGCCTATGAATATAAGTGGATTTTTTCAAAGTTTTCTAGTGGGTTTTTAATCATTCACATTGGAGTGTTTTTCCGCATTAATAATATGATTCTCTATATATTTCTTTCTATTTATTTTAGTAATTCTATTTTTCGTTGGGGATTCTCAGAATATTTTTATCACGTCTGATTTTTTTCCTGGTATCAATCACTTTACCCCCCAATAAAATGGGGGTAGGATATGGTGATATGGAATGGAATCTTCCACTATTGGGGGATGAAAACAAAATCTAAAAAAGTGTGGTGTATTCCTTTAAAATATCTGTATAAAAATATGTGTTTATAAAGTGGGGGACTAAATTATCATATTGGGGTCGAGTAATGGAGGTGGATTGATATTTTCAACAAATGAAAGAGAGATAACAGAATGAGAGGGGTGACCGAAAATATGGACGTCCAATTTAGTTAGTGTTCTGCATGTGCACACCATTTGAAAAAATGTGTAATTACATTATTTATCAAAATTTAAAATATATATATATTTAAATATTTAAAGTAACATTTTATAACGTTAATTAATTATATAAATTAAAAAATATATAAAAATATGAAAGATCCATTTAAACAACGTTAGATATATTTTGGAAGAATATTATTATTTTTATAAATGAATAAAAATTCAATATAATTAAAAAATGTGGTTATATTTATAAATATTATATATATATATTTATTTAAAAAAAATGAAGCATTACTAATAATAATATAAATATTAAATTCACTATGGACACCGTTGTAATGTTCAGGCACTTGGAGAGCTTGAAACATCTACGATTTGGGCATGGTGGACACAGTTTTGATTGGTGATGGAAATCCAAATATGTTTTTTTCTAATACATGTTCTTCTAAAAGTAATGTTCTTTATTAATGGTTATATAAAAATCATTTCCAAAATTTGTAATTTAGCGATTGATTTAATAAAATAGAATGTTTTAAAAAAATATTAAAAACAATATTCTTTCCTGGTAAGCCTTTCTCTCCCATTATTAGGCTCACATGCCAAAAGCCTACAGCCCGGGATAAACTCTATCCTATAACACCCCCATGGATATGTGTGACATCTCCTTGTATCATGAATCCTAGGATAATTCCCACCATGTATTGACATCCACCATTGTGAAGTCTCCTCATCTCCTATAGCCTTAGATACCCTACGATGACATCCATCATTGTAAAGTCTCCCTATCCCCTGATGGTTGTGATAACCCCTGATAGAATCCACATGGGTGACATCTCCCCGACACCTATATCATGGGATAACCCCCTCCCCCCCCCCCCGAATACATTTTGAATCATTATGTTAAGGAGTAGAGTTCTAATGAAGTGCTAGGAGGGATTTGGAAGAAGCTTAGATATGGCAGCGGGTGGACATATATAAAATCGTGTCAAGGAGATTGGTTTTCTACATGAAGGTATGTAAGAAATGTGTCCACCTAGTCATCTATGGGACATACTCTACAACTACAAAAGCTTAGAGAAATGTATTCTATCCTCTTCAATCAAACAATACCACAATGGGAGTGGGATGGTACTGATGAAAATGAGGACTCTGATCATGATTATTGACATGTTTTTAATTTCTATACTCTCTTATATTGATGTGGGATTGCCCTTGTTTGATCTCATCCATAATTCATGTGATTGTTTCCTTTAAATTATTTTTAATAATAAGGTTCTTGACCCCAATCATTATATATATATATATATGGATATATTTTTTTTGACAAAATTCATTATAGAGATATGATTATTTAATTACAAATATAAATATATTGAAAATTAAAATTATAAATATATATAAATAATAATTATTTACAAATAATTATAGATTTATATTTATAAATATCTAATTATAAATATAAAAATATATTTATTTTTATAGTAAAATTTATTATATTTTAATAATTATTTAAATTTATATTTGTTTAATTATAATCTTATAAATACATTTTTAATACATTATATATATATATATTTGTATCCTGAAAAAATATATACTAATTACAAACATGATTTTATTATATAATGTGTATAATTATAATAATTTAATATAAGAAATAAAAAATTATTTTATTTTTTTATCATTGAAAGAATATCGCTGAAAAATATCTCTTTTATCAGTGCCCAAAAAAGTGATGATAAAGGGTACACCATTATTAACGCTTTTTTAGCCCTCGTAATGGTAACCTTTATCAGCGCCTTTAGGTATCAGTGATAAAGGTGAGATTTAATAAGATATTTTTCCTAGTTTTGATAAAATCTGGTATTCCCATTATGTTGATATGTGGTAGTGGTTGTTTAGGGCTTTCAAGGAATTATAAAAATAAAGAAACATGGGTGATTTTAATGGTGTGAGTAGAAAAGGAATTGCAGAAAGAATATATGTGAGTTACTGTCCTTTGGGGAATGGGAACCTTGGTGTAGCCCCAATTTAGGTTGTGTAAGGATAGAGTGATGGGGCCACAACGACAACGTGTGTTCAGTTTTGACGTCCAAGAGGTGATGTTTTCTAATGAGACATTTTTCAGAGAAGACGTAAGCATATTAGGGTGTGGAATTTTTCATAGGTTTACTATTGTACATTATCATTTCATGTTTCTGGATTTTACTATGATTTTATAATATATGATTATTAGTGTATTTTTTTTGAGTACCCCATGGTTTTTTAATCTTTCACATTAGAGGGATTCCCCATGTGAGAAAATTGGGTCTCGAATTATTTCATGCTATTTATTTTTTCTCTTCTGTTTTTTGTTGGAGATTTTCACAATATTATTTATCAAAACAATGTTTTTATCCTGGTATCAATCTATTTCCTCCCCAACACTATGGGGGTGGGTCATGGTGACAGGGAAGGGAATTTGTCTACAAAGAGGGAGAAAAAAAATCCTAAGAAGACATGTGTATTCCTTTCAAATCACCATATAAAACTAATAGTTATGGAGGGGGGATTAAATTATCATCATGGGGTCGTGGATTGGAGGTGGATCAACATTTCCATTTAATGGAAAAGTGAAAATAGAAAGAGAGTGGTGACCGAAAATAGGGAGGTCCAATGTTGTTAGGGTCATGTGTGTGCGCACCATTTGAAATAATATTAATTATATAAATTAAAAACATTTAAAAAATATTAATAATAATTAAGGTTTAATATTGTATATAATTTTTTAAATTTTTTATTAATTAGATAAATGAATAAATATTTAATATTATAAAAGATGCATTTAAATATTGTTAGTTATATTTTGATATAATATTATTTATTTTATAATAGAATAAATATATTACACTATATATAAAATGTAGTTATATTTATAATTATTATAGCCATATTTATTTTAATAATAAAAATAAATATACATTTCTATGAAAAATGGACATATTAAATTCAATATGAATTAGATTTATCAAATACAATTTTCCTTTTTTAATAATGTTTCCTAAATTCTAATATGCATGGTGAAAAAAATGAATGAAAAAAATTGATAATATAAATTACAAAAAATTTAAAAAGGAATAAATAGTATTTATCATTTGAATTTCAAAAATGATAAAAATAAATAAACATTTAAAATTTCATTTAATTTTTTTTAAAAAAAAATAAAGTCTCTGTAATGTTCTAAACAGAAAAAATATTAGAAAATAAATAAATATTATTTATGTAATTTATAATAATTTTAAAAATATTAAATATCAATGTATAAAAATGTATAAATAAATATTAAAAAATGAATGCGCTGTAAAAATATTAAATGAACACGTATTAATAATGAATCAATATAAAAATTATTTAAATTTTATAAATACTAAAAATGAATAACGAATATTAAATTAATAGTTATTATTGTTTTAAAAAATGTATTCTAAATTCCATGAAAATGTTTAATTATGTGTTTGTTAATAGAAAAGAAATTATTCTATATTTTAATATGGAAATCATCATTTAATTATCTCAAGTTACTCCCATATAAGTGGGAATATATTCCACAAAAATTCACTATTTATTATAGGAGTTTTGATTTTTGGATTTAATCTCACAGTTTCAAATATCTCCAATCAAACTTATGAATAAATAGAATTGATTATATAAATTAAAAAAATAAAAATAAAAATGAATGAATAATATTAATCATATAAATTACAACAATGATAAAAATGAATAAATATTAAATATTGGAATAAATTTTCTTTAAAAATAAATATTGATTGTTTAATGATCTAAATAGAAATGATATTAAAAAAAATAAATAAATAGTATTTATAAAATTTTCATTCATTTTAATTTTTTTTTATATTAATGAATAAAAATTTATAAATAAAAAATAAAAATGAATTCATTACAAAAATGTAAAATGAACACATATTAATAATGAATAAATAACAAAATATCAAAAAATGAATAAATAATATAATTGACTAAATTTTATTATGTTAATAATTATTAATGTATTGAAAAATTTATTCGAATCTCCATGGGAATTGGAAATTAAGTGTTTGAATATATAAACAAAAATATTATTAAATATTTAAACATGAAAATCATCTTTTAATTATCCAAATATACTCCCATATAAATATGAATATATGACACATAAATTCTCTATTTTTGTAGAAGTTTAGACTTTTATAATTAATCTCACAGTTCCAAATATCTCTGGTCAAACTTATGAATAAATAATATTGATTATATAAATTATATTTTTTAAAAGTTATAAATAAGATTATTCATATAAATTTCAAATATGTTAAATATTATTAAATATTATAAGTTTAATTTAGAATTAAAAAATAAGTAAATATTTATTGTTAAAGTTTCTAAATAAAAATGATATTAAAAAATATATAAATGGGATTATATGCCACATAAATTCTATACTTTTTTGTTGGAGTTATAACTTTTGGATTTAATTTCACACTTCAAATATCTTCACTCAATCATATGAATAAATGAAATTGATTATATAAATTAAAAAAAATTAAAAATGAATAACTAAT
The DNA here is from genome assembly GCA_963277665.1 of Viscum album. Lineage (NCBI taxonomy): Eukaryota > Viridiplantae > Streptophyta > Magnoliopsida > Santalales > Viscaceae > Viscum > Viscum album. The sequence goes on along the minus strand of OY728141.1, from coordinate 887,565,926 downwards.
ATTTATCACATAAAAATAAAAAATGATAAAAATGAATAAATATTAAAAATGCATATAAATTTTTAAATAAATACATAATGATCATCTAATGTTCTAAACAATTAAAATATTTACAAAATAATAAATATTTATTTCTTTATTTTATAATCATTTTAAAAATATTAAATATGAATCACTTAAAATGTATAAATAATAATATAAAATGAATGCACTAAAAAATTATCAAATGAATACATATTGATAATCAATAAGTATCAATTTTTTTAAAATAGTGTTAATACTAAAAATGAATAAATTTTATTATATTAATAATTATTAATGCTTTATAAAATGTATTCAAATCTCTATGAAAATTAGCAATTAATTGTTTGAACATAAAAACTAAAATATTATTCTCCATTTCCACATTAAAATCATTATATAATTATTAAATGTTAATCCCACATAAATGGGAATATATGCCACATAAATTCTCTATTTCTTATTAGAGTTTGGACATTTTAATTTAATCTCACACTTCCAAATTTCTCCGGTAAAACTTATGAATAAATAAAATTGATTATATAAATTATGATAAATTTTAAAAGGAAAAAATAATATTTAAAATATAAATTTTAAAAATGTATAAAATGAATACATATCCAAAAATGTATTTAAATTTGATTAAAAATATATAATATTTTTCAAAATTTCTAAACACAAAAAATATTAAAATATAAATAAATCTTATTTATGTAATTTACAATAATTTAAAAAATATTATATATCAACTAATAAAAATATATAAATAAATATTAAAAAATGAAAGCACTGCAATAATATTAAATGAACACATTTAAATAATGAATATATATTAAAGAAATTTAAAACATTTAAATATTTAATATTAATAAATAATATGAAATTAATAATTATTAATGTTTTAAAAAATGTATTCAAATATTCATGCGAATTGGTAATTAATTGTTTGAATATAGAAACAGAAATATTATTCTGGATTGCAACCAGAAAATTAGCATTTAATTCTCTCCAGTTACTCCCAAATAAATGAGAATATATTCCCTATAAATTTTCTATTTTTGTAGGAGATTTGATTTTTGGATTTTATCTCACACTTCCAAATATCTCTATCCAAACACATGAGTAAATGAAATTGATTATATAAAATACAAAAAAAATTCAATGAGATAAAAAATATTAATCATTAAATTTTAGAAATGTTAAAAATGAATAAATATTTTAAAATGCATTTATGAATTTTAAAAAATAAATAATGATTATCTAATGTTATAAACCAAAAATATATTAATAAATAAATATATACTATTTATGTAATTGATAATCATTTTAAAAATATTAATTTTTTTTGGATAAAAATGTAAAAATAAACATTAAAAAATAAATGCACTACAAAAAATATTAAATAAACACATATTAATAATGAATATATATATTTTTAAAAATGAATAAAAACTAAAAATCAATAAATAATATTAAATTAATAATTAATATTATTTTAAAATATGTATTCAAATCTTCATGTTAATTAGGAATTAAGTGTTTGAATATACAAACAAATAGATTATTCTGGATTTGAATATGAAAATCTTCATTTAATTCACCCAAGTTACTCGAACATAAATGGGAATATATGCCACATAAAATCTCTATTTTTTAGAGGTTTCTAATTTTCAATTTAATTTCATACCTAAAAATATATCGGGTCAAACTTATGATTCCCTCAATTAAATTCTCCAATAAAATCTCTATCATTATCGGCCATGTCAAAATCAAACTATAAATACTGATTTAAATTTCAAGAATGTGATGGAGACTAGTGTGGCATAGAAGTTCATCTAATAAAAGGACTTTGGAAGTTTGAAACAACATGGGTTTCAGCATGGTTGACATCGTTGTAAATTTGAGTCAATTTGAAGGCATAGAACTGCTATGATTTGGGCTTATGGAAAAGTGTTGTCCATGGTGATGGTAATCTAATTTTTTTTTTCTCAAAACACCTCATCTTCTATAACTCCCCGTCATGCACCAGTGTGATGTCTCCTGATGAAATACATCAGTGTGATAACTCTTCATCACCTGCAGTCTGGAATAAACCCCATCCCCCATTGAGATCCACTAGTGTTATGTCCCCCCACTACCTGCAACTTGGAATAAACCCCACACCACCTGATCACATCCACCAGCGTGACGTCTCCCCGTCCCCTGAAATCCATCAAGATTTTATACATGCCTCTATCCCCAAGTGATTGAGATCCACATACATCCATATTGATCATTGTTTTACGATTCATTGATGGCAATGAAAGCGTGATGAATTATTCCTTGTGAAATATTAGTTCCAACAATATGCATTATATCATATATACAACACAACTTAATTGAACATGAAATACACGTAATGAGTGTCTTTCATACACATAATATATTAATATCATATAAATATAACACGTTACAAGTTAAAAATATAATGTGGATAAAAATTGTCCTATCTCAGTGATTTGATTTGATTTTTTAGACTTCAATTTATTAGCATTGTGACATAATTTTGTGCAAGGCGTTTTAATATTCCATGAATATTAGTTTTATTTATATGTTTTTTATTTTTTTATATTTGTGTGGACACTTTTATGTTCTATTCTTCATGATATGTTCATGTTATTGTAGTTAACAAGGTTATGGTTTTGGAAAAAAATTCATATTGGAGTATTTATTTATTTCATTGAATTGGGCATAATAAAAGTATTTTATTGTATATAAATTGAACGTATTATCTATAAATAATAATTTACATATCATTTTTATGTTATGGAGTGGATACATATTGAAATATATCTCTATGTATTTTTCTATTTGATTATCTTTTTTGCACATAAATATATTTGTGTTAAAAATCAGATTTGTGGAGGGATTATAATATTCGTTTAATGTAGGAATTCAATTCATTTCTTAGTAACATTATAAAATTTTATTTCTATTTTTATCCATATTTTTAAATTTAATTAAAAATTTACATTCAATTTACATTTAATTCACAATATAAATTTCAATTTCTATTCTATAATAAATATGTTCAAAAAAAATCATTGTACCATGAAGCATAAGAATCAATCCATGAAAAAAAATTTGGCCTTTAAAAACAATACCACTATATGGGTATCATTCAAAAAAATGATTTTTATTCATTAAAAATTTGTTTTTGTCATTAAAATATATAATTCTATAAGTATTTCAACAATACTTAATTCATTCCTCAACTCAATCCCTAGAACATTACTGAATACAAAAACACCTCCTCGTATTTATAAGGCCGATAAATAATAAAATTGTATTATAAAAACCTTGGGTATACTATGAAAAAATTATTTTACCAATGGAAGTCATTGATAGATTAATTAAAAATAATTTATAATCCATTTATATATTTTATTTCAACTCATTTCATCTATATTGTATATAAATTTTTAAAATAAAAATGAAAAGTGGTAAAATGTGAGTAAATTACACAATTTGAATTATTCAAGGAACATAAATATTTGATGGTAATTAAATAAAATTTTCAAAAAACTAATGTAAAATTATGAAAAAATAGACTGACTTATATAAAACATGAAGATATTATAATTTAGAAAGGCTTTGAATCATAAAGGAGATATCTAGAACTGCGAATTCATTTAGTCAATATATTGAAAATAATAGTCATGCTTTTCCCTTAAAATAAGTTCGGAGAATAGTGTTTTTATTATCTGGAATGAGATTGTTTTAAATGAAATGATCTCATTATAATATCTAAGATTTATTACTCAATGGTTGAAACCTTATGATTTTTAATTTCCCTGATTTCATATTTGGATTTAAAATTTATGTGTTTGACTTGTTTTTTAATACATCTTTCTATCTTAGTTGATGATTATGTGCATTTATAATGATTTTAAATTCTATTTTACTTATTTCTATAATATATTTATAATTATTATGCCTTTGTGTGTCCAATGTAGGAGCATGTTGTTCTGATGAAATAAGTACAAGACCGTCAAAATTGGGACAAACCATTTTTTGACACATTTGATGGATTTTTAAAAATAAAAACATGTGTACTACAAAAAAATCCAGATTATATCTTTTTTTATATGTATTCCACAGAGTTCAAAAGTCAATACATTCTTAAGAAGTTTTTCAATGTTGGCAATTAGAGTAGTTCATAATTGCATATCATCACCAAATCTTTTGACTTCACACTTATAGAGTGGTTTCAAAAGAATATAATATAGTATGATGATGATTATTCATATAGTCTTTTGCGTGAAAAGTTAGTAACAATTTTTCAGTGAGTTTGAGTTTATTATAACATTATTAATAAAAAATTACATTTATTTGAAATATTTCATTTTCTAATAAGTTTTTATTACTTATTATATGATATAGGGATACCATAAATGGTGTGTTGTTCCTGAAAAAAAACGATGAATCATTTTTATAGAGATCTTAATGATTATCATGTGTGTGTGGTGGGGGGATGAGAAAAGTTGGGGAATATTTGATGCCCCAATTACAATGTCCATAAAAATAATTACATTATTTTAAGGATATGATACTACATTTATTTAGGACAAGGAGGATTGATATTCCGAATGAGATTAGTCATTTTATTCATTATGTGGGTGAATGAACCACACCATAAGATACATAAATTTTGGTTCATATGAATACATTAAATAAATATATTTTATTAAATTAATTAATATTTTATAATTATAATCTTGTATTTGAAGCAAGAATTGTATCATCCTTCATTATTAACCAGAGAAGAGATATGTGACTTTAGACTTAATGATGCACACAATGATCAATTTTATAATATCGACATCAATTTTGATATACATATTAGATATAAATAAAGAAATTTCCTCCCTTGGATGATGTGTGTTAATGATAAAGCTTTGAAAAAAGTTTGTTATTATAATGGATGTACATTTAGGGAAGGAAAACCACCTGATTTTCTTCGATTTCCATGAAATTGCGTGGAACATAAAAATACTCGGGTAATTCCTATACTAAGAATTATCAATCATATTTTATTTTACTATTTATTCTCCAATTTTTTTATATCCTTTGATTTTATTTCATAATTTAGAAATCATATATTCTAGGTAATCGTTGGATAATATATTTAATCAACTGTAGTTATAAATTATGATGATGTGGTTCTAGAAAATTACTGGTACCAAAATTCATATTCCTCTCGTTCAATGCTAAGATATTTTTAGATATTATTTTCTTTTTTATTTAAATTGATGGAAATTACATAGAATATGAACTATTTTTTTGATTATATTAATATAAAAGAAGTTATTCATGGGGTTCAATCATAAAAAACATATCTATTGAAATATATTATTTTTTTCTTTCAATTGATATTTATTAATTTTTATATAATGTAGTTATAGGAACATATTCACTTTTATATATAGTAGGAAAAAATTAATGTCTAATGTCCACCAAATTAGTAAGGGACACACATGTTATTCATTGTAGTGCATGTTATTCCACACTTTATATATAATTTGTAAGGATGGATTAGTAACCATGATGTATTAAAATATTCCATGTGTTTTCCAATTTAAGAATATATTTTCCTAATTTTACAACTTTCCATCTGAACCCCAATTTTTTTTCCATCGATACTTGTTTCCTAATATTACGATAAGTGAAATATTTTTATATTAGTTTTAATTGATTTTACCAGATCTATGAGTTGTCTAAATTATATCATCTACTTATGCATTTGAATTATATTTAAATATCAATATTCATTTATAGGTGAAAATTTTCTATTTTTATATTTATTATATGGCCTGGTGTCATTCCACTATAAAATCAATGTTCTATTTTCTATATATATGTCTTAATATAGATTTAATGGTATGTTTTATAAAGCATACATGATTATTTTTAATATATGGTACTATGTCATTCAACCATTAATATATATAATTTTGTTGTGAATTTCATTACTCTGGTAAGAATAGTATTGTATATTAACAACTTAATAAAGTAATTCAGTATTATTTTACTAACAAAAAATAGATTTTCACACATCATATATGGGAATGATATTGACACAATCTAAGAGAAATTCTTTAGAAGTTATATAGAAACAACTAGTTATCTTTATTTTTATTTGTTTCTTCTTTATTACACTATTTATTTTATGTTCATAAGAGTTTAGTGACATTATAAGTAATTACGTATGGATGAATCAACAGAGAAACATCAGCATGTTCAAAAGTTCTAGAGATTCATGGATGATGAAAAAATAAGTGAATGGACTGAAAACCATTGATTTTTTCATTATATTATTACTCTTCGGTTTTTTAAGCTCCATATTTGTAGATGATTTAGAAATTCATGAATATTTTATTAAAAGAATTAACTAATGTGTGACTTATTAATTTTTTATTTTATGTCATACAATAGACATTTATTTCATGAATACTAATAGGTTATTACAGGATGTCAGAATATCTTCTTGATGTGTGATTATATAATGTTCTAGTTTGATTTATGTTAATGTTCCCTTTGGCTTGAATTTCTTCCCTTATATTACAGACACTAAATTCAAATACACAAGATCATGAATTTATATCCCTTATGAAAATGCTACTCACTATCCTGTATGTATGTTTGTCCGATTATCTGACCGTATTATTTTATCAAAAATGGAATATTTATTGTATAAATCACATCATTCGAAGTGAGACTATTGCATAAGTTGTTTTTATTATCAGATCATGTTTGAACATTTATATTAATGCTTGTCAAATCATTATTCCTTCACAAACCATGTGAATATTTTGTGGTGATGGTGGTTGAGCTATAAGACACTCATATTCCATTATTAAACTGATGAATTTAATTTCAAAATTTATGAATTTGAATGGAAACTGAGTGAATGAATTTTCGATTCTCCATATTCAGTGATATAATGTTCACACAAGGTTTCTATCATCAATTTTTTCTGTGATATATTGGAATATGAGAATCATTATCTCTCTATATCTCCTTCTTTTTAAATTGGCCAATCATCAATTAGCAATAGTAATTTCTCACTCGTGACCCATGTGAATCACCCTTTTATCACATTGTCACAACCATAACCACATCATCATCACCAGATCCCCTTAATATATCCCCACATCATCACATCACAACCGTATTGAATCATGTTATAACCTTAATCCATCATAGTCCAAAACATCACCTAACCATAAATCATCAGAGCCCAAAACAAGACATAACACAAAATAAATATAAACCAGTAAAATAATTACATTTTGGACCTAGATTTTACATTCACCATATAAATTTTAAAACATTTACATCCACAATGGTTTTCAATTATTTTCTTAATATTTTTTCCATCATTATTTATAATATGCTGAAATATTTTTTTCACTTTTTATTCATTCAAAATTATTTCAATCATTTTATAATACCATGAATACATAAACCTACAAACCTAAATTTAAATATATTACACTCAAGGAAAAATTTATAGATGACTTATCTAAATCATGTAATCATGTAAACATATAGTATTCTAGATGCATTTCTATAGATTATGGATCAGTAGTTCAATGATGCAAAGTGTGTTCTTGAAACATAGTGTTTTGTGTAGAGAAGAATATTTTTTCTTATAAATAATTATCTCATTTTTTGGGATTTCATGTGTAAGAACTACTATAGATGTAAAATCATAAATTTACACCATTTAGGCATCCTTTGAAATCCAATTTCATAGATCTACTAATATTGAGGTGCAGTGTTACCCATAGGATGGGCCGACATAGAATTACTAGTGTTGTAGTGCTCGAAAGTAATATATAAAAATTAATTAAATATTTTTAATTATTTGGGTGTATTTATGTGTGAGCATAAATTGGGTATGACAAGACTGCACTGGGTTGGGCGGTGGAGGTTTACCAGCCGGGCCAGCTCTATGCAAGTCATAAACGCACTGCACATCCCATTATCCATTCAGGAAAGTCTGGCCAACCTAACCCAAGAGGGCACACATGTCATCCATGGGATCCATACACCTACACTCCTAACCCCACATAATTTCATGTGTATCTCCCATGGGCCACCATGTGGCCCACCAATCACCTTTTTGGTGTGACTTCCATGATTTTTTTGTCGAATGCGTGTTTTAGGAAAATAAATAACAGATCCAATGTATTTTTTGGCACAGATCAAATAAAATGTTTTTATATTCAGTCATATGAGGCAATTTTCAATGAGATATAATAAGAATTATGATTTATCTATGTATGTATGATTATGATGTTTGGGAAATAATTTTCAATTCATTCACAAGCCCAGTACTCCTTAGGCAGTATACTATAAAGTGACCATGGCCCTTGTTTTCCATCATCGCTTTCAGTACACCCTAAGATAAATGTGGTGATTTTCCTCTAAATGGACATGGATTTGGTACACCATTTATGCCAATTAGATTTAATTCCACCACAGGATATGAATATGATTTGGTAATCCATTGATAAAGATGACTACTAGTAAGGCTTGAGTCCTTTATACATATGGTAAATTATACCCTAATTAAGATGTATTTTGAGAAGGTGTGTGTGTTCCAATACAATTCAATAAAGTTTGTGGGGGTTACTGGTTTTCAATACTTGGGGGATCATTCATATCTTTAAAATTATATCCTTCAAAAAAATAAATAGTGGTTGTATAATTAGGGTTTAATACCCCCTGAACATGGATCTATTCTAGAGGATGGCTTGGATTATCCTATAAATTCCAAGAATGGAAGAAATACATAGATGGTTATAAATGGTATGGTGTGGTGTTCACTTGGTTTTCATGAATATTTCAATGCATGGGTAATCCATTATGGTATTTATTAGAAACATAAATGTTCGAGTGCTTGACAGATTTTACTTCTTTGAAGATAATGAATCCTTAAGGAACTCCATGGTTACCTTTGGGATGAGATATACAATAGAGATATCAATTCCAGACATAGAGGATATTTTAATATTTCATGTATTCATAGTTTCATAGGCCTTGTGCCCTCACATGTTTTTCATGTGACGATGACACAAATGTTAGTTGATGGTCGCAATCGAAGTGAAATAGGAATTACTTCAATGATAAGGTCTGGTTATTCTTGGTGATGTATTATGAATCATGGTGGTCCATGTTGGTGGGCGTGTTTGTTTTTTCTAGAGGCCAATCTAGGAGTACTCATAATTGTGAGGAGTTCTCTAGCATGCATCTTTCATTTTCAGGGACTTGTTAGTTGTATTGTTCCTTTATATTTCACAATGTGGGGTTGTATTTTTTGTTTAATGTATCATTTTTCTAATGTGTACCATTTATAATATATATTAATATATTATAGATGTTTCTTGTTATCATATTCATTGACGATGTATTTATTGTGTAATGAACTTGTCTAAGGTCTATCAAGTTTTTTGATATTGAAACATGGTGATTTGTTCCAACCCCTGACCTATATTTTGATGACATTGGGTCGAACACTCAACTTTCAATCATCTCTAGTAGAGCCTTGATGGGTCTAATCATATCATTTTATAAATCATGTAAAATTCATATATAAATATTTCATGATAATATGTATTGATACTCAAACAAAATATATCATGTTGGTGGAGGATCTAAAAATTAAACAAGCATACAGAAATCTATATTTGTAAAAATATGTTTCATCAACACTTCTATATAACTTATTTTTATAATACTATTAAATAAAATATAATTTTTAATTTTTAATTCATAATTTTTTTATGTGTTTGTAATATAATTGAGTCTTATATTTCAATTACAAATTTACACTGAATATTTTATTTTTTAATTTGAATTTTATTTTCACAAAAAAAGTGTTGAATAGTCCAATCCGTTTAACAGGTTAATGTACTATTCCAAATGTTTTTTTACAGTAATGGTTAAAATTATACATGGGATGAAGAAATGAAAAGTTTTATTTCATTTGCAGTGTGTTTTTGTTGTGGCCTCCAATAAGATTATTCAAAATGACGTGTTCCCATCCATGTCAATAAGCACGAAAAACAATGCATGATGAGTATGAGTGGGAGTGGTACAAGGAATAAGATGATACTGTTCAGACATACATTATCATCTTATTTTCAAGGATCATTACATCCTCTTCTGGAATTCTATCCACCATTCACACATAGACAATAGATCCCATCATTCAAAGACAATAGAAATTACAGGATAATGTTATATTAACATCATGTGTTCACTTATGCACTATTAGAATAAATGTACTATTAAACATCTTTTTTCTTTTCTTAGAGAAAACCTTCCATTCATCACTGAAAAAGTTAAAATGAATTACACATTTTGATGAACAATACTAATATCAAATAAATGAACTCTATAATTAACTATTTCATTATGAAATCATATTCATTTATAGAAACCCTTAACAAATAAATGGTGATAAATAAAGTTTGAATAGTTTATTTTATTCCAACACATGTTTTTTAATATTTCTAAAAATTAATAAAAATTCATTTAACAAAAAATATATACATATCGACTTGGTTAATAAAATATTCATTTGTCATTTTCCATCCTTTATTATTACATTATTCGTGGACATAAGTTTTTCAAAAATGATTATCGGATTGTACGAAATAGCTATTAGAGTATTAAAAATGAATACACTAAAGTCATAGAGAAACTATTTAATGAAAAAAGCACCACCTTTTGATTAATGATGATTTTTAATGGTATACCCAATAATTTATACATTATATGATATATATGACTCATGATAATGAAGTGGTTACTGAAATCATCGATTAAAAATTATAGTAAATAAGTGAAGTCATAAATAATGGCATCCGATTTTTAATGTTGTGTGTACATAAATAACTATATTATAATTTAGAAATAATGGAAAATGTAGCGTTAATGAACAAATCCTGGAATATTATATATTTCAATGCCATCACGGAGTTGATAAAATCATATATCTATTCCCTCTAAACTTTGTTTAGAAAAGTGAATTATAGGGAAAGTAACATCAAACCATAGTTTCAAATTGAAAAACATCACTGAGTTAACATATTAGTTTTATTATTCATTTATTATGAAACTATATGAAAATTGAAAATAATAACTCAATGATCCATGTAATATATTTTTCATAATATTTATCCACTAAAGGTTAATGCTAAATATTAATAGGAACAAAAATTGATATTCATGAACTTAGAAAAAAGAGAGTCCTATAAAATAAAGAAAAATACAATGTACAACATCAAAATAAAAAGGTATGGTAAATGGTAATACGAAATTTTAGGGGGTTTAGTGAATAAATTAAATTATAACCAAATTTAACAATAACATTCTATTGAATTCCATTTCAACGGTGTGTATGATCTTTAGGCCTCTCTTGTCTTGATCCTCCATGACTAGATGGTAATATAATTCTTTTCCAAAACCATCATCCACTGAATTTCCTTTTACAAGTGTATAATCCAATCCAAATTTAAACATATGAAGATACCCCATCCATCATCATTTCATGGGGCTCATTTCACAATGCATTAATATGTTCTTCTTGCTCGTATGATTGATGAATGTCGTACGCATTTCATCAATGAAATTGTGGTGACATGTATTTAATGATTAGACCACCATTCTTGTGAGTTAGATATCTATTTTCTCACATCCAACATCATTATGAGTCATGGGATATGACATGGTATATTGGAAAAATAAATCAACCCAATGCAAAATGAGACGAATCAAAATACATGACATAACCCTTCCATAGATATAGAAAGATTAGTATAAGTGAAGAAGTTAGTCGGATCTTAAACTCTTTAATGGATTATTGTCCATCCACGTTAAATTTTAATGTAATAACCCGTATCCCCATTTTTTCTATAAGATATGTTATTCTTGATAAATATAAGATATAGAAAAAGTACTAGTCTTCTAGTCTTGAAAATATCTTTATCCCAAAGTCATTCATAGGTAGTTGTCATGAAATTTCTATTTCAAACTTTTTAGGGACAATTAACATGTAATTGTTATAAATGAGTTTCCCAATGAGGTTCCATATATTCAATTTTATTTTGTTGGAAATAACGTCTCTATCCTCTTCCTTACATTCTTGGAAGTATGAGTATTTTAGAATGTAAGACCACATACAACTCAGTATCTAAGAGAGATGTTTCTATTTTCCTTTTTGATGATAATACTGAACAATTTATTAATTATTACCATTTATTAATATAAAAAATTCATGTTTTTTATTCGTGTATGTACGAATATTATTCATATTTTTTACATTAACATGAGCACTTAATTTTACAATTTTCTATTTGTCTTAATTTTTATCATCCTATTTATGTGGCCTACGAAACTCATAAATATATTATTATTTTTGAAATAAGATGAATACTTATATAGTACAGTTTAACACATATAATGGAATATGTAAATTTATTTATTAATATCTGAGGTCTCATGTGTCTTTGTATGTTCCATGTGAATTTTTCATTGTATAAATAATACATAGCTTATATAAAATTTATTTCCTATAGTATATTATTATTGATGAGAATTTCATATCGATATGTATTGAATATTAAGATAATATAAACTGTAAGAATATAAAACACCTTAATTTATGTATATAATATTCATGAGTGAACATAAATGTTGAATAATAGAACTGGTAATTTCTGTGGAAACACTGGGAGTCACAACGACATAACATGTTTAGACATGAAAAAAAAAATTAATATCAAAATAACTAGAAGAAAATATCAAAGGACACAATGATTTTTTTTGTAATAATCCCTATTCCACAGAGAAGAAAATCTCACTCTGATTCAGGTGCACAAATATAGAGAGAATATCAGAGTTTCACTACAAAAACCCCTACAACAAAATGAGATAAAAAGGATGGTGAAACATTTTTCTAACAACTTCAAATATGTACAATATGCTATAGTAAACGATTTTATATGTATGAACTGCAACATTATTGAAACTAGGGATAAATTCACACCTCTCCCATCGATGTAGCCTAAAACATGGGACAAACCCCATTTCTTGTAGACCCAGATAATCACCCCATGATGACATCCACTAATGTGATGTGTCCATGTTTCCCTCACTTGAGGAATCCCTTCATGATTCTATTCAAGATTTCATCCCATGTTTCTTAAGAGTAGCATTGATCAATATTGATCATTTTGTGATGATTCATTTAGGGAAATAGTAGCGGGAGGAATTATTCCTCGTGAAATATTTTTTTAAACACATTATGAATTATATATTATATACCATGGACATGACATGTACATTAAATAAACATAATTTTTTTCTATCACACAGATAATATATTAATATATTATACATAATAAAAATAATATGCTAAAGTGATTATGTTGATAAAAATAGAAATATGTTAATGAATGGTATTATTTTTTATTTGATTTTTAGACATCTATTTATATGTATTGAGTCTTAATTTTGTGCTGGGCCTTTAGGTATTCTTGTAATAAAATAATTTGTTATATTTTTTCTATTGTTTTTTTGAGTGGATAATTTTTCATACTTTTAGGCATGTTATGGTTTGGTAAATCTTGATGACCAGGTTATGCGGTTGAAAAAATTAGGCACATTGGTTTATTTTTGAATTTCATTGAATACTCCTTAAAAATTTTATTCCATTTAATATAAAAGTAAAATATTTTGATATATTATATATTTCATAATGAATAGATATTATGTTTTTATTGAATGCACATAATACATATAAAGTAAAATAATATATTAATATAACACACAAACACTGATATATATATATATTGAACACACACACACAGATATATACAATTCACATATCATGTTTTATTGATGGTGTGGATACATATTGAATTATATCGGTAATTTTTTCTATTAGATTGTATTTTTCTCAAATCCATTTAGTGGGTTTCAAAATAATATTCATATAGGGATTGTAATTTTTTTGTTATGTAGAAATTAAATATATTTCAGAATTTCAATATAAATTTTAATATCAATTTTTTCTGTTATAAAATATATTTAAAAAATTTAAAATAGAATTTTAATTTTAATATCAAAATAAATATCAATCTCATTTTTGGAAGAAATATGATCCAAAAAATACCGCGTACCATCAACCAAAAACAACATTACTTACCCAAAAAACATTTCCTTAAAAACATTTACCCATACTTGGAGAAACATTGATGTGTTTAATAGTTGTAGTGATTTATGGAATATGAAAAAATAATTGAATGGATTGAAAACAATTGAATTGTTTTTGGATTCTTTAGTTTCTCTTATTTTTTTATCTGTATTATATATATATATATATATGATTTTATAGTGATTAAATATTTTATAAAAGAATTTATCTAAAGTCAGATTTACTTATTTTTTATTTGATTTAGTGTTGTAAACATTTATTTCTTGAATACCAATCTATTTTTAGATAAGGCCATAATATTTAGTTGATGTATGATTTTATGATTTTATAGTATGATATATGTTACTATGACCACTGGTTTAATTTTTTTTTCTAATATTAGATTCATGAAATTCAAATACAAAAAAAGTGTGAGTTTAGATCCGCACTGACGAGGATATTATACAATATTTAGGTTAGTTTTCCTCTCTTATCTCACAACCATATTTTATCATTAATAGAATATATTTTATGTGATTCAAATTTTTAGAATAATAATTTTTTTTTTCAATTATGAGTACAATTTAGTAAATTTCTATTCAGGATCACAAAACCTATTTTCATTCACGAACCATGTGATGCTTCTATGGTTCTGGTGGTATAATTATAGGATATTCATATTTCACTATGAAATTAATTAATTGAATTTCATATAGAATCATTTGATGGAAACTATGTTCAATCATCTATGATGCTCCTTATAGAGTTATATAATGTTCGAGCAAGTTTTCTGTCATTAATTCATAAGATGCTATACAGTAATATGAGAATCGTTCTCTCTCCATATTTCCCTCTTTTGAAATTGGCCTTCCATTGATATAGGAAATGAATATTTAGAAGGTTCTTCAATGTTTTTATTATATATTTACAATTATTAATTAAAAAAAATTGCATGCAATGAAAAAGTGGGAAAATAGATAGGTAATTAAGTAGGTGAAGATGTCTTTTTCAGTACTTTAATATTTCTTCAAATAGTTTTAAAAATTATTATTGAATATAGAGTCACAATTAAAATTTTTTGTTTTGGAGGGCCACAAACAGCTTCAAATCCCTACTTAATCCCCTCATTGTTAGGGAGAGGGGATAATATTTTCCACCAAATACTACCACCAATTTTACATTAGATGAAAACTAGGACTGAGGGTATCTATCATAATAATAGGATGCACTACCATCATAGTTATCATGAAAATAATTCCAAACTAAAAATCAACATAAAAAGGTTCACATCAAGGAACACATATTCATCCATAACCTAATTATTACCTACATGACATAAATTCATAAAAAATAGATACAAGACTGTAATCCAAAGGCTCTATGATAATCTATATCATAGACGATTATAGTAGTACAACATATCAAATATCCATCAAAATATCCTAAAAATGAATAAAGAAGCAATGTATGGGTAAGAACTTTTTTTAATCATCTACATCAATGTGGAATAAATATTATGGGATAGTCATATATGAATCAAAAAAGAAATTATAGAGTGTGATTATTCTAGTGGGGAATGAATACATTACATATAATTCAACTTGAGTTACAACGCCTTTGCTAATTAAACAATGTAATATCAAAAGTAAGAGATAAAATTTAGAATTTTTGGGTATATATTATAATTTGGGAAAATTCCTAAAAAATTAACATCATCATAATGATATCATATCACAATTTTTATATGAACATCACAACCATCAAAATATTTTGGAAAAACAGGAAATACTAGCTCTCCATCTATGTCAGGCATCACATTATATCAACTAGAAATAGCATGTACTGGATCCCAAACCATATGAATTATTCCATTGTCACATTTTCACAACCAAAACCACATCATTATCACCAAAACATTCTCTAACCATATCCCCATATCCCCACATCCTGAACTCATAAAATCATATTTCAATTGTAATCCATCACACACAAAACATGTCATAACCCTAAAAAATTAGAACCCAAAATAAGACATAAAGATAAAAAACATAACCAGTAGAATAATCCCACTACACACCTTGCTTTTTGTAACGTCCTGGTGCCGGATGCCACCCAGAGGTGCCCCATACCCAGTTTGTCACATGGCCTCAGGGGAATTTCCCCAAACACCAGAGGCTGCCGACTAGCAGTGAGGGCCTTGGGTGTGATAGTGGGGAAACTATGTCGTTATTGGCATAGTATAGAGAGGAAGATAAACAAATAACAACAATAGTGGGAACAATATTCATTCTTACATGAGTAAACATTGGAAGACTGATAAATAATCAACTGGAGATGAAATATATGTATATGATGCATGATACAGATGTGTCTAGGAAAATAGACAAACAAGTCACAGTGATGAATACAATACTAAACCAATGAGAAAAAGAAAAATAGATGAGAAAATCCACCACATCCCAAGTCTCGGCTCAGTCCCATACACTCTAGCTCTGGTGCAATCATGAACCTTAAGAATAAGGGTTCCTGCCCGTATCTATACCAGAAACAATATAATCTGTTTGGGCCCAAATGCATGACCCAAATAGGGTGTGAGAAAAAGTCCCAATAGGCATCCACCCGAATATCTATGCCTTACAGTTAGTGAATATATATGGTAGGTAAAGTAAAGTAAGTAGTAAACAGAATGCAGGGAACTGGATAATGCACAGCAGTAACAATCCCCAAACATGAAACAACCACTCAAGCTAGTAGAAAAAAAAGGGTATCCTCTGGGTATTTCTCACAGTCTAACCAATAAGGTTCAACCTATAAGTACTAGCAACCCTCTGGGAGGTACACATAGTCTCACCCCTCTGGTTAAGCTAATGAATGGACTCTATGGGAAAGCACTCACCATCAATTTCCCCTATAGTCTCGTATCGTACTAAGGGCTCTCTTGGGAAGCAATCAATGTCAATTCCCCCTGCGGCCTACATCAAGGAACTACAGACTTTGTGAGGAAGAACTCAACATCAATTCCCCATGTGGTATCGCATCGTAATTATAGACACTCTGGGGATGCCCTTCCGTCCATTTTCCCTATGGTCTAATACAATAGGTTCTCCCAGCCCTACATAATATAAACTTTCATAGCGCGTGTGTATCATCCATGTAAACCTAAAGAACGAAATGGATATCATTTTAAGGCTCAACATCATAACAATGCAACATTTTCACTATCCTACAACTAGGCATGGAAACTGGAAAATGCTGAAAAATCAAATAAGCATGGAAAAGCATCCAGAACACAACACAATTTACCTTATTCACAAGAAATGACTGCTACACAAGAATATTAGCAAGCCATGAAAACAACAAGGGCTAAATAGGAAACATGCAATACCCTGTTCAATGTTATTGGTGGAAATTTCACATAATATTAAACAAATTCCTACAAAAAGTCACCAACCACCTCCCTCAATCCTAAGGGATCGATATATTTGAACCACGAAGATAGAATATCTTTAGAACGACTAAATCTGTGAAAACATAAAAAATTCTCAACCCACGATAACATGAGAAAAATGAGGAATTGTGAAACAAGGATAATGGAGAATGGAGAACTCAATGATGTGATTCCAATGTGATCTACAATGAATGATTCATAGAATGGACAGAGGAACGGGGGCTATCGAAGATCAGCAGATTCCTAGCGCTCTCAAATGAAGAAGCTGGAGAAGAAGACTATTCTGTCGATTAGGCGCGACCCCGGCCGGTTTATTGAAAATAAAGTACAGGGTGTGTAATTTTAGATTACGTGTTGTGTACTAGGTTTTTCTATACTCCGCATTAACCAGCCTCTACCTCACCCCTACACACCGTGTGTGTGGCCCGGACATGGCCAGCACACGACTTAGAGTGGGAAAAGAGTACACGGCGTGTACTCCGAAAGTACACGGCGTGTACTTATAAAATTTCTAGAAACTAAATTTTTCTTAAAAACTCCAGAAAAAGGAATGACATACTTGAAACAAAGATCTGGGTTCTCACAAAAATCCTCCCTTAATGAAATCTATCCCCGAATTTCCCTAACAAGGCGAAGAAGGATAAAAACCAAACAGATCTGGAAACTGCGATCGTACATCGGCCTCCCTCTTCTATGTCTCATACTGTACTCGCCTGTGCTTCCATAGCACACGTACCATAGCAATAGAACACCCATAGAGAACCTACGTACTAAGATCGACAATCCGGATGGGATGCTCCTCAAACGACGCATCCAGTTCGAGGTCAACATCCTAAGGCTGAAATACATGAGATGGCTCTGAAAAGTAACATCGGAGCTGAGAGATATGGACGACGTCTTGCATGGCTCTATACCTATGAGGTAATTGAAATTGATAGGCAACCGGACCAACTCTCTCCAATACCTCAAATGGCCCGAAATTCTATGATGAAAGAACACCCTGTCTCTGAATCCTCTTATGTCCCATCCTCAGTGCGACACATAGGAAAACCAGATCCCTGACCTCGAAATCCACAGGTCGTCTTCTCTAATTAGCATAATAATTCTGTTGAGACTGTGATTTAGCCATAAGCTTCTGAATCAACTATATCTGCTCCGAAGACTCCTGAAAAATATGAGGTCCCAGTAAAGATGCCTCTCATATCTCGAGCCAGCATAAGGGTGATCGACATTGCCTACCGCACAACTCCTCGTATGGTGTCATCTGTATAGTTTCCTGAGAACTATTGTTGTAGGCGAAATCCTCCAGAGGAATATGCTTCTCCAAAGAACCGCCAATGTCTAGAATGCAAGCTTGGAGCATATCCTCAAGCACCTAGATCGTATGCTCGGACTGGCTATCTATCTGGTGATGGTATGTCGTACTCAGAAGTACCTGGGTACCCAAAGCCGTCTGAAGTCCCTAACAGAACAGTGAAGTAAATCACGTATCCCTATTTGAAATAATGGAGTGTGGAACTCCATGCAGACGCACAACCTCCTGGATGTAATTTCATCCCATATCATCAACATTGATGGTATCCATAATCGGAAAGAAATGAGTGTCCTTCGAAACTCTGTCGATGACCAACCAAATAGTATCGTTCCCTCGAGGTGACCTCGACAATCTGTTCAAGAATTCCATCGCGACATCGTTCCAGTTCCACATTGGAATGGGTAACTGCTGTAAAAGGCATGTTGGTCATTGATGCTCCACCGTCACCTGCTGACTAGTAAAGAACCACAAGACGAATATTTATATATTTTCTATTGTTTTATTTTGTTTGTGTGGATAATTTTATAGTGTTTTATACAACTTATGATCTTGTTATTATAGAAAACCAGCTTATGGTGTTAAAAAATGATACACATTGGAGTATTTATTTATTTCATTGAATACGGCTTAAAAAAGAATTCTATAGAATATAAATTAAACATTTTTTCTATATATTATAATTTACATAGAATTATTAAGTGATTGTGTGGATACATTTTAAATATCT
The DNA here is from genome assembly GCA_963277665.1 of Viscum album. Taxonomy (NCBI): domain Eukaryota; kingdom Viridiplantae; phylum Streptophyta; class Magnoliopsida; order Santalales; family Viscaceae; genus Viscum; species Viscum album. The sequence continues at coordinate 887,546,167 of OY728141.1, read as the reverse complement.
CTCTATGTATTTTTCTATTTGATTTTGATTTTTTCCCTTAAATTGATTAGTGTTAAAAATATGATTTGTGGAGGCATTGTAATATTATTCTAATGTAATAATTAAACTAATTTTTTAAAAACATTATAAATTTAAATTTTGATTTTTATTCATATATTAAAATTTAATTAAAAATTTACTTTCGTTTTTCATTTTAATCAAAAGAAATTCTATTTCTATTCTAGAAGAAATATGGTTAAAAAAAGAAATTGTACCATGAAGCACAAGAATTAATCCTTTTAAAAAAATTGGACTGAAAAAACATTACCCCTATTAGGTTTTCATCCACAAGAATAATTTTTATACATTATACATTTGTTTTTGTCATTAAAATATGTCATTCAATATGTGTTTCAACAATACCTAACTCATTCCTCAACTAAATCAACAGAACATTTCTAACTGTAAAAAAACCTCCCATTATTTATAATTCTGTTAAACAATAAAATTTTATTTTAAAAACCATGGGGATACTATGCACAAATTAATTTACCCATGGAAGTCATCGCTTGATTAATTAAAAATACGTTATAATCCATTTATTTAATTTATTTCAACTCATTTCATCTGTATGGTATCTAAAATTTGAAAAGACAAAACAAAATGGGTAAAGCATGAGTAAATTACACTATATTAATTATTTAGGGAAAAAAATATTCGATGGTAATAAATTTACATTTTAAAAAAATAATAGAAAATTAGGAAAAAAGTGATTGAATTATATAAAACATGAATAAATTATCATTTGAAAAGGGTTTGAATCCTAAAGGTGATGTCCATAATTGTGACTTCATTTAGTAAATATATTGAAAAACATATCCATTCATTTCCCATAAAATATGTTCTGAGAACCATGTTTTTATATTCTAGAATGAGATATTGTTAATCGAAATTATCTCATTAAAAAAGATAACATTTATTACTCAATGATTGAGACATAATGCATTTTAATTTCCTTGATATTATTTGTTGATTTAAAATTTATGTTCTTGACTTGTTTTTAATAAATATTTCTATAATAGTCAATGATTGTGTGTATTTATAATTTTTTAAATTTCTATTTTTCTTAATTCTAAAAAATTTCTATAATTATTAAGCATGTGTGTGTGGAATGTAGGAGCATGTTGTTCTGATGAAATTAGTAGAATGCTGTCAAAATGGCGAAATACTTTTTTATGACACGTTTGATGGATTTGAAAAAATAAAAACATATGTACTATAAAAAAATCTTGAATAAATCTTCTTGTATAAGTATTCAATGGAGGTAACAAGTCAATATATTCTTAGAATGTTTTGAAATGTTGAAGAACATATTAGTTCATAATTTCATATCATCTCTGTGTCATTTGAATTCACTCTTATATAGTGGTTTCAAATGAATATAATATTTTACGATGATGAGTATTGAGATGGTATTTGGAGTGAAATGGTACAAACAATTTTTCGTTTAGATTGAGTTTCGTATAACATTATTAGTAAAATATTACCTTTATATGAAATATTTCATTTTTTAATAGGATTTTATTACTTCTTATATTTTGAAGGGATACCATAAATGTTGTGTTGTTTCTAAAAAACACGATGAATCATTTTCATGGAGATCTTAATTCTGATCATGTGCGTGTGATGGGGGGATGAAAAAATTTGGTGAATATTTGGAACCACAATTACAATGTCCTTAAAATGATTACATTTATTATAAGGATATGATACTACATTTATTTACGACCAGGGGGATTTATATTCTAAATCAGATTATTCATTTTATTCAATATATGGGGGAAATCACCACATGGTAAGAAAAATAAAGTTTGTTTCAAATGATTACAATAAATAAATATAATTTATTATATTTATTAATATTTTTTAATTATACGATTCTATTTGATACAAGTGGTGTATCATGGTGCACTATTTTCCAGATCAGAGAGATGCGACTTTAGACTTATAGAAGCACACAATGCTAAATCTTCTAATACTGACACCACTTCTTATATACAGATTCGATATAAATACAGAAACTTCCTCCCTTGGATGATGTGTGTTAATGATAAAGCGTTGAAAAAAGATAGTGATTATAATGGGTGTACATATAGGGAAGGAAAACCATGATAATTTATTCGATTTTCAAGAAATTGTGTGGAACATGTAAATACTTGGGTAATTATTATACTATGAATTATAAAAAATATTTTATTATTCAATTTATTATTAAATTTAATTTTAAATATCCTATATTTATTTTTTTATAATTTAGAAATCTTATATTTTGATAGAATCGTTGGATCATATGTAGAATCATGTGTATCTAGAATTTATGATGATGTGGTCCAGGAAATGATTGATTCCAAAATTCATATTCGTCCCTTTCAACGGTAAGATATTTTTAGATATTATTTTATTATTATTTTAAATAGATGGAAATTAAATAAAATATTGAATATTTTTAGTTTATATTAACAGAAAAGTAGTTATACATGGAATTTAATCACAAAAAAAAATTCAATTGAACTGTATTATTTTATTCTTTCAAATGATTTTTATTAATTTTTATAGAATGTAGTGATAGGCCAATAGTCACTTTTATATTTAAAAGGAAAATATCAAAGTCTAATGTCAACCAAATTAATAAGGGACACACACGTGCTTTATTATATAGCATGTTATTCCACAAATTCTATATGATTTGTTAGTATTGATTAGTTACTCTGATGTATTACAGTATTCCATGTGTTTTTCCAATTTAAGAATACATTTTCCTAATTTTACAACATTTTATCTGATCCCCAAATTTTTTTTCATCCATTAATGTTTCATTACATTGTGATATGTGAAATAGTTATATATTAGTTTTAATTGATTTTATCAGATCTAGGAGTGGTCTTAAATATTTTTTCTACTTATTTAATTGAATGATATTTAAATATCCATGTCCATTTGTAGAAAAACATTTTCTATTTTACTATTTATTATATGTTCTGGTCATTCCACCTTAAAATCAAAGTTCACATTTTTATATATAAGTCTTAATATAGATTTAATGGTTTATTTTCTTATTCTTACATAGTAATTTTTAATATATTGTACTATGTCATTCCACCATTAATATATATATATATTTTTTTGAATTTCATTACACTATTTAGAATAGTTATGTATATTAAAAACTTAATAATGAATTTAAGTATAATTTTTATAAGGATCCATCCTTAAAACATTACATAATATAGAATTAAAAGAAAAATTCATGTTCAAAATATCTTCAAATTTAGTGTTTTAAAGAATTACTCCATAACTATTATGTCTCAAAAGTTACAAAGTAGACACTTATACTCAGTTTCAATTTTTTTCATAAAATAAGAACTCTTGAAAAATAGATTCATGTCCAGTTCCATGTTTTTTGACAGCATGAATTTCCTTGATCCCATTCTTGAACCTATTCCACTTTATGTCATTTGAAAGTCATTTACAAAACTTGGTATGAGCATAAAAATCTCAGTAAGGAATACACCAAAGAATGATAAACATTATTGGAAAAATAAAAAAAACCAACAACAAGTATATTTTGATGTCTCGATTCTAAAGAAAAATTTTATTTGTTCCAATAGAATGTATAAGAGTGAACAAAAGTATATTCAATGAGGGTTACCAATCAAATGGCAATAAATAGACCTTTTAGTGAATATTTGAGTATTCATGCTTAAAATTGTATTCATCCACATTTTAATCCTCTAACATTTATAGGATAAATATAAAAACATTTAAGAAAGATATATAATCATATTTAGTTATTTCTATTAATTCCCACCAATACAATGTCTAGGCATTAACTACCATTTAAAATAATATTATTATATTAATAGTGTGCAATGTAAGATTTCAAAGAAATCTGTTGTTGCATATCAGGTACGACATAGAAAATAGAAACTCCATTAAAGTAAAATTAATATATAATTCACAAATATTAATAAAGATGAAAATGACTTATTCTTTATTAACTTGGGATTTTACAATTTTACTAACAAAAAATAAATTTCTACACATCATATATGGGCATGATATTGACACAATCTAGGAGAAATTCCTTAGAAGTTATGTAGAAACATCTGGTTAACTTCATTATTATTTGTTTCTTCTTATTTCCACTATTTATTGTAATTTCATAATATTTTAATAACATTATTCTTATTTATTTAGGGAGAAATCATAGGAGAAACATCATCATGTTCAAAAGTTCAAGAAATTGATGGAAGATGAAAAAAGAAGCGAATGGACTAAAACCCATTGAAATTTTTTTGTATTATATTGTTTCTCTTCTGTTTTTTAAGTTCCATGTATGTAGATGATTTTAAATTTTTTGAATGTTTTATTAAATGAATTATCTAAAGTGTGAATTAGTATGTTTTTATTTGATTTCATACTTTTGACATTTATTTCATGAATACCAATGGGTTTTTACATGATGTTGTAATATCTTCATGATGTGTGATTTTTTGATGTTCTAGTCAGAATTATGTTACTATTACAATTGGTTTGAATTTTCTCCTAATATTATAGACATTAATTTCATATACACAAGATCATGAATTTAGATCCCTTATAAAAAGGATACTCACTAACCTGTATGTATGTTCTTCAGATTCTCTGACCGCATAATTTTATCATGAATGGAACACATTTTGTATGAATTACATCATTAGAAGTGAGACTATTGTATATGTTTTATATTATCAGTTCATGTTTGAACATTTATATTCATTACTGTCAATTCATTATTCCTTTACAAATCATGTGAAACTTTTTTTGTGCCGGTGGTTGAGTTTTAAGACATTCATATTTGATTATTAAATTGATGATTTGAATTTCATAGTTTTTGAATTTGAATGGAAACCGAGTGAAGGAATCTACGATTCACCATATTAAGTGATATTATGTTAACACAAAGTTTATATCATCAATTTTTACTGTGATATATAAGAATATGAGACACATTATCTCCCTATATATTCCTCTTTTTAAATTAGTCAACCATTGACATATGACTTGAATATTTAGTGAGTACTTCTATGATTGTCTTGTATATAATCAATGTTTAATTATATCAAATTATATGCATTAAATAAAGTTTAATATATAGTGTTTTGTAAATGAATTAAGTCTTGTTTGTTAGTGTATTCCTATTTTGTCAATGTTTTTTAAAATTGAATACTAATAATATTGTCACTATATGAAAATTGAGTTTTGAAGTGGCACCAGCAGTTTTCCAATTCCAACTAAATCCCCTCTTGGGTGGGCATGGGGGATAAATTGTTTTATAGAGCCTTCCACAAATAGTTTAAGTGTTTACAACCAGGATGAAGAGTATTTATCACATTAATAGGAGGCATTGAACTCTTATTTCATAGGATAATAAAACTACAAATCAACACAAAAAGATTCCCATTAAGAAAAAAACATGTTTCCATAACCCAATTGCTTCCCACAAGACATAAAACAACGAAAAATACAAAAAAGTATGGAATCCAAAATCTCTAGATCATTCTCTCATTCTTCACAAGCAACTCAAACAACAACACAAAAATCCCGTTAACTATCCAGAAAAACAATTAAAAAATATAGGAGGTGTGAAAACATGATGTAATATGATATATCCATGTTGAATAAAGGTATTTGGATTGACATATTTTGAAAAATGTAATCAAATAAATAGTTAGATTAATATAGTGGGAAAACAATATATACACCTCCACTTTAGTCGCATCACCAAATCTTTTAAAACTATGGCATATCATAAATAAGAAATTAAATTTATAAATAATGGGGATATATAATAATATGAGAATAATCTAAAAAATGTAACATTATAATAATCATTTCACATCATAATTACTACCATAACAACACCACCATCAAATTATTTTGGAAAAATAAGAAATCATAACTCTCAGCCAGTGTCTGATGTCACTAACATATCATCTAGCAATATGCGTTTCTAGATCACAACCCATGTGAATCACTCCATTATCACATTTTCACAAAAAATAAACATCATATTCAACACATTCCCCCACCATATCCCTACATCATCACATCACAACCTCATTGAATCATGTTATAACATTAATTCATTATAGTCCAAAACATTACATAACATTAAGCCATCAGAGCCCAAGACAAGACACCACCCTATAAAAATATCAACTAGTAGAATCATCACAGAGTGGACCTAGCTTGAACACTCAAGAAAAATATTCATCATAGACATTATAACACATTTAAATCCACTTTGGTAGTATATTAGTTTGACAATATTTTATCCATCATGGTCAATTTTATGTTCATATATTTTTACACTGTATTCATTCAAATTTATTTCAAAAATATGATCATCCCTTGAATACATACACCTAAAATCCTAAATTTAAATAACATAGGCCCAAGGAAGAATTTATAGAAGAATTATCTATATCATGAAAACATGTAATCATCTAGTATAAGTGACGCATTTCTAGAGATCATGGATTAGTAGTTCAATGATACAAAATGTGTGCTTGAAAGAGAGGGTTTTGTGTAGAGAAAAAGAAATTTAATTTAAAAAGTTATCTCAATTTTAGGTATTTCATGTGTAAGAACCACTGTAGATGTAAAACCATAAATTTACACCAAGAAGTCATCCTTTGAAAACCCATTTGATAGATCTACATATATTGTTGTGCAGTGTTTACCCATGGGATATGTCGACATAGAAATACGAGTGTTGTAGTTCTTGAAAATAATATATATAAAATAAATTAATATTTATAATTGTATGTGTGTATTTATGGGTGAGTTTAAATTGGGAACGACAAGACTACCCTAGGTTGGGTGGTGCAGGTTTTCAAGCCAGGCAAGCTCAATTTATGGTGTTAGCGCATTGGGAAGCCCATGGCCGTTCGGGAATGTCTAGCCAACCTGACCTAGGAGGGCACACATGTTATCCATGGTATCCATACACATACACTTGTACCCCCCATAATTCCATGTGGGTCTCCCAAGGGTCACCATGTGGCCCACCCATCACCTTTGTGGCGTGACTTCAACGATTTCCCTGTTGGATGTATGTTTTAGGAAAATAAATAACAGATCCTATGTATCTTTTGACATATATCAAATCAAATGTTTTTTTCATCTACCATATGAATCCATTGTCAATAAGAGATAAGAATAATGAGGATTTAGATATTTATGGATGATGATGAGGTTTGGAGAAATATTTTCAAATCATTCTAAGGTCTTGTACTCCACAGGAAGTATATTTTAAAGGGACCATGGCCCTGGTTTTCCATCATGGATTTCAGTACCCTCCAAGATACATGGGGTTCTTTTCCTCTCAATCGGCATGGATTTGGTACTCCCTTGATTCCTATTAGGTGTATGTATACCACATGATATGAATAGGGTTTGGTACTCCATTGATTGATATTTCAACTAGTAAAATGTGAGACCTTTATGTATATGGTCATTTATACCATGATTAAGATGTCTTTTGAGGAGGTGTGTGTCTTCCACTACAATTCCATAATGGTTGCATAAGATTCTGGTTTTCAATACTTTGGGGATCTTTCATATGTTTAAAATTATATCATTTAAAAAATTAATTGGTGGTTTAATCATTAGTGGTCAATAACCCCTGAATCGGGATCAATTCTAGAGAAAGGCTTTAGTTCCCCTAAAAATTTAAAGAATTGAAGTACTGTATCGATAATTATGAATGACAAGGGGTGGTGTTAAATTTGTTGTCATGTGTATTTCAATGACAGGGAAATCATTTTTTGTATTTAGTAGAAACAGAAATGTTGGAGAGCTCTAGTGATTTTACTTCATTGAGGATTGAGAATCTTTATGGAACTCCATGGTTACCTTTGGGATGCGGCATACAATAGACATATCAATTCCAGACATAGATGGAATTTCAGTATTTCATGTATTCTTAGATTCATGTGCTTGGTTCCCTCACATGTTATGTATGTGATGATGATGAAAAAGTTAGATGATGGTCTCGATTGAAGTGTAATAGGTATTACTTCAATGATAATGTCTGCTGATGCTTAGTGACGTATTATGAATCATGCTGGCCCATGATGATGGATGCCTCTATTTTAGATGGAGGCCAATCTAGGAGTACTCACAATTGTGGGGAGTTTTCTAGCATGCATCTTTCAGATTCAGAGACTTTTGAGATGTTTTGTTACTTTATATTTTCCAATGTGGGGTTTTATTTTTTTTAATGTATCATTTATCCATTGTGTACTTTTTAGAATATATTTTTATATCCTATAGGTGTTTCTTGTTATCTAAATCATTGAATATATATTTATTGTGGAATGAACATTGATGAGGTCTATCATGTTGTTTGATATGGAAACATGGTGCTTTTTTCAATCCCTCACCCTATGTTTTGATGACATAGGGTAGCACCCTAGACATTCAATCATCCCTGGTGGAGCATTGATGGGTCTAGTCATGTCATTTATAAACTCATATAATATTTATATATAAATATTTCATGCTAATATGGATTAATCCTCAAACAAATTATATCATGTTGGTTGAGGATATAGAAATGAAACAAGCATACAAAAATCTATATATATGAAAATATGTTTCATCAACAGATCTATATAACTTCCTTCTATAATAATATTAAATAAAATACGATTTTAAATTTTTATTGCATAATTTATTAGGGTTTTTTGTGAGATACTTGAGTCTTATATTTTATTTATCTTTTTACATTGACTATTTGTTTTTTTTATGTTGAAAATTTTTTCAAAACAGAAGTGTTGAATAGTTCAATCCATTTAACAGTTTAATGTACTATTTCGAATGTATTTTATATTAATGTGCAAAATTGTACGTGGGATTAAGAAATGAAAAGTTTTATTTTTTTCTATCTAGTTGTTGTTGTGGCTTCCAAAAGGATCCTTCAACATGATGTATTCTCATCCAAATCAATAGGCACTACAAACAATGCACGATGAGTTTGTGTGGGATTGGTACAAGGAATAATATGATACTATTGAGACATACATCATCATCCTCTTTTCACGGATGTTGACATCCTCTATGGACTTATGTCCACCATTAACACATAGATAATAAATAACATCATTCAATGACATTAGAAATTACACCATACAGTTACATTACCATTACGTGTGCACCTGTGCACCATGAGAATAAATGTACTATTCAACTTCATTTTTCTCCTTTTATAGAAGAACATCATTTCTAAACTGAACAAGATAAATTTCATTAAACATTTGGATGAACACTATCAAAATTAATTAAATGAACTCCATAATTAAAAACGTCATTATGAAAACATATTCATTTATCTCACCCCTTAACAAACAAATGAAGTTAAATTTAGTTTGTATAGTTTATTTTATTTTAATAAATTTGTTTTTATATTTCTAAAAAGTAATAAAAATTCATATAACAATGAAACAGATAGTTATTGACTTGGTCAATAAAATTTTCATTAGTCATTTCCTATCTTTTCTTATCATATGATTCATGGACATAAGTATTTCAACAAAGATCATATGATAGTAAATAATATCTATTAGATAATTAAAAATGAATGCACCAAATTCATAAAGAAAAAATTTAATGAAAAAAAACCACTTTTTTCTTAAAGATGATGTTAAATGGGAAACCCAATAATTCATAGATTAGAATATAAATATGACAAATTAAAATGAAGTGGTTACTGAAATCATAGATAAAAAATTATAGAATATAATTTTTGTCATCAATAGTGGAATCAAATTTTTAATGTTGTGTGTACTTAAATAACTATCTTATAATTTAGAAACAATGGAAAATGTACCTTTTATGCAAAATTTGTGGAATATAGTTTAAAATAATGTTTTCAAGTAGTTGCTCCGATCATATATCCATGCCCTCTAAGCATGTTATAGAAAAGCGAATGACAAGAATAGTAACATCAAACCATAGTTTCAAATTGAAAACAAAACTGGATGAACATATTAGTTTTATTATTCATTTATTATTAATATATATAAAAATTTAAAATAATAACTCGATGCACCAAATAATATATTTTTCATAAAATTTATCCACTAACGGTTAATAATAAATGTTAATAACAACAAAAATTGATATTTATGAACTTAGAAAACAAAGAGTCCTAGAAAATAAAGAAAAATACACTATACAACTTCAAAATAAATTGGTATGGTAAAATATAATAGGATATTTTAGTGAGTGTGGTGAATAAATAAAATTATAACCAAATTTATCAATCACATTATATTGAATTACCTTACAAGGGTGTGTATGATCTTCATTCCTCTTTTGTCAGGATCATATAGGACATGATGGTTACATGATGTTTTTTCAAAACCATCATCCACTGAATTTACTTTTACAAGTGTATAATCCAAATAAAATTCTAACATATGGAGATACCCTAACCATATTCATTTCATTATATTCATGTCCCTATGTAATAATATGATCTTCGTGCTCATATGATCAATGAAAGGCGTAATATTTTCATTAAATAGATTGTGGTGACATGAATTTAATTCATAGACGACTATACATGTGAGTTAGATCACTATTTTCTAAAATCCACCATAATTATGAGTCATGTGATAGGACATGGTATCTTTGAAAAATAACTCCACCCAATCCAAAATGAGATTTATCACAATACTTTACATAACATTTCCCTGGTTCTAAAATGATTAGGTTAAGGGAAGGAGTGAGTCAGATCTTAAAATTTTGAATAGATTTTTTTCTTCTTGGTTATATTTTAATGTAATACCCATTATCCTCATTGTTTTCATAAAGAATTTTATCCTTGATAAATATTATATAATGAAAATTTAATAGTCTTCTAGTCTCGAAAATATCGTTATCTCAAAATCGTTCATAGGTAGTTGTCATGAAATAACAATTTCAACCTTTTTAGGGTCAATTAACATGTAATTTTTATAATTGAGTGTCCCATGAAGGTTCTATATATTCAATTTTATTTGGTTGGAAATAAATTTTCTATCATCTTCCTTACATTATTGGAAATATGAGTATTTTAGAATATAAGGCCACTTACAACACAGTATCGAAGAGAGATGTCTCTAGTTTCCTTTTGATGTTAATATCATAAAAAATTTTAATTATTACTCTTTATTAATATAAAAAATAATGTTTTTATTATTGGAAGTTCTAATATTATTCCTCCTTTTGTCATTAACTTGAGCACTTAATGTTACTATTATCTATTTATCTTAAAGTTCATCATCTTATGTATATGGTCTATGAAACTCATTAATAGATTATTGTTGTTGAAAGAAGTTGAATACTTCCACAGTTCAATTTAACACATACAATGGAATATGTGAATTTATTTATCAATATCTGAGGTCTTAGGTGTCTTTGTATGATCCATGTCTATTCTTCATTGTATAAATAATTAATTGGGTATGTAAAAGTGATTTTATATAGTATATTATTATTGATGAGTATTTCATATTGATATATATTGAATAATAACCTACTATAAACTATACGAATATAAAACTACTGTATTTATGTATATAATATCCAAGAGTGAACATAAATGTTGAATAATAGAATTGGTAATTTCATTGGAAACACTAGGAGTCGTAGTGACATAATAGGTTTGAACATGAAGAAAAGAAAAAAATAAAATAATATGAGAATAACTGGAAGAATATATCATAGGACACAGTGATTTATGTGTTTTGGTAATAATCCCTATTTCACAATGAGGAAAAATCTCACTCTGATTTCGGAGAACAAATATAAATAGAATATCAGAGTTTCACCACAAAAACCCTTCTAAGAAATGAGATAAAAAGGACTATGAAAAAACAATCTATCAACTTCATAATCTATACATTATGCTATAGTAAAAAAATTTAGAAGTATGCACTACAAAATTGTTATAAATTAGTATAAATTCACACCTCCACCCATCCTCGTAGCCTACGAAAAGGGACAACACCCATAACCATTAGACCCAAATAAACAACACCTAATGACATCCACCGGTGTGATGTGTCCTCACTTCCCTCACATGAGGAATCCCTTCTAGATTCTATAAAAGCTTTTGTCCCCTATTTCTTAAGAGAAACATCGATCAATATTAATCATTTTGTGATTATTCATTTAGGGAAATATTAACGAGGTGAATAATTCCAAGTGAAATATTTGTTTAAAAATTTTATTAATTATATCTTATATACCATGGAAATGACATGTACATGAAATAAAGATAATCGTTCCTATCATACACATAATATATTAAAATAATATACATAGTACAAATTACAAGTTAATGTGATTTTCAGTATAAAAACAAAAATATTTCAGTGATTAGTCTTCAATTTGGTTTTATTTTTTAGAAATCAATTTATTAGTATTGAGTCTTAATTTTGTGTAGGCCCTTTATATATTCTTGTAATATAAGAATTATTTATATTTTTTCTATTGTTTTTTAATGGATAAATTTTCATACATTTATGGCATTTAAGGTCTTGTAAGTCTTGATGATCAGGTTATAGTGTTGAAAAAATTAGTAACATTGGTTTATTTATAAATTTCATTTAATTCACCTTATAAAACATTCCATTGAATTTATAAGTACAATATTATGATATATTATATATTTGTTAATGAATTTATATTATGTGATTATTGAATGCATATAATAACTATAAAGTTAACATAATATATTAATATAACCCAAAAACAATGATATATATATATATATTGAAAACACACACACACAGAAATATATATATATATATATATATATAATTCACATAACATGTTTAAGTGATGGTGGGGATGCATATGGAGTTATATCTATAATTTTTTTATTAGATTTTATTTTTGTCACTTCCATTTAGTGGTCTTCAAAATCAGATTCATATAGGGATTATGATTTTATTGGAATGTAGGAATTAAATATATATATTAATTTTAATAAAAGTTTCAATATCAATCTTTTCTATTATAAAACTTATTTAAAAATTTTTAGTTTCAATTTTCATTTTAATATCAAAATAAATATCAATTTATTTTCTAGAAGAAATATGTTCAAAAAAATACATTGTACCATGAAACACAAACAACATACCTTACCAAAAAAGCATTTCCCTAAAAATATGTTCCCATACATGGAGAAACATTGGTGTATTCAATAGTTATAGTGACTTATGGAATATGAAAAAAGAAGTGAATGGATCGAAAACCATTGAATTGTTTTGGGATTCTAGAGTTTTTCTTTTATTTTTTAGGTGTATTTTATACAGATGATTTTATAGTGCTTAAATATTTTATAAAAATAATGATCTAAAGTGTGAATTAATTATTTTTTATTTTATTTTGTTTTGCAAGCTTTTATTTCTCAAATACAAATGTGTTTTTAGATGTGGCCATAATATTTAGCTGATGTATGATTTTATGGTTTTATAGTATGATTTATGTTACTATGACCACTAGGTTTAATTATTTTTCTAATATTAGAGACATAAAATATAATTACACAATTAGTGTAAATTTATATTCTCATTGACGAGGCTATTATACAACTTTTAGGTTAGTTTTTCTGGCTTATCTGACCACCATATTTTATCATTAAGGGAATATGTTTTATGTGATTATCATTTTTACAAGAAAGATGATTAATTTTCTTTTCAATTATTAGTACATTTTTGTACATTTCAAATCATTATCACAAAACCTATTCTCATTCATGAACCATGTGATGCTTCTATGGTGATAGTGGTAGAATTATTCGATATTCATATTTCACAATGAAATTGATTAATTAAATTTTATATAGATTCATTTGAAGTAAAACTATGTTCAATCATCTATGATGCTTCATATAGTGTTATATAATGTTCAAACAAGTTGTCTGAAATCAATTCTTATGATGCTATATAGTAATATGAGAATCATTCTCTCTCCATATTTCCCGCTTTTTATGTAGGCCTACCACTGATATAGGACATGATAATTGGGATGGTTCTTCTATGTTTTTATTATAAATAAACGATGTTTAATTATAAAGAATTATTTTCATTGAAAAAGGTGGAAAATAGATATGTAATTAAGTGGATGAAGTTGTTTTTTTTCAGTACTTGAATATTTTTTAAAAGAGGATTAAAATTTATTAGTGAAAACATAGTCACTATTAATAAATTTAGTTTTGGAGTGCCACGAGAAGTTTCCAATCCCTACTGTTTACACTCATGGGTAGAGATAGAGGATAATATTTTCCACCAAATCATTCCACCAATTGGTCATGAAATGAAAACTAGGACTGAGGGTATCTATCATAAAAATTGGAGGCACTACCCTTTTAATTATCAAGAAAATAAAACAACACTATAATTCAATATCCAATGGTTCCCATCAAGGATCACATATTCATCCATAACATAATTGTTACCTACATGACATAATTTCATAAAAAATAGACACAATAATGTAATCTATATGCTCTCGGAAAAACTATAACTCAACCGAAGCTACCTGAAAAGCATCACAAATATCCATCAGAATATCCTGAAAATGAATTAACAAAAAATGTACGGGTGAGAACTTATTGTACTCATCTACATCAATGTGGATTAAAATTTATGGGATAAACTTATATGAGTCAAAAAATAAAATATAGAGTGTGATTAACTTATTGGGAAAACAATGCATTTCGTATAATTCAACATTAGTTGCATCACTTTATCTAATTAAACAATTGAATATATTAAGTATGGAATGAAATTTAGAATTTATTGGGATATATAATAATATGAGAAGATTCATAAAAACATAACATCATAAAAATCATATCACATCAGAATTTCTAGACGAACATTATAACCATCAAAATTTTTAGGCAAAACAAGAAAGACCAGCTATCTATCTATGTCAAGCATCACATTATATCAACTAGTAATAAAAAGTACTAGATCCCAAACCATGATAATTATCCCATTATCCCATTTTCACACCCATAATCACATCATCATCACCAAAACCTTCCCTAACCATAGCCCAAAATCCCCACGTCTTGACCTCATAAAATCATGTAACAACCTTAATCTATCACAACCCAAAACATGACATAAACCTAAGAAATTGCAAACCAAAATAAAACATAAAGATAAAAAAAATAACAAATGGATTCATCCCACTACACACCTTTATTTTACACTCTATAAAAATTTTAATCATATCTATATTAAATCATTTAAATCAATAGTGGGGAAAAATTTATTTCCCAAAACATTATCCATATTTCTTCAAACTATGTTAATTTAGTTTTCACTTTTTAGTAATTCAAATTAATTTTTACCTTTTTACCCACCCATGAATACATAATCCTACCTTACTATATTTATTTATCTGAAACTCATAAAACTATTTATCAAATATTTCACTAAATCATGGAAACCAGTTAACATCTAATAATCTTGATGCATTTCTAGTGTTCATGTATCAATAGTTTAATGAGGCATTATTTTGTATTGAAAGAGGGTGTTATGTGTATTGAATGAGAATTTTTCTGATTTAGAATTATTTCATTTTGTGGGATTTCATGTTTCATAACCCCCTAGATGTTAAATGATAAATTTACCCAAGTATTCATCCATTGAAAAATCATTTGATGGATTTTCTAATTCTGAGGTGTTATATTTACCCTCAGGATGAGATTCCATATAATTATGAGTGTTTAGTAGTATAAAAATAATATATTAAAAATAATATAATATTTTTAACTCTCCATGTGTATTTGAGGATTGGCATTCCTTGAGCATTACATGCACACACTATGTTAGGCATAGCTGGTCGGTCAATGATGCCAGCTCAAAGTAGGTCCCAAGAGCATCGGCCAGCCCACAAACAAACTAGGTATGCCTTCTCAGCCCGAACATATATGGAACATGTGACATGAATGAGAGACATACACATACACTACCTACCCCCAACATTCTATGTACCTCTCCCAAATGTCTTCATGTGGACACCAATGACATATGTGGTGTGGTTTCTAGGACTTTATTATCAGATCTATGTTTTAGAAAAATAAATAAACTATCCTATGTATCTTTTTTCATATATCAAAATGTATGTTTTCTATTTAGTGATATCATCCTGTATACAATTAGAGATTTTACATTTTATCATGTAGCTATGTAGTGATGATGACGGGGTTGGGGGAATGTTGTTTAAAGCATTCATAAGGCCATTACTCCCCTGTGATATTCTATGATAGGAAATGTGTCCCATATTTTCCATCATGGAATTCAATATGCACAGAATGATACATGGTAAAAAATTCCACTAGATCTACAAGTATTTGGTACTCCATTAGTGACGATTAGGTGAAAGTCCACCACATGCTAGAAATAGGGTTAGGTACTCCCCCGACTGAGGTGTCTTCATGTAATATGTAGTTCCTAAATAACTATGTTCAATAATCCCATGACTGAGGTTTATTGTAAAGAGGCGTGGGTCTCCCACGATAACTCTATAATGGATTATTCGTTTTTAGGTTTTGGGTAGATTTAATTTCTAGCTCTATGTGATAATTTCTCATATAGATGGACTATATCGAGTTGGAGATCATTCATTTTTTGGAATTGAATCATTTACAACCGATATGGGTTGTTCTATTAGTATTGGATATTACCCCCTTGATTGAGATATATTATAGAGAATGGCCTAGGTTCTGCATTGGGTTTTTATAATGGTATCACTATATCAATGGTTATGAATGATATGATTTGGTATTCTCTTGGGCTGATTGTGTACATCATTGAGTGGGTCCTAATTTATTATATTTAGAAAAAACATGTATGTTGGAGGCATTGAGTAATTAGACTGCTTCATGGATTTTGACACCTTAGTCACTCTATGGTTACCTTTGGGAAGTATCATAGAGTAGGGCAATTGATGTGAGAGTTATTAGAAATTTTATTATCAAGAGTATTTATAGTTTCCCAAGATTTTTCTTATAATTTTTGGGTTTATTCTGATGATTTTCATGATATATGATGATCTGTCTAGAAGTAAATCCTTTATTACATTGATGATATTTTTTGTTAATGCATTGTGTTGTAATTTGGATAATATATCCCCATAATGGTCATAGTTAGTTTTATAGATAGAGATCAATATAGGAGTACTCACAATGGGGATGTGCTCTCTAGTGTCTCACATCTGTCAGATTCAGGACCTCTGAATTGTACTGTTCATTTATATTTACCCATCTGGGGTTTTATTTGTTCTTAATGTATCTTTCATGAAATTTATATGATTTTGTTGATTAAATATGTATACCATACAGGTGTTCAATATTATCATTTGCATTGAAGATGTTTTTATTTTTGAATGAAATAAACTAAGGTAAATCATGTCATGTGATATGCCCAAATGGTAGTTGTTGTCAAACATTAGTCTATTAGTGGAGGACATAAACTAGAAGACCAGGCTTACAATCATCCTGGGTGGGGCCTTGATCTGTCAAATGATTTCTTTTTTAATATAATATAACATGAACATTTAAATACTTCATGAATACTACCAGTTAATACTCATAAAATATATATCATGTTAGTGGAGGATCTAGAAATGAAACAAGCATATGAAAATATGTTTTTTTAAAAATATGTTGTATCAAAATTGATATATATTTTGTTTCTATAAAATTGTTAAATAAAAGTTGATTTTAAATTTTTATTATATAATTTTTTAATTTGTTTTTTGAGATATTAGAGTCATATTATATAATTTTGTATTTACATTTTCTATATATGTTTTTTTAATGCAAAATTTTCACATTAATTTTCATTTATGTTGTAATTAATGGTATATTTTTATGAAAATTTATGTTTTTAATATTTTATAAATTTATAATGAGAATTGTACTATTTTATGTTGTTATAAACTGTTTTAATCATCAATGGTTATTTTTATCAAAACAGAATAGTATTTTTGGTAATATTTTAAAATTTTCTTTTGAAAATAAACGAGTCCATTTCGATATTACTTGAAATATCATTATGATTATGTGTTATATAAAATGGATGTCATAATCACTTTTTGTTAAAAAAAAATATTCAAATATGTTTATATTATAACCTAATGGTTTTAATGTTTCAAATACAGCTTTTATGGTTTATAAGTTTCAATGGTCTATTTAGGGATTGAAGAAAAATTCTCAGAGTTGGAATATATGTTTTCATGATGCTATTAATGTATTTAATTTTACAAGAACACAAATTATTCTTTTTTATATGGGTATTTTAGTGGATAAATCATTGTATTTTTTGTATTATATATATTTGGAAAACTATATATTGATAATGATGTCTTGACTTTACATTAAGTAAATATGTTTTGAATTTAATTTTCAATGAAATACATGAGTAAAATAGCCTATATATAGTGAGTCAATCATTTGTCGTAAGCAATATCAATCATCAATTTAAAAGAAATTAGATAATTTTAGTAGTCTTGGAAGGTGAGGATGAGTGCATTGTAAGTGATTATACTGATGATATTCTTCAAATTGATAAATCTGATATGATATCTCAATCTGCTTTAGTTTTTTATCTTGGTAGTTGATCCATTCACTAAAATCCAAACTATACATTCTAGTGAAGTCGACAATAAATGAAGATCCCATCGCGATGTCACATATTGGTGAACATATCAGTCTTGATCATGAAGTGAATTGTTTAACATTGGGCGGTTTCATGCATTGAGGAGGAAATTTATATTTACTATGAAAAACAGGATGTATTCCTTAGGCCTAGGAACATTGTGTTGATCATGTTTTGTTTTCAACAATACTTTATATTTTTATTAAAAAGGGGGAGACTGTTGAGAACAATACACTATCTCTTTATGATGATTTTGATGCGCACAAATACCCTTATTTGTAAATCAAATGATTTTATTTTTTGTGTATCTCAGGAATTCTTTATTCAATTTTTTTATTAATGGATGAATTATTTCAGTATTTGAACACTAAGAATTATTTACAAAAGTATTCACATTAGCATGTTCTGGAAACACTTTTCATTCTCTACATATTCAGAAATTACATAAGCGTGTTCTGGAAACACTATTCATACCCTATGTTTGGGAGCAAAGTGTATGGAAAGGATCCCACTCTTTACTTTGTACATTATTGGAACGGTGTGGAAGAATAAGTATACATAAGGAAGGAACCCTATGTTTGGGATATTGGAAAAGTATGGAAGAAGTACCGTACATATGTTTTAAACATTACGTTTGTTTCTCAAAATTATGGTTCATCAACCTCACTTTTTTGAAAAACATTATGTTTCATAAAATATTATGGATCATGTACCATACATTTGGAATCTTATAATGCATTGGATCATTTATCATACATTTTTATGTTGAAATGAGAAGTATGGATGATCAACACTAATTTTTTGATGAACCATGCGACATCAACCAAACGTTTGTATTTTACCATAACTTTAAATTATGTTATATCAACCTTAAATTTGTGATCTACCTTACGTTTCATAAGATGCATGCTATACAGTTGACCCTTATATTTGGCATCGATGAATTAAAGATTATATTATTATGCAATGGACTTTAATAAAATTATTTGTCTAATTTCACGTCGGATTAAAAGCTGATTTTAAAGCATGTATTTAATGAGTTCAAAGCCATTTATTTATGATACAATTGATTGAAATTAAAACAGATTTTCCTGGACAATTTCAAGGAGAGTTACGACTGCTCTATTAATTAAAATGATTGAATATCGCAAGTCAAAAGGTGACTTTTGTGGATATGAATTTGCAGAAAAAGCACTATATATATGTGAAATTTTGAAATTAAATAAACAAGAACAATGTACATGGTTTGGAACAAGTACCCGAGAGAAGAAAAACTTATGATATTCAAGATCTGGTGCATGACATCATTGATACATAAGAGATAAACAGAGAAAAATAAAGATATGTTGATCTGCTGATTACAAAGAGAAACAAAGCTCTATTTATTGAAGAAGAATAAGAAGAAAACAAATGAAGATTCAACTATTAGACAATGAAGATATATTATAAATCTACTGTTGCTAATGTTCTGAATTATATAACTATATCTACTGCAACAAGATCAACATCAAACGAATCTTTCTTAAAGATCGTTATTTCTGAGGATGCTAATTAATCTATCACCAATTTCATTCTGTTGCAATTGTGAAGAACAACTGGGTGGGTATTTTCAATGAAAAAAATATTAATTCTTATTCTTGACTGACCAACTTCTTGTACTAAGCTCTTTTTGTTATGTGTATGAACCAGAAGGCTTTGTTTTTCCTTAGATTGTAAAGGTGTCAACTTCCTGTACTCAGTTGTGGAACGATCTATTGATAAGAGGACCAGATAGTGTAAATCACCATGATCGTGGAGTATAGCATTGGTTGAGTTGACTTGGGGCCTTTTGTTTCCCGAACCACTATACATCGTGTCTCCCTACTATTTAAAATTACTGTTGCATTAATCCATATGGTTTAAGTTAATGGAAGGAACATGACCTCGCTTAGAATTTGTAAAAGACACAATTCACCCCCCTCTTGTTTATATTTGATATATCCTGGTCAAACAATTTGAATTAAAGGAGGAGCATTCAGATAAAGCCGTAATAAGCTGAAAGTGATTAAGGATTACAAACAGAGCAAGATGACTAATTTAAGATATGTATTTTTTATGGTCAGAGCATCATACTTCAATGGGAAAAATATGCATGCTAGATGTTGAGAAGGATAAATTATTTTAAAAAACATGGATACAGAGTATATTCTATGATCTTGACTCTTTAGGAAATACATGGAAAACCTGAGACATGGAGTGCAACTAATGAAGCAGAATATGATATGAAATCGAATGCAATGATCACAATTATATGTGGTCTAGGACTTGATTAATTAAATAGTGTATCTCAATGCCAGATATCATATGATATGAGGAAAACTATTGCTGTTTCTTGTAATGGAACTGAGAATGTCAGAAAAATGAGATATTCTACTGTTATGCTTAAATTTGATACATTCATAATGTTTGATGGAGAAATAATTACTCAAATAAATGGAAGATTTTCCAATATTGTCAACAATATAACTTTCTTGGGAGAACCAATCAACAAGAATATCAAGCATTAATAGTACTGAGATTACTGCCTATTAAATGGAATGGAATCTCTATTCCAATCAGACAGTAGACACCTCTCAAAGATATAACCACGGGAGAGGTGATAGGAACACTAATGATGTATGAAGCCGTTATGGAAGATGATGAAAATGAGAATATTGTTTTTATAAAGAAAGACGACACTAACTTAAAATATTCATCACAAAGTAAAATCATGAAGATAAAATAAAAGGAAGAAAAGGTGAAATTAGAATGCTTTGATTCATCAAATTCTGATATAGAACTGGCTCAACTAGCCAGAATGTTTAGTAAATTCTATCGAAAGAAGAAAGGCAACAGAAAAACTTTAAAAAAGAATGGAAAGTAAGTCAGGTGTTATGAGTGCCAGAAAATGAGGAACATCATACCTGACTTTCCTCAGTTAAAAAAAATCCACTATGGAGAAGTTCTTCAAAAGGAATTATTATGAGCATAAAGACGAGAAAGCAATTAATTCTATATAGAGTTTGTCTGAAGACTCCTATATCTCTTTAGAATTAGACTTAGTGAATGATGAACTAAATATAAAAGCAAATATGTGCTTTATGGTAGAAAATGATGAGTTACAATCCTACTACTCTTATGACTCTAATACTGACTCTAGTTCTGAAATAAGCTATTCTAATAAAAATCATGAATCCTACTAAAATATGCTTGAATAAAAATATGATTCTCCCTTTAAGAAGCATAAGTCTTTAAAGGACACTCACAAGGATATTTCAAATGAATGAGACACAATGGTGAAACAACAGAAAGAGTTAACTGATAAGTATAATTAAATTAACACAATCTATATAGATTAAAAATAAAAGATAAAAACACTAAAAAATGAAGTAAAATCCTATAAAAATGCACCCCTTGTTTTTAACAATGTAGATAACTCATTGACTGATAGTCATGGTAATATTGTCATTAAGAAATAAATATTTAGAATTAGAAATAATGGTGAAAAACATAAGGTGTACAATAAATATTTTTTTCCAAGAAAAAAAGATTAATTTGAAGTTACTGTGGGACAAAGGGACATATTTATAAAAACTGTTTCTTAAGACAACCTCAAATAAGTGGTATTAAAAAATCTATAGTATCAAATAATTTATTTGATTCTTCAGAATTTAGAAAATCAATAAAAAATATGGATTCCCATATCATTGCTGGCTAACACTCATAGTCCCAACATAAAATGGATACCAAATCAATTAGTTTAAATTCCTTTACAGGGAGAAGGTCATAGAGGAAAAAGAGCCATATGGTTTATGGACAATGGCTTCTTCTAGAATATGATTGGAATCTCATAAAATTTCACTACACTAACTCAAAAAGATGGTGGAATTTTAACTTTTGGTGACAATGCCAAAGGCAATATCTTTGGAATTTGTACTGTTAGAGAAACATCTATTTTCTCTATTAAATAAGTACACTATGTAAAACTATTGAAACACAATATGAGTGGTATCTCTCAACTTTTTAATGATTGTAATATTGTTGATTTTTCTAATAACTGTTGTTCTGTTTTTATAAATAAACTTCTTAAATTTAGAGCACCTATAACTGATAATGTATACACCCTGGATTTAAATTCCTTGTGTAAGAAACAAGTAAATTGCTAAACTTCTAAAATTAATGAATCTTGGATCTGGAATTTAAGATTTGGACATTGTAATGTATATGTTTTAGAAAAATTATCTATGAAACAATTAGTTTAGGATTTTCCTAGTCTCATATTTGAATGTGATAGATTATGTGATGCATGTCAACTTGGTAAGAAACACAAACCATCCTTCAAAACTGTTAACAAAATTGATTCAACTAAACCTCTAGAATATATCCATATAGGTTTTTTGGACCTTCAAGAGTATCATGCAGGGATGGTAAATTATATGTATATGTTTTAGATGATGATTATTCTATATTTTCATGGATTTTATGTTTAAAACATAAAAATAAATCTTGTACATTATTTGAATTTGTTTCCAATATTGTTCAAAATGATATAGGTTTTAATATAATTTCATTATGAAATGATCATGGTGGTGAATTTGAGAAGCAGGAATATAATTCCTTTTTCTAAAATATGTGTATAAAAACATAACTTCTATTTACCACGAAAACCTCAATAAAATTAAATTTTTGAAGGATGAAATAGGAATATTTAATAAATGGCTAAGACTATGCTAAATAAATACAATCTTCTTACTTTTTTTAAGAAGAAGCTGCAAATACAACCTTGTATATAATAAATATTGTTTTAATAAGGCAAAAATTGAAAAATACACCCTATAAACTCTAGAATAATAGAAAACCTAATGTAAATTACTTTATAGTTTTTGGATTCAAGGTTTACACCTTGAACAACAAGGATAGTCTTGGTATGTTCAATCCAAAACATGAAGAAGGTGTTTTGTTAGGATATTATGCTATCTATAGAGCTTATATGTTTTTAAAACTATTTCAAGGATTTTGGCAGAAATAGTTAATGTGAAATTTGATAAAATGGATCCCTTTGAGAAAAGGACAAACCAAATAGATTAACATGACTCTAATAATGAAATGAGGCTTGAGAATAAATAAAAGATATATAGAAATCTTAAAATTAAATTCAATTCAGTTCTGAAAAACATGATACTGAAGAACATATAAGTGTACAACTTATATATTTTAGAAGCATAAAGAATAACACTTCAGAAACTGTAATAGTTGACTTAGAAAAAAGAAGAAAAACTAGAATAAATATAGGAAATCATGTTGAATTTTCTGCCTTTCTATCCCCACTAAATCCTATGACTATAGAAACAGCTTTAGATGATGACAGCTGGATGATAGCAATCCAGGAAGGATGTTAAGTCTACCTTTTTAAATGTATATTTAACGGAGGATGTTTATGTTGATCATACTCATGGTTTTGAATATTCACAAAACCCATATTCTATTTTTAAACTTATTAAAGCACTTTATGGCCTTAAACAAGCACATAGATCTTGGTATGAATGATTAAGATAATTTTTTTTGAAAAATGATTTTACTATTGCAATGGAAGATCCAAAACTATTGAAAAAAGATATAATATATCATATTTTATTGGTTCTAATTTATGAGGATGATGTAATTTTTGGACCAACTACACAATGTCATGAGTTTTCAAATATAATGAAAAAAGAATTTGAAATGAGTATTTTGGGAGAAATAAATTTCATTAATGGTCATCAAATAAATCGATAAGATTTTGGAAATTTCTTGAATCATTGAAAATACATTAATGATTTACATAATATTTTTGGACATGAAAAACGCAAGACATATACAACTCCAATGTGTACTGATATAAAAATTCATTTGGTTAAAACTCGAATGTCAGTTGACGACAAGTTATATAGATGTATTATTGATAATTTATTATATCTTACTTCTTACAGACCAATTATAATGTATTCTGTATGTCATTTCTCTAGATTTCAATCAAATCCTAAATTATACAATTAATATTCTGTTAATTTTTTTTAGATATTTAAAAGGAACTATTTATTCAATCTCTATATCATCCCAAAACATCTGATTTTAATTTAATTTAATATTCAGATGTTGACATTGGATGTTTTATATTATATAGTAAAATAACATTTGGAACATGTCAATTTTTAGGAAAATCCTTATTGTCATGGTCAAGTAAGAAACGACATTTAGTTCCTTTGTCAATAGCTGAGGCAGAGAATGTGTCTTCTGGTAGTTGTTTTATACAAGTGTTGTGGATGAAAAAAACTATTATGGAATTTGGACTAAATTTTAATATACACCAATTTTATGTGACAATACAAGTGCAATTAATATTTCAAAAAATCCTATTAATCATTCTAGAACAAAACATATTGATATTAGAAATCACTTTTTAAGAGATCATGTCATTAAAAAGGATATATTTTTTGAATTTGTAAATATATAAATTCAATTAGGATATATTTTTACTAAAACTCGTCCCCCAAAAAGGTTTGATTTTATCAAGGGGAGCTAGGATTATTTAATTTAAAATAATGATTAATTTTATTCAGTTTATTATTCTATTTTTAATTTATTTTTGATAATGTTTAAAATAAATTTCGTTATTTATTTTTCAAATAGAATAATTCTTGATAGATTTATTTTTATATACCAAGTACAATTTTATTCAATTTTAAAATTTTTGTAATGATTATTAATGACACAATAATCAAGGATATTAGGAACCTTTCGAATTATAAAATGTTTAATTTCTACCAAAAAAACCCATTCATGCGCACAAAGAATTGCCACTCTATGTCAATCCTAATCTGAACTTTTGAAACCCTAATATTTGAACCTTTGGAGATCTTCACAGAAATGACCAAAACTAAGAGGACCGATGAGGCTGAGTCTAGCACTGCCAAGAGGTATTTCTTGGATGTAATGATAATTTTTCAAGGAATGGTCAAAGATTTGGAATAGTTATATCAGTGGAACCTGTTCCTAAAGAATGCTATGTCTTTTCGAAACCCCAAACAGACATTTAATGGTGAGAAAAATGAGTATTTATATGAGGTAGAGCATCATTGTTTTTTCAAATCTTTTTAGTTTAGTTTGGGGAAAGATCAAGATTCCATGATAGAGAAAATAGAAGACATATATGTTTTGGTCTCTTCTGTTGAGATAGATCAAATTCTAAACTTCCCCCATGAAGAAGTATTCCATTTTTATTTAATGAATATTGGAGATTCAGTACTTTAATCTGAGGATATTATGTTGTTTATTTTGATAAAAAAATATTATAAAAATTATAGTGAAAGACTTGGAGCCTAATTAGAATAATATTGTAAAGTTCATGCAAACTGTGATTGCACCAAAGATGTTAGAATTGGAAATGATTCAGTATTCAGATATGTATGTTAGGTTTCTACTGATGAGTGATATGAAGTTAAGTTTTCCTGGGTACATAGCGTGGTTTCTACATTATTGTTGTCAAATAGAAGCTCAGATGAATTTTTATAACTTTCGTGAATTTCTTTCAAAGATATTGTTAACGAATGATATGGTGAGGCTAGTGAAAGACATGGTGAGATGCCACCTGAGTAATATCTTAAATGTTGTTTCATGTATAAAAATTGTATATTTCTGGAGGACTATAAATAAAATGCAGCATGTTGGCATTAAAGTGGATGAAGAAAGTGCTCAAGCCCAACTAAAAAATTCAAAAGAAGGAGTAGCTGAATATAGAACCAGCGCAGTATCACGGAGGATCCAGTTTGATGTAGTTGATCCATCAGCTAATGGTGAAAGTCAAAACGAACTTCAGAGGTCAAGACATCAAGTGACTCAAGATAATAAAAATACTAATCAATAACTTCTAGATGAAACTGAACTTATTTTGAGCTATAGATTCAATAGAGACTATACAATACAAGACACTTCTCAACGAAGGGTTTTCTAGATTGAAATGTCTAATTATGTGGAAACGAGAGAAGAGGCTCAGAAAAAGGTAGTAGTTACATCTAATGTTGAAACAGTTCTACATGATGGAGTAGAAAATGAAGCTGAAAATTTTAAATAGGTTGTACTAGGTAATGTATAAGTGGCCAGTCCACATATAATTCAAGAGGATATTTTTTAGGAAAATCAGAGGAGGAGATGGCTGCTGAGGATGATCATGAGGAGAAACCTCCATCAATTGTTGAATTTCAAGATGAAACTATTTTTGAAGTGCATAGAGAGGTGGTGATTGTGTATTTTTCTATGGAAGAGTCTTGGAATGTCTATGAGAAAAAATATGTGGAAAAACCTACTCAAGTGGTAGATAAGGAGAAATTTGATGCAGTGTCATTACTTATAGTACTACTGCATCATATAAAAGATGAGGATGATAATCAAGCACATTGTGCCTCTAATTTAGTGAATAAGGAAGTAGAAGAGAAGTACAAAAAGCTGTTTGGTTAATTTTTTTAATAGAGAGATATTGAATGAAGTTGCAAAGTTGAAATCAGAGATATTACTGAAGGCAAATTTGATCGAATTCAAATCATTCGTTGAGCCACCATTTGCATTTTTCAAAACACCTGAAGCCAGTACATCATGTACTTCACCTAATTTAATCATATGATTTCAGGCTATTATAGCGGCAATGAGCATTTCAGATTAACGATTTTAGGACCTTAAATGTAATAATGCTCCTATGTCAGTGCTATTAGATAATAAAAAGTTTTTAGTTGATTAGATTACCTCAATGGGAACCATGTATTAGAACTATACTAATTCAGTTCACAGATAAGTTATCTCTATTTATGGAGAAGTAAGAGAGTCTTCATGAGTTTTCAGTGTAAATTTGATATAATATATTCATATGATTCAGAAGAATAGATATCTTAATTACAAGATGGGAGATGGCATGATGATATGGCTGAGGGAGCAGTTTATAGAAATCAAGGTAGTAGTTCAGAGAAGATATACCCTATCTCATACCATTACCACACCTTGATTCCTATGTTCATCATGATTGTAACTTTTACAAATTTTCAATGATATTTTGTTTCATTATATATTTGTGTGTTTTTATTTTTTTTATTGTATTCATTTAGTCATGACATTAATCCAAATTCACTTATTAAAAAATAGTTAATAATCACATATACTTATGTTTAGTGCTACATTAAAATGTGTTCTACTCCTTATTCAATCATTCTTCTTGATATCATATAAGAGGGAGAAATTTGGGTAAACACAACATTTTATTTTAACTATTTCACATTGTACTTTAAATGTTTTAAATATTTTTTTACTTTTTTTGGATGAATTTTTATCTACTCTTTATTGGGGGAAAATAATTTTAAACATAAATATTTTTTTATTTTTTTATTATTATCGGGGGAGAAATTTGGATAAATATAAAATTATTTTTTTAACTTTTTAATTGTAATCCTTTTAATAATTTTATCTATAATTGAAGAAAATAAAATAAAATATTTCATTTTTTTTATTCAGGGAGAGATATTTTTATTTTTCACTTAATGAAATGGGGGAAAATTTATTTTTATGATTATGGATAATAAAATTTTTATTAATTTATGAAATAATCTTGTTAAAATTAAATATTTTTTTATCTATGAATAATTATAAACTATATGTAATTAATTTTGTAATTTAATTTAATTTATTATTTTATGGATTTGGTGATCATAAAAAAGTGGCAGATTTTTGAGAAAGTGTTGTTTTCAGAAAAACATAATATTTTTATTTAAATGGTGGAGATTGTTCAGAACAATACTCTATCACTTTATTATGATTTTGATGCTCACAAATACCCTTACTTGATATTATAATGATGTTATTTTATGTGTATTTCAGGAATTTATTATTCACATTATTTAATACTGGAAGAAATATTTCAGTATTTGAACACTGAGATTTAATTGCTAATGTATTCCCATTAGCATGTTCTAGAAACACTGTTCATGCTCTACATATTCGGGAATTACTTATGCATGTTCTGGAAATAATGTTCATACCCTACGTTTGGGAGCATAGCGTACAGAAAGGAACCTGCTGTTTACATTGTATGTTATCCAAAATGTATGGAAGATGAGCCCTACATTAGGAAGGAACCCTACATTTGTGATATTGGAAAAGTATTGAAGAATAACCATGTGTAATTTTTAGACATTACGCTTTTTTCGTAAAAGTATGGTTCATCAACCTTAATTTTGTGAACCAACTTATGTTTCATCAAAAAGTGTGGATCATATACCTTACATTTGGAAGCTTATAAAAGTATGGATAATTTATCATACATTTTTATGTTGAAAAGGAATGTATGGATGATCAACCCTACATTTTGTATCTACCCTACAACATCAACCTTACGTTTGTATTCAACCTTACATTTGAAGGTTGGAACATCAACCTTACATTTGTGATCTACCTTACGTTCAGATGATGCATGTTATACAGTTCAAACTTACACTTGGCATCAGAGAATTAATGATGATATTATTATGAAACGGCCTTCAAGAGAATTGTTAGGCTAATTTCAAGCCAGATTAAAATATGATTTTAAAGTGCATGTTTTACGAGTTCAAAGTTGTTTATTTATGATTCAAATTATTAAAATTAAAGCGTATTTTCATGGATAATTTCAAGGGGAGTTACCAATTCTCGGTTAATAAAAATGTATGAATATCATGAGTCAGAAGGCGAATTTTGTGGATCTAACTTTGTACAAAAAGTAGTATAAGTATCTTTTCTATTTCTAAATTCAATTTACGAGAACAATTTACATGGTCTGGAACAATAACATGAGATAATATGCACTTATGATATACAA
This sequence comes from Viscum album, assembly GCA_963277665.1. NCBI lineage: Eukaryota > Viridiplantae > Streptophyta > Magnoliopsida > Santalales > Viscaceae > Viscum > Viscum album. The sequence goes on along the minus strand of OY728141.1, from coordinate 887,516,521 downwards.
AATCTTCTACAAGAAAATGTTGATACATAAGAGATAAATAGTGTCAAATCAAGATCTACATATGTTCTGATTACGAAGTGTGAAAAAATTTTGTTAATTGAAGAGGAAGAAACATGACATAAGATTCACCCATTGGACATAGAGGATCTATTATGAATCTACTACTGCTAATGTTGCAAATTATATTTCTATGTCTACTGAAACCAGATCGACTTAGAACGACTATATCTTGAAGATCATTATTTCTAAAGATGATGATCCATATACTGTCAATAGTATTCTGTTGAAATTGTGAAGAACAACTGGGAAAGTAATTTCAAATAACAAATACTTTTTTAATCTTGAGTGAATGGTTACTCATATTAAGCTTTGTAGGTTTTGTGTTTGAATGAGAAGGCTTTTTTTACTTATATTGTAATGATTTAAACATCATGTACTCTGTTGTGGAACACACTATTGATAAGTCGACCAGATAGAGAAAATCACAATGCTCGTGGAGTATAGAATTGGTTGAGTGGAATAGGGAAAATATGTCCTCCGAACCACTATACATCGCATATCCCTGCTATTTAAAATTTACACTACATTAATACATCTGATTAAATTTAAAGGACAGAACATGATCTCAAGAAATATTTGTAAAAGACACAATTCACCCCCTCCCTCTAGTGTATATTTTTTATAACCTGATCCAACACCTTGGTCTCACTAAAGTATCTAAAATATGTATGGAAGAAGATATTTATGAGATAAATTTTACGTCCATGGAATAGAGGATATTATCCCATTGTTATGTTTTTTTCTGGTCTCATTTCATTTGATTGAACCTTCACTTGTGATAAAATTACGTGTCTACGATATGGCTACCACCACCGGTTCACCACTTCTGTATGTTGGCCCCCATTCTAACAAATGTAAAAAAAGAGGAAGACACATAAAAAATAAAATAATATATCTAAAAAAATTATTTCTCATTTCATTTTCACATTTATAAACCATCTAAAATATTAAAAAATGTTTTACAGCTTTTTTTCTAGAGAACCGAATTTTCATATTTTGTTTCACTAATTAATTTACTATAATAAAATTTTTATTTTGACGAGACACCATAATATTAACTCATAAAATACTCATAATTCAATTCTTATCAATGAATTAATATTAAAATTTCAAATAGGTTCTCTAAAATACCAACATGGAATATTATGAATCACTAAATTGTAAATAAGATCACTACAACTATTTTGATTAATACAACCAATTTTACAGATTAACACACAATTCATAATGTTTTTTGTGTAATAATGTTTCAAATTATACATTAATGGAAGAAACAAAAACCTATATTTATTCTAGTGAGTTTCTAATGTTGCTTCCAATAGGCTTCTTCAAAATTTTGTGTTCCCATCCATAAAAAACTACTCAAAAAAATGCATAAAGTGTTTGAGTGTAATTTTTATAAGAATTAAGATGATTCAATTTAGACATACATCATAAAAATCTTTTCAAAGCTGAAAATTTCAATTTTATAGGCATCAATCCAACATTCAACCATCATAAAAATATCACATTAGTCCAATAAATTAGAAATTACACCATACAATTTTGTTTTCATCATGTGTCCACTTGTACACCATCATAATAAATGTATTATTAAACATCATTTTTAACCACTTGGAGAAAACCTTCCTTTCTACACTGAAATAGATAAAATGAATTAATTATTTATAAAAAAAATAATTCCAATATTATTTCTAATAACTCAAGTATTAATTATAACTATATGGAAACATATTCATTTTTTTCACCCTTAACAAATAAATGAAGTTAAATTTAGTGTGTAGAGATTAGATCATTCTCATACATGCGTTTCTATGATTTTGAAAAGTAATTAATACTCATTTAACAAATAAATAGACTAGTATTTACTTGGTCTATAAAATTTTCATTAGCAACATCCCAAACATTTTTAGGATATGCTTCATGGACTTAATAATTTCAAAATTGATCATCGCACTGTAAAAAAGTTCGATTATAGAATTAAAAATGAATCCACCAAAGTTATAGAGATAATATTTTATAATAAATCATTAACATATTATTAAAGATTATTTAAAAGGGTAATGATAATAAAGAAGACTTTATATGCTAAACACCACCCATGAGAATGAATTTGTTACTGAAATATTCCATTACAAATTATTTAAATAACTTAAATCATCAGTAGTGGTTTATGATTTTTATTGTTGTAAGGACTAAAAAATCTATAATATAATTTTTAAACAATGAAAAATGTACAATTTATTAAAAAAATTTAATGAATTCATTGTATATAATTGTTACCAAGGATCATTTCAATTCATATATCCATGGCCTCAAGACTTAGTTTGGAAAAATTGAATTATTGGTAAAGTAATATCAAATTGTAGTTTCAAACATAAAATCATCAAAAAATGAACAAGTTATTTTTATTATTCATTTATTTAGAAACTATACGAAAATGTAAAATAGCTTCAAGATGCAAAAAAATAAATTATTCATAAAAATTAACCAATAAAGGTGAAAACTACAAATAATGTGGAAGGAAAATTTATATTTATGAAATATGAAAATATAGAATCCTATATTATAATTACTAATACAATGTAAAGCCACAAAATACCTAGTTATAATAGAATCCAATATGAATTTTTATGTATATTAGTTCATAAAAAAATTCCCAAAAATTTGATCAATCACATTACATTGTATTCCCTCTCTCGGGTTTGTATGATTTTTCAGCCTCTCTAGTCACAATCATCTCTGACCACTTGGTTATTCAATTTTTTTCAGAAACATCATCCACTGAATTCCATTTCCCAAATGTATATACAAAGTCAATTAACAACATATGGGGATACCCCATCCATCATCATTCATTCATGTTCATATCTCTTTCTAAAAAGATGCTATTCAAGCTCTTACGATCAATTAAAACATTTAACTTTTCACCAAGAGATTATGGTTCCATGGTATTACTACATCGACCAAAAAACATGTGAGTCATATAATTATTTTCCAACATTATAAATTTTCATGTGTTGTGGGATATGTCATGGTATCCTTTCATAAGGACACAACCCAATCCCGATCCATATGAATCATAATAAATGACATAATCCATCCCTAGTTCTGGCATGACTAGGATATGTAAAAAATCAAGCTGGGTTATAAAATCATGAATATATTTTTGACCAATACAATTCCTTTTGAATGGAATAACCTCTCTTGTTAATATCATCATAAGTGAAGTAAATCATGATAAATTTATGAAAAAGTAAAAGTAATAGTATAATATTCCTAGAAAGCACTATATCACAATGAAATTCTTAGGATGTTATAATGAAAAGGTGATTTTGATCTTTTTAGGGTCAATTCATGTTCTATTTTTATAAATTAAAATCCCATGGAAATGAGGAGGTTTCAAATATTAAATCGTATTTGTAATGAAACAATTTTCCTAACATCTTCCTTACTATATTGTAAATATGAGTTTATTCATGAAAATATAAGGCCACCTAAATCTCAGTATCAATGAAATAAGTTTCTAGTTTCATTTTTTCTGTTAGTATCAACATTTTTTCATTATTAATCTTTATTAATATCAAAAAAATCATGCATGTTATCTTCTGTTTTTTAGTTTTTTTCATCATGTTGGAATCAACTTGATCGCTTTATGTTTCTGGAATCTATTTATCTTAATGTGCATCATCTTATATATATTGATGATGAAACTCAAAAATAGATTATGTTTTCTTAAAGATAATTAAGACTTCCAATGTTTACTTTATCACATGTTTTGAAATATGAGAATTTTTCAATCAATATTCCATGTTTTATGTTCCATTGTTTGTTCAATGTGAATTTTTCATAGAATAAATATTACATAAAATTTATAGAAGTGTCCATATACTGTATATTAATATTGATGTGTATTTATATTGGAATGTATTGAATAGTATGACACTCTGAAGTATTATAATATAAAACTCTTTAATTTGTACATATATTATTATAGAGGGAGAATAAATGTTTATTATGGGAAATGGTTATTTTTGTTAAATGACCTAGTATACTAGAGTCATAACAGATTTTTAGATTAAAAAAATAAAAAAACAAAGAAAATAATGAGAATATGGTCTCACAGGACACTGAGATATATGTCGTACGGTAATAATCCTTATGTCTATGGAGATTGAGAATCTCACTATGATTCGGAAGCATAAATACATAATGAATCTAAGGGCTTAAAACATACTAAGTTCTTCATTTCAATCAGATAAAAATGATGAAGAAAATTTTTCCCCCAACAACAAATACAGTCCACTATGCTATAGTGAATTGTAGATAGATGTTGGCATTACAACAGTGTTATATCCACCGATGAAAAATGAGCTATGGTGGTCAGTGCAATGTCATCTTTAGAGCTATAGTAACACTATCTCCAAATTCCATGCTACTAAAATTGTTTTTGCAATGTTTGTACTACAATAGTGACCTTTTAATGATCCTTGGTTTGTTCTTCCATGTTCGGAAGAATTTTCTACAGTTTCCCAACTCTTGGTTTGAGGGCCATTTCCCCCAAACCCCTAGAGTAATGTCTCGTCCCTATACAACACCCAACGAGGTCACCATGGAGCTCAACCTAGTAGATTCACATGCATTTTATGAGCTGAAATTATTAGAACAAAAATATTCAAATAAATAATTCTATTCTAATCCAATTGTAATGAATAATTATAAATTGTAAATTCAATAAGATAAGTGATGATTTTCCGATAGTTTTTCTAATTATGGAAGACATGTTAATGAGTTCAGATTCATGAATGTTATCACTCGATATTTCTCCATACATAAAAAAAATTAACGTGAATAAAAAATCATATTTTCTTAAAGAATAATTAAACATAAACCTCTTACATAAAAATGATGTAATTTAATAATGACCTAAAAATATACCTGTCAATTAATATGCAATGAAACATATATTTGTCTATTTATAATTTCTGTAATTTAAAAAAGAATGAAAAATATATATATTTAGTATGAAACTATTTTTTCATATTTTTTCATGATCATCATGTTTCATTTCAATCTTGGTTAATTTTATTAGTAATCATGTCTCTTTAGAAGTTTGTTTGTTGTTTAAATCCATGTGTGGCATATCTAGGACTATGGTTTAACAAACGACCGAACACCAAAATTGTATTAAGAAATGTATATTATGTGTGGTTATATAGTGTATATAGAAAATATTTATGTAATCTTCATATGTGTGGTGTATATAAACCAGATATAATCATTATACAAGAAATAATAGCATGCTTGTAGAGTGTTTATTGTTTGGATATACAATCCTAGCAATATAATTTTTTTACTAATAACAAAAACCATCGCTTTATGGTATAAAATTATAATATACATCCAATGGATATCAAAAAAGCAATTGTACTTAATGGTATATGTTAAAAATGTCCAAACAGTCAATTACCACGAATAAAACAAATTTTTTGGATATAAGAAATAACAAGAACACCAAAAATGATTTTTTTCACCACCATAATTTGAGGGGGGGTGGGGTTCCATTGATTTAAATATAGATAAAAATATAGATGTATTTAAAACATAATAAAAAACCATGTGGGAGACTTAATGTGGTCAAACAACATTGATCCATATATATATAATTGAGTGATGGAAAATAATGAGGACGAATAAAAAACTAGTGATATTTGCCACCCCTTGAAATTAGTCAATAATATCATCCCACAATTTCTATCACGATCACTAGGTCTCAACAACATCAATTTTCACCTGCAATTCTAGAAACATGGAATATCTATGTGACTTAATGTGGTTTTCTTTGAACTACTAATATATTGAATACTCATCGCTTTCCATGTCTTATCCACAAAGAATGTGGCATGCAGGTAGGCGGTCTTCGCTATCAGGGCATCAGCAGGTTTTTCTATTATGAGCACAAATATTCCTTTGGGCCACTAATGGAATGTATTTTTCCTCCTACACATATGGATATGAGAAGAATTTATATATTAAACAACACACTCAATTTCATATTCTCTCTACCCCTATCTTCCTTATATAATTATTTCCTTAGATACTCCTCAATCATTGTTTTATGGAATCATGGGTGATGTCATATATTTTTCTTATAGTTTGTCTCAACTGCCAAAGTAAAGTGTAACTCATCATTGATGATCTTGCATAATGAAAACCCATGTGGAAATTTGAGATGAATAATCTTGTCGATGGTGAGAAACTGAATCATAGAGTCCTCATGATTGGCATCTAGTGTTTCCTCCTTTCTTGATTGTGGCATGGAAAAATCCAATGCACTTGATGGTGCTATCACCACCTCAACCATATCTCATATTGGATCTTCTGTAGAGTGCATGATAGTGTGTCAAGGTGATGATATCTAGTCTCTGATAGTGTTTCCAGTCTCCTCAATACTTGGTATGTATACTATAGTGTTCTCAATAATGAATGAATCCTCACAACTCAACACATCTTGTTATTCATCAACACTCCAATCCCACTATGCTACGTCATCGAAGATGATAACATGCATTACATGCACTCTCATTCCATCGGTGATGTACATGTGTTATTCCATTGATATGAATTCATATGTGATTCTGTTCATTAGAACACTCTAGTCATGAAACTTCCTCAACTAAGACTTCCTAATATATACATGTGTAATATTTCCAATGGTTCAGAGAAAGTGAGCCACTAGTTCTTTTCCAATTAGGACGTGTACGATGTCATCCAATCAAGGAATTGTGTCATTTCATGGTTGATTATGAAAATGGAAATAGGGGTAACCTCACTATAAAAAATCCAATGGAGACCCTTTTCCTTCATTATGTAACATGTTGTGGATACCTCATTCTGGTTGTAGTATTCAATGACCCAACACTATTGTGATATATAAAGATCTATAATATGTTCATAGTGCACATTAATTATTTTTATTCATTATCCCACAATGAATTTAAGATGATATTATATATTGATAGGGTCTCATCATTTTTTCTATAAATTAAAAATAATTGTTCAACAATTATTTAATATAATTATTTTATATTTAATGGAGAATTAATTTATTTGCTAAAATTACCCCTTGAAGCCTATACCCCTCTCTTCTATTTTTCAATTTGAATTTATTTATTAAACCTTAATAATTTAAAACTTTTATTATTTAATTAAATTTATTAAAACCGAAACATATATCTAAATCCATCAATGTTTTCATTGATCTATGTTGAATGTACCCCATACCTCCTCTTTTTTATGCCTACATAGTTAGGGCATTTTGAGTAAATACTGAATATATAGTTTTAAAGACCAACATTGAAGTATTTGTGCCAAATGAGTGAATCATAAAATGATTATATTAATTCCAAATTTTATGTAATGGATATTAGGGAAACCATTTGGATGAGTTCACCAGACAGTTGATAGAGTAGTCGTTTGTGGGGGTCAATATCGATGATAATGGTAACATGGAACCTATTTAAATGGAAGAATAAAACAAATCATTGCTTTTATTTGGTTCATTATTTGATTCATATGATAATAATGTCTCCACATATTCTATTTGGGAAATCCACATTGATGTTGGATGATTATATCTGATCATTTTTGATTAAAGAGACACATCGAATGACTAATTATGGTGTTATTAATGAGTACACCAAAACATATACACATTGAAAGGGATTAAGGAATAATAAAATATACATTAAAAAAATATGAAGATACAAGAATATTTCTTATACATGTTGGGGGTGATTTAATTTTATCTAGAGATAATTACCATAGGTCATATCTGTAGAAAGAATGGGTGATTTATTCTAAAACATCGTACCATATTACCCAAATAGGGAAGTATGTAATCATATAATGAAGGTGAATTTGGAATATTGAATATGTGAAATAGAGATTATGTTGTAATAACTAGTTTTGTTGATATATTTTCCAATACATGTTTAGGTCTTATGAAAATGTTGAGGGATGGTAGAGAAGTGCCAGGTATACACCAATTTTTTTATCTTTGTGTACTCATTATAATATTTTTTTAGGAGTTCATTTTGATACGGAATATGATTACTCTCTAGAGGATAAAATGAATATGTGTGATTATATAAGTTTTTAAAACTTTATAAGAGCTATGTAAAGGTGTGTAATGAATTAATGAATTCAGTTAGTAAGAAAAATACATTAGGTTTTTGGAATATGTAATCATCATGGATAAATCAAATAATATCAAAAAGGATGAAAAAAGCTTGGATTTTGAAGAATTATAGATCTATTTTTTTAGGTCACAATCCTATTTCTTCTTTAGAATGTTTCACTTGTGAAGGTGAAATTAAAACCAATTATCTAGGAAATTTTCTATGTGTTACATATTTATTAGAGGGTGTTGAGAAGATCAACCAATTAGTTTCGATGGGTACTTCTAATTATGTGGTGATCAATTTTTTGAGGGATCCAATATTTTTTTTCTAGTCTTTAACATAAATCTATTTCATAAATTGGTATGATAAAGACTTGAATGTTTTTATTTATTTTATATGGGGATCTATTTAGTTTTAATTTGAGTGTAAAAGGGCACTGTCATATTTATTTGTAGTGGATAATTTGTGGTGTGAAACCAATTGGGTTTCTTCAAATTTTAGTTTATTTGAATTAATCTCTTTCATTGTTGTGTGAAATGGGAATAATGACAGGTTCATAATGTTTTTTTGCTTTTTCATGGGGAGATTAAAATAGAAATTATGTAGTTTTTTTAGTAGTTTCAAAATTTTAAACCTCCTAATGGAATCACGTGGTTTCAAAATGAGGGAATATATTTATAATATGATTGTTATAATATTTAATTTTAATTATTTAACACATTGGTTGTTTAGGGATTATAATTTCTTATAAAAATAGAGCAACATGGGTGATTTCTAAGGAGTGAGTATAAAATCCATTACAGAATGAACATATGTGAGAAACAACCTTTTGTTGTGTGGGATGAAATGAGTATCCTTTATTCGGGTCATGTAATGACTTAGTAAAGGTTCAAAAATGACACAATGTGTCCCGATTTGACCACTAAGAGGTTAGTTTTATCACTATAAAATTATCAGAGAGTATATGGAAGAATATTTGGGTGTATATTGTTACAAAGATTTTTTATGCAATATTACCAATTCATGTTTCAGGACATTACTCGTTATTTTTAATCTAGGATTGTTAGTGGATTTTTTGAACATCCCTATGGTTTTTCAAATCTTCCACATTATAGTTTTTTTACGTAAAAAACATGGGTATCAATTTATATCCTTCTATTTATTTTTGTTCTTCTTTTGTTCATTGGAGGTTCTCCTTATATTTTTGTTGTAGTATGGTTTTTATCCCGGTATCAATTTGTTTCCTATTCAGCCCAATGGGGGAGGGTTATGGTGATAAGGAATGGAATTTGGGAATATGGAGGGGGCATATAAATAAGAGGGATATATTCAATTAAAATCACTATATAATACTAAGGGGATATGAAGAGGTAGATTAACATCTCATCTTTGGGATGGTGATTGGAAGAGGATCAATATTTACAAATAACATAAGAGAGAAAATAAAATGTGTTGGGTGACCAAAAATAGGGAGGTCCAATATAGTTGGGGTGTTGTGAACGTGAAACATTTGTGGGAAATTGTAGATAATTTTTATCTCTCCTATCTATTTTATATTATTCATTCTTTTTGGAACAAGGGGTGTCGTCGTGTAATGTTCAAATTTGTTTTCTTCCATTTATTTTGGATCATAATGTGTCCATCATTTGATGATTCAACATCACATCCAATAACTCGTTTACCAATACATTTGAATCTTTTACAATTCATAGTCTTCTATAATCCTCCATGACCACTCTTTAGACATTCAAATAGATATATGTTTGGGAATCTTCCAATCTATAATTTATTCATTTTTTCTCATGAATTTAACTCACTTTGATGTTTACATCATTGAGCATCAACTTATTCTTCATGATCATCAACCATAATGGACTTCTCCTATAGTTTTGATGTAAGTTCATTGATGACCTTTTCTTCTTCTCCAATCTCGAGGTTCTACTATATGATATCTTTTCAGTTATAAAATGTTTATGAATGTTATTTAACTTCTTATTATAGTTGATCAATTTCATCCTCACAGTGATTAACATATTCTCAAGACTCTTCCAAATTTTCTATTATCCTTTTGTTTCTATTTCATTGATTTTAAATACTACCAAGTGCATACCCATATTCCAACATGATATCATAATCAAAAATCAAATGATTATCTCTTTAATTATCTTTTGATGGTTTAGGATTTCCAAGAATAGGCATAATGGATGCATGAGTTCAAAATATAAAATAAAATTTTTCATCCTTAAAAAATTCATCAACATCACCTTATTATTTATAGACAAATCTATTTCACTATAAATTAGTTCCATATTGGAAGTCTCCAATTTGGGAAAATATTTTCTATGGCATCTGGAATCTCCTTCTTTACAATATTAATCATCATAGTACTTTGTTAATCTAGAGCCAATGTGTCCAAATCCACCATAATGAAAATTGCCAAAAGTTAGATTTCTCCAATTTTTCAATTTAGTATATTTATTTTCTTCAAATAAGGAGAGATATTTTCATCTTCATCATTATCTTTATCAACATAATCACTATAAATCTCAATATTTTACATGGCCTTGAATGAAATTCTATTTCATACACAAGTTATTGTATCTTCCAGTTTAACATTAATTTTGTAACCCCCATGAAACATAGTAGATAATACAATTAATGTTTATAAAGATCATTTTCCTCAATTTTTTGCACGTAAATTTACAATATAAGAATAATAAATATTTGTAGTAGATGTAGGGGTCGAATCCACAGGGACCGAAGAACAATCCTATAGACACTATGATTTTTTGGATTTATCGATATGAAGTTTTTATCATCGGGTCAAATTGATTTGGTAGAATAATACTAAATTACCTAAGTAAATGGATTTATTTTGAAAATTCAATATATAATTATTTTAATGTAAACAATCATATAATAGGAATTGATTCTAGGACATTTGTAGTGTTATATTTGATAAATATCATTTCCTAATTGTTTTAGATTGTTAATTCAAGATAAATCCACAAAAGAGATAATTAAAAAACATCATTATAAAATTTAATACCTACATAATTCAATAGATAATCAAAAATTTACATAAGTTATTACATTAAAGAGCACTCCAAAGAATTTAATTGTACTATCACTAAAAATTATACATCGTTAAGGTTAGTGAAGATAAAGATGAAAATAAATCATTGAATGTAATTCATAAAATAATGAACTGATTAAAATATTAATGAAACCTAAATAACATTCAACACAATCCATGAGACTCTCTAGGGTAATCCTAAAAAAATTTATCCCTCCATTGATGAAAGGATCTCAATGGGATCAAGAAGTCGACTATGAAATGCACAATTGAAGAAATAAACATCACTACACTGTTGTGAAATGATTTTAACAAAATATGATATGAATTGAATCACTATATGAGTAAAAGGAATAGAATTTATATGAATAATAAATAAGAAATGAAAAATTAATAATAATAAGAATAAATTTTGTTAATAAATTAAGTTGAACAAGAAACAAACATGGGAAAAATGAAGATGTGATAACAAAATGAGAAAATAAAATTACAATAGAAATAAAAACATTGAATGCCTCAATCTATTCACGAAAAACTCCTTTTATAGGTATGTTAGGCACTCAAGGCTGACCTCCAATATTACAACCATTCTCCATTAAGTAGGAGACTCATAAGGGGGTGAGAAATAAAATTATTTTTGACTTTTAAATGATGATTTTAAAATTCATCTACATTCGTACCATTATTTACAATTTCATTAGTAACTAAAGAATGTGGAATATTGAGGGGTTATAGAAATAAATTTCTTCCAATTGTACTATAAGATATTTAAAAATTTCAATCCAATAGGATCATCCATTTTAAATATATTATCAAAATTATGGTATTATTTTAATGGACATTAAATTTGGCCCATATATTTTTAGGTGAAATTCAGCTCTCTGGATCTCCTTGAAAACTCAAAAAATTGCTCTATGAAAAGTTTAATGATATTAAAAAATAATTTCCTCTTTATAAAGTTAATTTTTCAGATTCATTGAGCTTAAATTGTGAGATCCACATTAGTTTGGTGGGCCTATGACCCAATATGTTTTGTCAAATAATTTTTCTGTTCATCGGAAAAAATTTCCATATTTCATTGGGATTCATTCATTTATCCAAAAAGAAACTATATTCATATCAAGGTAATAAATAATATCCCAAAATATCAAAATGAAATAATTTAATTTATTTATTCCATACATAGATTATTTATTTGGAAAAAATTTTCACATTACACATGAATTGTACATGTGATATGAAATGATGTTTAATTTATAAATTGGACAAAAATAGGTGTTTATGTACATTATAAAATATCAATATTACGATATAATAGATTAATAATAGCATCTTTCAGTGGCTAATCACACCCCCAAACTTGAGTTTTGGTACCCCAAGAATAAGTATCAAAAAAATATGAAATTGAATACCCTTTTCCAAAATAATTTTGACATACACTTCTCATAAAAAATCATTCCAAAAAATAATGAAACTATTCAATATAATTTCACAAATTATAGAATCAAAAGAATATCCTAATCTCAAGACCATTTTATAGTTAAAATTCATCACCATATTTCACCCAATTTTAATTAACCATGACCATCTGTGGTGAATCACGAAATACATGGGGATATTTTCTTATTCAATAGGAAAAAATGGGAGCACTATGTGGGAATCACAGTAAAACATTAGATAAGAATCTAATATTTTTTTAGTTTTTTGATGTTTTTTAAAAAAATTTATACACTACAGTAGATATTACGGGACTAACTCTCAGGAATACAACTGTGGAGTCACTATCAAAATGTTCTAAATGCCACACAAATTGTCAATTCCATTGTCTAAAACTGAAATTTAAAACCAATCATTGGGTGGGACTGAAGGAATCTGGTACACTCAAAGAGTGGAGGGGTGAATCAGGGTGTAAAAATTTTCACAAAAAGTTACGGGACTAATTCACACATATTATGGAACCATATAAACCAATAAAACAATCACATGCAATGAAATGAATTAGTAGTATTACTCAGTTCACTACTAAAGGACAGTCCAAGGAGCATACATCGACAGTTTTTCAGTTGTACATATGTCCACAAATCTTCAATAGTTGTGGAGTACAATAATTTAAACACATTTACCCTGTTCAAGACAAACATAATTTAAAATAAATGAGGGATAGATAACTATATACCTTAGATAACATTAATTGAATCCCCCTAGATCACTTCCTTGGGAGAAGTCAAAATCTGTTTATTAACTTGTTTTTCACTTCAATAAATTGGAAATAAAGTATTTGTATCATTTTATAATGAGACTCTCCTTGAAATATGAACAAGAGTTGATGAACTGTAAAAACTATATTAACTACCAAAAAAAATGTTAAAAATTTTCTTTTAAGAGTCTCGTTTTCAATGAACACTCCTTCGGGAAACAATATAGCCTTCGCGGAGAAAACTCCTTTGTGAAGCTCATTTAGTCAACGCACATTACCACATCATCACAAAGCCACCATTACATAGATGAATTTTAATCATTCCATATATGAATATTATTTTCATGATTCTCATTATCTCATAGAAACCTACAATCATGGTGCTCTATTAGCTTCCAAAAATCAAAATGATTCCCTTTTTTCTCTAAAAAACATCATTATAAGTGAATATTGGTTGGCACATATTAATAGGTTTTGCAGGTCACAATTCTCCACTAAATCCAATGAATTTTATGGAATCATCAAAAAAAATATTCTTGATGGACCTCTAATAGAAAATAAACACTGAATTTTGACGTTGTCCCGATATGTTAATTATCATTATCATAGAAATCTCCATCATCGATTGTGATGCCCTAATTCTCTATCATTCACAATGCTCAATGTTGCCCCACAGATCACATAATAAATCATTAACCATTTATGAAACACAATTCATGAAGCACCTCTTTTTGAAACTCAATACATTCCAATATTTTCATAATGACATCACGAAAAACAAATTTTCGGGATGCAATACATTCTATAAATTCTGGACACCAAAAATTTAGCAAAAACTAGAAAATGTCACCACCTTCAAAACTGTTGTCTGCTTGAATTATATGATCCCTTAAAATAAAAACTCAATGATATAATATGTTAATAATGTCAAAAATCAATATCCATACACCATTTATAGAAAGTAACAATCTTGGTTCTAATAATTACCCCTTTGGGTTATTTTGGCAATCTCCAGATAAATTCATGATTCACTAGACACTATCAAAACATGATTTACAAGAAAAATCTTAGACAATGTTATATTTAAATGATAATAATAATTTTTTCAGAAAACAAGAATGAATGAATGTAGTTATTTCTTATGTGTTGGAATGAATATCATTGTCTAAGATGAGCTCCGGTCCAGTCCTAAGGGGCATTGCGTACCCTAAACAGTTTCCTCATAACATCGAATTGTTCTCTCGACATTCTCCCTTTTTCAAACTCATATATCTCCCCAATATACCAATTCCCACCATTATTCCATAATTTCTCCATTCTAATTTTCCAACAAATTCATATCATTTAATTTCACCCTTCTCCAACATTTCCAATCAACCAAAAGATCCTATGAAGCTCAAAAAACACTCCCCCTAGATCATATCTCAACCATAACCCTACAAATCTTCCACAAATAGATTAAAATAGTTAAAATAACTAGGGAGATGGTATGATCCATAACCTCATCATGGAATGTGTGGTTGTTCAACACTAAGGATCACTTGATGATTCTCGAACACATGTAATGACAATGGCTTGGCCAAAATGTTATCATCCTGGTAATCAGTTCCAATATGATCCATTTTAATAGTTCATCGTTCAACATTTTCCTTGATGAAGTGAAATATTATTTCAATTCGTATTGAATGAGAATTATAAATATGATTATTCATAAGATCAATTGTACTAATGTTATCATAATAAATCACCATTGGCTATTTCACCTCATCACCAATATCAGTTAGTGGTTTCATTATCAAATTTTGTTGAGTACACGCCTTTGTAGCAGAGATATACTCAACATAATTAGTAATAAAAAAAGTACATTACTATTTATTACTCATCCAGAAAAAATATTTCATTCCAATAAATAATGTTCCATAAAATTTGGAATTTATTTACACTACATCACTAACCCACTCAGCATCAAAGAATGCCAATAATTAGTTATCATTTCCTATAGAAAAATAAAATTCATAATTATGAGTACATAGAATACACATCATGCTTATTTTAACTGCCTCTATATATTCTTACTTCATATTACTTTGAATGTGTTCTATCAGGAATGTTGTAAAGTCAATATCTGGCCATGTAGCAGTTAAATAAACTAGGCTTATGATGATTGTATTATACATGGTGGGATCCACAAAAGTCTCATCCTCATAATTTCCATGATTTTTTTCAACTAAAACCATATTAGACATTGATTTGGAATCATACATATTGAATTTTTTCAGAAAATAATTGGCATATTTCTTTTGAGAAATAAATGTGTAGTCTTTCAATATGAATGAATCGTAGTCCCAATAAATTTGTGAGGCCACCAATCATAGGAATTTAAAATTATAACTTCATGTGGTTGGAAAATTCATCTAGCAATCCATGATTTCTTCCAAAAAATACAATATACTCCACATAAACCAGCACTAAGAACTGGTAATTCTAAAAATTCTTTACATTGATATTGTGATCAACTCCTCCTCTTTAAAATTAGATCTTATTTATAAATGAATACATCTGAGAGTACCACACCCATGGTGACTAAATCAAACAATAGAGTTCCTTGTTTAATCTTAAAACCTTCATCTCATCACAACTAAGACATAAATCCAATGGTTGTTCAGTATATAATGACTTTTCAAGAATGTCGTTTAAGAATTCTATTTTAACATCAATTTGATACACTTGGAATCCTATTCGAATTTTCATGAATAACAAATGAATGATTGATTCATTTATTTCTTCTAGAGAAAATGTATCTTCTACATAAATGCCTTAGATATGAAAATATCATTTACAAACCAAGAACACCTTATTTCATGTCACATTTCCATGCACATGAAATTAATTTTTAAAAATCCAATTCATGCCAATAACATTATGATTTTCAAGTCTCTTAACTATATCCAATGTTTGGTTCAGGTTGATCGAATCCAACTATTAATTCATGGATTTATACTGTGATTCACCCTTCTTAGTTTCATCATATAATGATTCTTCCACAACAGAATGGAATGCAAATCTTTCATTATTCCACATTCAACATGTTTGTGTAGGTGTAGTGCCGTCCAAGATGATGTTGGATTGATCAATCTCTACTCTTCAATTTCTCCTATGCGGTTAAGTAGAATTATCTACCGCCATGCTTTCATCTTCTGATTCATATTCTAATCCATCATCATTATCTGACTGCTGTGAGTTTTTTACGCCTTCAGCTACTTCTATATATTGATCTGTTACATGTTAAAATTATTCCTCATCTTCTATACCATCTTCTTAATAATTACTTAATGCATTTTTGTGTTTGTGTTCAATGATCTCTATATAATTTTTTTTAAAATTCATCCAGGAAAAGTATTGAAACACAGAAAGTATTTACTATTCATTAAATATCCATGATATATTCCTTCATCATCTTCATCACCATACATCCCCTTATTTTCGAATTTGTTTCTGATAAAAAATTTACTTCTGAAACCCAAAAAATTCATCAAATAAAGACTAATTTCATGCCACAACACATATGGTGTATTGGTTATAACCATATAAATCTCTATTTTATTTTGAATATACATCCCATCATGAAAAACCTATTCCTATTTATGTCAAGGGATATGACTCTCAATCAACATATATACAACCATATTGTTCACCTATCGACAAATTTTTTCAAATACTCCATTTTACTATTGGGTTATCATAGGATCCACCTTCTGTTTTATTCAATGCTTCTCTAGGTAATTTTTCAAACTCAATGGATTTGAATTTCACACAATTATAATACCTCTGAATTCAGATTGTCTGTATAGTCTCATTTTTAGTGATTAAGTGATGTGCTTACATGAAATAAAAAACATTAAATTTTATATTTATGACTATAAAAATTTCCATTATACTTTAATCATCTATGAAATTTATGAAGTACCTTTATCATTGAGCTCCAACAACATTTATTGAGCCAAAAATATCTTTTTTACTGAGTTTATGAATATTTGATTTCCTTTTATTCTTTGGCAGATATGAACTACAGAACCACATCCTCTATATGAAATAATCATAGTCCTTTTCCCAATAATGCTTTAGGTTGGGGATATGCATTACTATTTTCATCTTAGATACATTTTCCATGGGTTTGTGATTGTTGTTCCTCAATCTTTAATGCCACAAGTGGTTTTCTTTTTCAACTATCATGTAGAAAATGTTTTCATTACTATCATCCTAATTTAAGATGCATTCTATTTTTCATACATTCATAATTTAATTATATATCATTACTCTTATAGTAGACTCCTTTTGATTGAATGTCACTATAAGTCTTTAGTCACAAAGTTGGCTCACACTAAGATGATTGTGACACAAACTGTCCACATAAAAAAATTTAGTTTTCTTTTGGTTTCCATTATCTAGTTCAATACTCCCACTTCCTTTAGTCTTCGAGAACCTTAATCACCGATACTTACCATTATATAAACCCTTTTCTTAACATTATTTAATTGTTCTGGATTTCCTTTCATATGGGATGATCATCTTCTAGGAAAAATCTAAGTGATGATACTCTTTTTAGCTTTGCGAACTACTTCTGCAAAGTTGTATATGTCAATTTTCTTATTATAATTTCATGAGATATTGGATTGAGTGTAGGAAAATGATACCTTATCAATTATTTATTCCATGTACGAAGGATCATCATATTCAAACTAATATTCTAGGGGTGAAATCTTGTTTGTAAGAGAAACACAATCTGGTAGATAAGGATTAACATTTCTATGAATTATATATGTATTTTTCATGCCTTTCCTCTCCATGTAATGAACCAATTTATGTCTGTTGATAGAAAACTGAATACCATATCCATAGAAATTAATTATTCTATAATAATAAAGATGTAAATTTTTTCACATTCATTCACTTCCTATATATTACACAATCGAATAGCTCAAGACCTCTACACAGCATGAAATGGTATAACCTAAATAGCCACATAATAGAAATTTAATTAGAGGAAATTTCTACTCATTTCCATTATACCTCATGTTTGCATGAATTGTATAATAGTCTGAATACGAATAATATCTAGAATCTATAGGGTAGTTATTATTTATTGTTTAATTTTGATCTTAGGGTTTCTTTTCAAGAACTTTAGGTGACCTATCAATATATTCAACTTTTAGGTTACCTTTTTTTGAAAAAATTTACTTATATCATGTGATGTTTTAGAATCACAACAAATTCACCTATTTCCAATTTAGGTGGGTATTTGATCCATCAAAATATTTTTGACTCCACGAGAACCATTATTCTCTCTTTCTAGCAACTCAACATCTGAGAATTTTCTAAGCTGTAATTTGTTATTTTTTTTGAACATGGTTCCCTATCATGTTTTGTGCTATGATAAAAAAAATTATTAATGGAGACCATCCATAATTCAGGAGGTCTCTTCTAGTCCTGAGGTAAGGTCATTGATTAACATTGCACGTTCTTCAATTCTGAGCTTTAGTTCCACTACATCATCTAGGATTTCAAGTGTCATTGACGAAACAGTCAGTACTTCTTTATGTCCTTTAATTTTAGCCTCACGATGGTTAACATATTATAATGATTCTTCCACAATTCCTCTAGTATTTTATATCTATTACTTTGATTCTAAATCCTAACATGATATTCCATAGATTGTAACATTAGATCATCATCAACACTCAACTGATGATCTCTAGATTTATATTTTGATGGTTCTGACTTCCCTTAAGTATAAATCATAGATTCTTGGTTTATAGATTTAAAACCTGATTATTATTCCTTAATGAATTCATTATCATAATCATCTCCATCATAGAAAAAACTCTTTTTATATAGTTTATTTTAATATTTTATGTTTCCCTTTAAAGAAAATGTTTTTTTGTGGCTTCTATGAGATTCCAGCTTCACCTTCATCATTATCAAACTTCCTTGAGAACTAAGATGAAATGTGTGCAACTATACAATAATAAAAACATTCTAATGGTATATTCCCATAAATCTCGATTTTAATATCTTGAATTTCATGGAAACTAATTTAAGAATTTATCCTTCCTCATCAGCTTCATTCACAAAATCTTTTGAAATATCATGTTTTCAATGGATTTGAATTCCACTTCATTGATGACACGTGTCATTTCTTCTCCTGGATTTAATCTCATTTCATATGGAACTAAACTTTTCATTTTATCATCCAAAAAAGTTTAGATCATTCTCATTCCTCAACGGATAACACTTTTTGGTTTTAGAAAGGTGGAATCATTCTCAATTTTGTTTTTCACAATGTTAATGTCTTTGATTCCTTCTCCAATCACTCGAAATGAACCTACAACATTAGTAATTAAATTTAAGAAATAATATACATTCTAATTAGGATGAAAATATACATTATCAATCCTATTTTTAAGTAAGTGTAGTTTCAACTTTTACAATGTTGTGTCCTTCATGTATATTCTCCAATTTTTCCCACATTAACTTTGCTGAAGGAAAACTCTTCACCTTTAGATACATCTAATCTGAAATTTCTTTATTGGGATAATTTTGTGCTTTAGAGGCTACATCAATCATTTTCCTATCTGTATTAGTCATAGATATCTCTAATGGATCAGTGTCTTGTATTCCTAGTGCAGTAAAAAAAGGACTTCAATTCCATGATATCATTGATGAGACCAAAAACTATTCTTACATATATGAATGTTACTTTGAAATATAGGGGAACTCAGTGAAAATTTAATGAGTTATATGTGACAAAAAATTGTACTATTTTAACACAAACACCATGTTGGCTATGATAACACATTGGGGAACTCAATATACCGTGATAAGGGAGGGATGAATCAGGGTGTCAAAATTTTTCTGACAAAGTGATGGATCTTGTTCTCACATTGGTTGGAACCAGTTATAACTTTCAAACAATCACATGAAATGAAATGAATCTACAGGTTTACATGGTTCATTTGTTTTTTGTAGTCCAAGGAGCATACACCGGTAGTTTTTCAGTCGTACCAAAGTCCATTAATCTTCAGTAGTTTCAGAATACAAAATCATAGACTCGTTGACTATGTTACATAAACATTTACATTAAATGAAGTTTGGGATATCATACTAAATCCCTTGGAACACATCTATTGAATCCACCTACCTCACCACTTTGGGAGAAGTGAAACTTATTTTATCATCATGATGGACAATTCAATTGATTGGAATTAAATTATTTATCTATGTCTAGCATAAGACACTATTTACACTGTAGACATGAGTTGATGAACTTTGAAAGATCTATTCCCTAACAATGAAATATTTAATATTTCCATTCACGATTCTCCTTCTCAAATCTCCTTCATGAATCTCACTCCTTCGAAAATCACCACTACCTTTGTGGAACATACTCCTTCACCATGATCACTAATTCAATGTGGAATACCCCATCATCGCAAAGAACACATTACATAGAAGCATTGGTATTAGTCAAGACATGAGTATTATTTTTGAGATTCTTAATCCCACATCGAACACACGATTCATAGAGCTCCCCTTTCTACATAATATCATATAGATTCATAATTTTCTCTGAAAACACCATACCATGTGAACAGGGGTAACCCATTTTTTATAGGCCCAACCATTCATAAAGATACACCCCCTCTAGTGAATTTTCCGGATTCCTCAAAATAATCTACTTAGTGAACCTCTATTAATGATGAAATACTGAAATATGTTGTTGTCATTATGCTTTAATTCTTGTAATTATGAAAAACAAATTCAACTATTGTGATTCAACAACTCTCTATTTTTCGTGAAGCGCATTGTTTTCACGTAGATTACTGATAGAAATATTTAAGCCTTTAGAATCAAGATTTATGAATACCATTTTCACAAATCATCCCTTATATATATTTTCATAAGGCCTTCATGAAAAACCACTTTTCCCAATTCCACACATTCATTGAAATTTGGACCCCAAAAATTTGGAAAATAATGAATAACGATTCCACATTAAAAACAATTATTGGATTGAATTTTAAGATCCCTTTCCATGAAGAATCCATGATCTTCTATGTGAGTATAGACAATAAATAGAAACTATACTCCATTCAAACATGGAACAACCGTCGTTCCAAAATGTCAACTATGCAGTCGCTACCCTCAAGTGCCAGACATCAAACATTTGGAAAAAACATTACTCTATTTGGTATTTTATTTTAAAAAAAAGGATACTAAAATTAAAATTAAGGAGGCCAAACAATATTATTTGATGAAAGGGACCCTTGAACTCAATCTAAAACCCAAAATCAAATATATGTGCATTATTGATTTTTTTTAAAAGGATGAAAAAGTAAATGTATAAAAAACAAATTAAACAACCACACTTTCCAAATCATATGATCATGTACTTAAACATGAATTAAAATAATAATTAGTGAATCAAAATAATATGACATTCACGATTAATTTTTAAAAAAGTTACATTAATTCATTAAAGAAAAATGAATTCAATTTTATTCATTGAATTGGATTATGATAAAATCACTATTTTGTTTTTAAAATTCTAGATTTTCACTCTCCCCCAAAATAGATTGACACAGCCCCTTACTGTTGAAAGAAAACATAAGATATATATTAGAATTTGTAAGAAATAGGGGGAGATGTCATTTCATATAAAATCATGGAACCAAACAAAATATTTTTTAGTTGATAACCCATCAATAAGAAATTGATCACTTTGGCTTCACATCATGCATATAATCCTTGTCAATGATTGATGGATGCGATTGAACGTTAGTAGGAATGGGTATTATTTTAAAATAATAAAATATCTCACAATATAAATCTCACACAACAGCTAAATTAGATCATATTCTAAACCCTATGGGCCTTACCATAACAAAGAAAACACAATTCCACAAAATTAAAAAAATAAACAATAATGAAGTAGGGTTACCTCTTCGAATGTGTGTGTTTTAAAGTAATTATCTCAATATGATCCCCCAACTTATCTAATATCAACTTTAAAAATTTTAATGACCCAATATTTCCCCATTTCAAATTGATTGACATTTCATCTGCCATGTGGTTGGAAAGAATGTATTAAAATTTATTCATGAAAAATAGTATTGGTCCCTATGAACGTGTTAATACCATGAATGTTGAAAAGGATCCATCTAATTTATTTCTTAATATTAATTAAGTCATCAAGTATATCATAGACATTATTAGATTCAAGACATTGTGAAATAATAAAAGAATATTTTTTTGTGTGTCTGCTATGAAATAAGACATTAGAGGGGATGCATGGACCTTGAATTTGTACTCAGGTTGGCTAGAACATTCTGAAATATATTAAGACATTGAATCAAACTCATTATTATTATCAAAATTTATTAACAAAATTAGTTCATTTTGAATAAATGATTAGTCTACTAATTTGGATAAATTTATTGCAAGAATGGGTATGCACTCATAGTTTGTGGGAATCTAGGCACTCCACATATGGTTAATGAAGGGAATATTAATGTAGGGACGGGTGCTCAAATTTTTTAATGATTTTTACTTATAATATAAAAGATGAAACCTTAGAACTCATTATATCAATTTTATTAAAAAAATTAACAATTTTTTGTGAATCAAATTGGATAGGAGGTTGGTCATTATAATCATTACTAATATGGATCTCTTCAATCAACCTGGAGAGGGATGGAAAATGATACTTTATACACCATTATCCAAGTTATTGTACATATCACAGGGTGTGGGGTGATAATTAATAGTTTGATCATATAAATTCCCTTACATAGTTTCTTCCCAATATTTATTTATAATTTTATTATAGCATGGTATTATGAACGGTTAATTTTCATGATTCACCGTAGGAGTAGTATTTGATAAGGATTTGAGATTCCAGGGGATCAAACAAACAGAAAGGGGAAAATAATATTCTAGTATTGATCGAAGACAATGCTTCTATGTATTGAGTGCATCGTGAATTTGGGATGTTACATATTGGATTAATGAGATTTCTGAAGGAAGGTTGTTCCATGAAGGAAAGGGAGCTTCATGAAGGCAATGGGTTTCATGAAGGAATGAGAGCTTTTGAAAGGAAATGTGATCAATGACGGAAAGTGAGCTTCACGAAGGAAGTGTGTTCCCTGAAGGAATGTTAGATTCATGATGTTTGTGTTCTCCAAGAAGTAAGGGGTAATTCGTGATAAAGTGAGCTTCATGGAGAATATTTGTAAAGGTGAATTGTGAAAGGTGGTTTTTGAGTATCATGTTTAAGTAGAGAGGAATTTTAGTTTGAATCAACTCATGTCTATAGTGCATCAAAACTCCCCAACTATGTTAGGGAAAATTCATTAATTTCAAAACATTAAAGCTACCATCAAGTCGATGAAATAAGTTAGACGCCTCCCAATAGAGAGAGTAATGGGGAGTTAGTGGAAGTGTTCTAAGTGAAGTAATGAGCTATCCTAAAAATCTTGTAAAGTCAGTGTTCCTAGCATAAATTAAATCTGACTAAACATTTTTATTCCACGCCTAGTGAAGATTAGAATATTTTGGCATGAATGACACACTTTTGGGGTATAATCCGTGGATGTAGACCACAACAATGAACCATGATAAACTATTGTCTCGTCTCCATCTATAGGTGATTGATTGAGTGGTGATCAAATCCATCATATAAGTTTTATGTGTTCTAACCAATGTGGGAACAAGATCCATCAAGTTAAAAGAATGATTTTACCCCCTGATTTACCCCTCCCATCATAGGGTGTCATAGGGTCCTATATGTATATATAGGGAGAGAAAACCACATGAGATTCTTCAAATTTCAATAACATTGATGGAAATTGTAAATTCACAGGTGATTCCTATAATAAAAATTATCAATCGTATTTTATTTATATCATCATTCTTCGCATTGTTTATTATTATCAAGGAAAATTTTTCACAAGTTATAAATATTTGATTTTGATATATTTGTTGGATTATAAGCTAAATCAAGTGTAGAAAACATTTATGATGATGTGGTTCTGGGAAATGGTTTATGTCAAATGTGATACACCATTTGTTCAATGGTATGTTCTTTTTAGGTATTTTTTGTGTCTTTTCTATGTAAATGGAAACATATTAAATTAATAAAATTGATGATATTATTTTGAATAATGTCATTCTTGGGGGTAAAACACACAAATAAACATTTTTACTAAATATTAATATTTTATTTTCATATATTGATATTTATTATGTTTTATAGAATGTGTTTATAGAAAACTAGTCACATGAAAATTTATAAATATAATATAAGAGTCTAATGGCCACTAATATAATAATGCAATCACAAAATATTCATTTTGGTCTATGTTATTTCACACATAATATATGAATTTTTGGGATTGATCAGTCATTATGATATATTAAATGAGATTCTCCTATTTTAGAATACATTTTCCTAATTTTTAAACATTTCATATAAACCCCAAAAATATGTTTATCATCCACTGCTGATTCATTTAATTATGGTAAGTGAAAGAGTTTTATATTAATTTTAATGTATTTTAATATTTCTGGGAGTTATCTATATTATTTCATCTACTTATGTATTTGAATTATATTTAAATTTCCATGGTCATTTTTTCGTAATATTCATATTTTTCATTTTAGTATTTTATATAGTGTTATTCCACCATGAAATCCAAGTGCAATGTATTTATATATAAGATGAAATATATATTTAATGGGATGTTTTATACTGCATACTTACTAATTTTTCAAATACAGTCTTGTTTCATTAAACCATTAATATATATATTTTTATTATTCATTTTGTTAATATATTAATAATTTTATTGTATATTAAAACATTAATAAATTGGGATTTATCATTTTATTAAGAAAAAATAATTTTTCACACATCATATATAACATAATATTACCACAATATATGGGAAATTCCATTGATATGGTGTATAAACGTCTACATAACTTCATTGTTAATTGTTTCAAATTAATTCTATTATTTACTTTATTCCTATAAGAGATTAATGAAATTATTCTTAATTATATTGGGATGAATCATTGGATAAACATGTGTATGTTCAATAGTTCTAGTGATTCATGGGAGATGATAAAATATGTCAATGGACTAAACAACTTTGAACTATTTTTTTTCTATAGTTTCACGTCTATTTTATCAATTAACATGTATGTATATGATTTTACAATTATTGAATATTTTATTAAATTAATTATATAAAGTTTGATTTAGTTAGTTATTATTTGATGTTTTGTTGAAACCTTTTTTTCCTTGAATATGCAATGGGTTTTATATGATGTCATTATATTTTTTGATGTCTGATTTTTTTATGTTCAAGTAGGATTTATATTACTATGACCACTTTTTTCACTTTTTTCCTAATATTAGAGCCACAAATTTCTTATACAAAATAAGTGTGAATTTATACCCCCCTTAAAAAGGCTACTCTCCATCCTTTACATCAGTTTGTTGGTTTCTTGGACCACTATAATTTTTCATGAATTAAATATGTTTTTTATGAATTCTATTTTTTGAAGTGATCTTATTTCATATGTTTTATTTTTTTAGTAGATTTCAAAAATTTATATTCACATTCATCAAACCTACATTCATTCACGAACCATGTGATTCCTCTATGGTGATGGTGGTGGAATTATAGGATATTCATATTCCATGATAAATTGGATTAATTTAATTACCATATTTAATCATTTAATGTAAACCTATTTGAAAGCATATATGATTATCCTTATATAGTGATATAATGTTTACACAAGGGTTTTATCTTTAGTTTTTACTGTCCTATATAGGAATATGTGAATCATTCACTCTCCATCTATTGCCCTTTTTAAATTGGTCTACTTTTAAAGTAGGACTTGAATATTGTGGGAGTTATTCTTTTTTCCCATCTATATAATTAATGTTTAATTCGATCAAATGATATAAATTTAAAATGGAATAAAATATAGATGGAACTACGTGAATAAATATTTATAAGTCAATACTTTCATATTTTATCAATGTGTATTAAAATAGATTTCTTAAATTAGTTTAATTGTTTGAGAATTGGGTTTTTGAGTGCCACCAGTGGTTTCCAATACCTACTGAATCCCATATATGGAAGGTAGTGAAGATAATGTTGTCCGATGAATATTTAAACCAATAGTTCTTGAGTTGAAAACAAGGACTACAGTTATATATCTAAATAGTAGAAGGCATTTTCATCTTAATTCTATGGAAAATAAAATAAAAACTTCAAATCAATACCCAATGGTTCCCATTAAGGGAAAAATGTTTCTCAAAACAACAAGTTTACCTATATGACCTAAAAATATAAAAAAATTACATGAATGAATGGATTCCAAAATCACTAGATAATTTTTTTACTCTGCTATAAATTATCGATCAATAGATGAAATCTCCCACAAATTATCCATCATGACAATTGAAACACTATAGATGATTGATCACATAATGTAAATAGATATATACATGTAGAATAAAAGATTTATATATATATATATGTAACAACTAAAAAAATAGAGTGTGATTAGGATATTAGGAAACAATATTATAGTTCACCTTTATCGCATCATAATAACTTTTAAAACTATATCATTTAATAATGAAGTAATATAGTTTAGATCATCTGAGGATATATAATAATATTAGAAGAATACCAAAAATTTAACATCATCATAATATTATCACTTAACAATTTCTACAAAAACATCACAACCATGAAGATATTATGAAAAAACAAGAATGCCCAACCCTCAACCAATGTCTGGAATCACAAACATATCAACAAGCAGTAGGAATTTCCATCACTCAACCTATGTGAATCATTCCATTATCATGTAATCACAACCACAACCACCTAATATTCACCACATTCCCCACCATATTTTCACATCATCACATCATGGCATATTAAATCATGTTATAACCATATTCTATCATTGTGCAAAACAATACAACACCCTAATCCATAACATCCCAAAACAATACTTAAACCTAATTACTATGAATGAGTATAATCATCCCATTTCCAAACCAGCGTTTACAATAAATATAAATCTTTATCAAATCCATATTAAAACATTTAAATCAATAATGGTAGTAAATTATTTTTTCAATAAGTTATCCATCATTCTTTATAAAATGTTAATTTATTTTTTTCACATTTTATTCATTAAAATTCATTTCATCTATTGGATCCACCCTTGAATAAATAAACCTAACATCTTAGATTTAGTTATCATAAACTCATGAAATTTTTTTTAAAATACATATATAAATCAGGAAAACAAGTGAACTTCTAATATATTTGATTCATTTCTAGAGTTCATCGATTAGTGGTTCAATGATAAAAATTAAGGGATTGAAAGAGAGGGTTTGGTGTAGTTGCCGTAATTTTATCCTATTGGGAATGAGTTCAATTTTTGGGAATTTATGTTTCAAAACAACCCTATATGTAAAATGATAAATTTACCCAAGTAGGAAACCTTAAAAACACATTTTTTGGATTTTCTGATTCCGAGGTGTAGTTTTTACCCGCAGTAGAAGCTAAAATAGAATAAAGATAGTTGTAGAGACAAAAATTAATATATTAAAAATAAAATTAATTTTTAACCCTATTTGTGTATTTATGGTTGGGGTTGTATTGGGCATGACTATACCTCACTAGTTTAGATGACACAGGTTGGTAATCCATTCAAGATCAATGCAAGGCCTACGTGAATTATCCTGCTCATGATCATGTCGGGTATGTCTATTCAACCCTAATTAGGAAGGAACAGATGTTGTGTATGGGATCCATACACCTACACCCCTACCCAAAAATGCCATGTGTCTCTCCCAAGGGTCCCCACATGGACACCCATTTCCCTTGGGATGTTATTTCAATGATTTTTTTGCCGGATTTACATTTTAGGAAATTAAATAACATATACAACGTATTTTTTGACATATATCACAATGTTTTTTTTAATTATCAATCAGTATCTGTTTTCAATGACATATAAGAAACATTAGGATCTAGCTCTGTAGGGTTGATGATGTAGTTTGGGGAATAATTTTTAGAGCATTCAAGCAGCGAGTAATCCCTCAGAAATATTATATGAAGGGAATGCAACCCATATTTTCCAACATGGATTTCAATATCCCCGTGATACATGGGCATGTTTCCTCAACATCGACATTTACTTGGTACTCTATCGGTGCAGATTATAAGTATGGCCACCACATGCTACGAATAGAGTTAGGTACTCTTTAGATTGAGTTTTATTCATGAAATGCCTGATTCCTCGATACATTTGGTCAGTACGCCCTTGATTGAGATATATTTTGAGGATTTATGGGTCTCCTAAAATAATTCCACAAATGTTGTGTGGGTTCCTTTTTTGGGTAGTTTGAATTTGTGGAGTTTCATGCAAAATTTACTGGCAACTAGAATATACAGACTAGGGTCTCTTTTATATGTTTGGAATTATATATTATAAAAAACAAATGGGTGGGTCTAATAGTTGGGCTATGTACCCCCTTGACTGAGATCTATTTTATGAGGTGTCGTAGGATATCCTACAAGATTCCTAAATGGAAGCACTATATCAATGGTTAGGAATGATATGGTGGGGTATTCCCTTTTTATACATGTGTACATAAATAAGCTGGTTATCATTTATAGTATTTAGAAGAAACATTAAACATTCATAGGTTGAGGTATTTGACCACTTTTTGGATTGTGACACTTTATGTGATCCATGGATACCTTTAGGAGACATCATAAAATTGGGTTATCAATGTCATAGTTAGAAGACATTTCAATATTAATAGTTGTATAGGAATTGTGCCATCACAGGTTGTGTTTGTATAGAAGATGTGTAGGTTAGATGATGGTCTTTTTTGAAGTTAAACTGGTATTACTTCATAGTAAATAGCTATTGATTCTTGGTGATGTATTATGGAGCATGGTCGTCCATGATGGTGGATATATTTGTTTCTATTAGTGACCAATCCAAGAGTAATCAAAATGAAGAGGGGTTATCTAGTATCTCGCATATATCAGATTTGGGTCCTAGATAGATGCATAGTTCCATTATATTTACCCATTTACGTTGTATTTGTCATGTCCTTCCACATGTGTCACTAAAATGGATCTGATATGGTGGGTCGAAAGACTCAAATTGCTTCTCCCCAAACGCTAGAGGATGTCGAGTTCCAGTGAGAGCCTTGGGT
Source organism: Viscum album (assembly GCA_963277665.1). Classification (NCBI taxonomy): domain Eukaryota; kingdom Viridiplantae; phylum Streptophyta; class Magnoliopsida; order Santalales; family Viscaceae; genus Viscum; species Viscum album. The sequence continues at coordinate 887,486,675 of OY728141.1, read as the reverse complement.
GAGTATGTGGGGAGAATATGCACTAATAAGAAAAGGTACATCATTGTCGAAAATAATATACGTTCAAGTAGAGGAATCATAATGAAATGTAGAAATAAGTATAAATAGATAACTATCCGAAAACAATAGATAAATAAATGAAGAATATGAATTGTCAAACAACTACCATGATGATGTCAATGTATTATTCCAAATGTAAATAAATAAAATTGTCGGGCTATGGGATACAATCATCGAATTTAGGCTGAAAAAGACTCAAAAGAACAAAAAAGTCCACAATGAATCTCCAACAAGGCTTGGCCCTCTGGACCCAATGCACCATCCAAAAAATAAAAGCAATGATGCATCGGAAGTGGAACACATTCATGTATCCATACCGGCGACCATTTAGTCTACAAAGGTAACAAATGGCACCCGATCATGGTGTGATATATATTATCAGTAGGCCAACACCAAAGTTACATTTATATTATTTGTTTATATTTATTTAAATTATTTACATTTTCACACTACTATTTTCCTATAGCACCAAATAGAATTGTGGTTCATTTATAACAAATGTCAGGATCTCGTCCATGGAAATCTATTATGAAATCAAAGGATCGCACACACTAGTGTAACCATGAGTTCACCTTAGGATTTAGATATAAGGGACCGAGTATCAACCGAGACATGGGGTAGCCATTTTGACAATATATTTGTCCTCACCTAGCCATTATGGAATTGAAATCACCCAATAGTATAATAAAATTTCGAGAAACCCCTTGACTAGAGATCCTAAAATATCACTTTTTCAGCACATTGTGTTGTATCCAATCAAGCAAGGAATGTCCTATTGCGGGTTTTTAATACCAGACCCACATTCTCCCACTGACCATATTTCATTTAATACAATAAGAGAGACACATATATCATAGAGAATGCATTCATGACTGCAACCATTTAATTATCCATTTATTGTCAAAATCATAACTCAAGGATAAAAAAACACCGAAATTAATATTGTAAGATTAGAAAATGACATTTAATAATAGAACAGTGCAATATTTCATATATCATATAATTATTTTGAAAAAAAATTCAGATGAAAACCAATTTAATGGTTTCTAATTCATCCTAAATAATTTATTCAATTTAAATCATCAAACTAAAGTTATTTGACATGCACAGAAAATTAACAATTTTAATTATTCAATGACAAGGGTAAATAGTCCAATTATGTTGTCTCACCCAAACGGGTTTCCAACAACACAGAAACTTCCTAGGGAGGGGTTCTCCTTAATCAAAAGTCACAAAGATCAATGGGAAACAAATAAATTAAATTATAATGCCTTATTTTATATCTTACAATAGGAATTGATGAGCAACCAAATGGTTCGAATTGAATTAAGAAATGAAATGATGGTAAATATTATGGACACCATATTTCATAGTCTTTGTTTATCCCACATGTCGTGAAATGTTTTATTTGACATAAAATAGAAGAAATATGAGGTTTTAAGAAAAAACCCCGATTTTATGTTAAACAATTCAGTGGAAAATTGCACAATGAAGAGTGCATTAAACACAAAAATTCATTTGGAGGTTGAAAATTATTACTAAGATATTCACTACCCTTCTAATAACATTGATAATATAATAGAACTACATGTGCAGCAGGCTTCCTATGAAAAGATGGGGGTGCTTCACGCCATGGAAATGAGGGGGTGTGATGCACAAGGGTATAGGGAGAGAGGAGAGAAGGAAATAAAAAAAGAATGAAATAAGTGAGAGGAATAAAGAAACAGAAAATAATGAAAAATAAAAGAAATAATAATAATATAATATAATTACTATTAATGGTGAAAGAGAAAAGATAAATAATAATAAATATGGGTTAAGCCCAATTTTTATTATTTTTATATTCCCTTGAACACTTTGTATTTAATTATTCATTTTGATTCCTTATTTATTTCATTTGATTTCTTATAAAAAATATTTTTAAAGCATTTTATTTACTTTTAACATGATACAGTACACCAGGAAACGTTGAATTATTTTCCATCAATATCATGCAACCATTTAATTGTTATTTGCAACTCGGGACCCACAACATGCTGCGTGTGTTTGTGCCCTAGGATTTTTTTTTATTTTAATAAAAAGTATACATTATTTTCCTTGGTAAATGTTAGGAAAATTCAAAATCACATAATTACAACAAATCATCCTTGAGATCCCCATTTGAGGGTAAGAGATCGTCATCTTGAAAAAGTTATAGGCACTAAGCACGAAAAACAGTCCCTCGTTCCAAGGCCACGTCTGGAATGCATCGATGCTATCATAGAACCCTGACTAGAAGAAAATACCAGCCTCAATGAAAATTCATGCTACGAAATATGATATAAATCAAAAGCTACTTGAAGGATGCATCTATATAATGCTTGATGTCATCAAGATCAATCAAATAAGATGGGTCAAGATCATATTATTGAATCTATGATACATTGAATGAATCGTGCATGTCATGGTACCTATACGGTAACAGAAACCAATATGATATCATCCCAACTCACTCCACTATATCAAATTTCCCAAAATATCTCCGTGATAACATTTCATGTCTGTTGATTCTCCTATCACCCAACCTCGGTGAAACATGCTAGAAAACCTGATGTACCACCTCAAACCCTAGAGGTTTATGATGACAATCTGTATAAGAATACTATCTAGATTGAGCTATATTAATACAAATCTGAATCAAATAGACAAGCTTAGAATTCTTTGGAACGAAATGAGGTCCCAAAAGAGCTACCCCACCTACATCAAGCCATCTTAGTTATGAATGACTTGGTCTACCATAGAGGGAATCATATGGATCTAGTTGAATTGTGTCCAATAAGATATTATTATAGGAAAACTTAACTAGAAGAATAATTTTTTCCCAATAACAACTATAATCAAGGATACATGGCCTTCAACATATCCTCTTACACCTGAATAGTCCACTCAAACTATCTATCAGTCTAGGGGTGATATTTAGTAATCAAAAGAACTTGTAATCCTAGTGCCTTCTGCAACCATAACTAGAATCAAGAAATGAAACACCTGTCTCGGTCCGATATGATTGAATTGGGAATTCAATTAATTAGAACTATCTTCATTATATAAAATCCCCCTAACTCATCAACAAATAAAGAATCATAGATAGATAAGAAGGTTGTTACCTTTTTCAACAAATATACGATCAACCATACATCATCGCCCCCTCGAGGAGGTCTTAATAATCTTGTAATGATATCTATGGTGACTTAATTCCATTTCCAAATATGAATGGATAGAGGCTATAAGAGTGTAACAGATCACTACTGCTCTGCTTTCACCCTCTTATAGGTGGAGAAAAAGGTCATGAAACCTGCTATTTTATTCTTCATACCTAGACACTAGTATGGACGATCCATATATCCATTGATCATGGTATATCTTGGATGAAATACCGAAACAGAGTCATGTGATTATTTCATTAGCTCTTCATGAATATTATAAGGCCTCCATAAATGGCCACATTATATAAGAGTTTCACTCCGATAAAAACCCATCCATTAGGGAGCTTATCTCCTCTGATGATATCCCTTAAAACAAGCCCTTTCTGGACAGATAATTGTCCCATGAAGACTCAATTTATAAAAGAGGATGTTACTATAGAAGCTTCTATAACGTTTTTTGCACACTGTTATTGAACCTCCAAATTATTCTCAGAAAACAAATCCATCATTTTCCACTCACTGCTGGTAGGATGGAAAACTTGTGTGTGTGTTTTGTGGCTCATAGAGATATCCATGGTTTTACCCTTATATGGGCTATAAGAAATCTCAATTTTGAATAACTGTAGGTATTCAATCCACCTTCACTGCCTCAAATTTATTTCTTACTATTAGAAGATATATATCATTCTATTATGATATATGTAAACAATGAACTCCTCTCCCAACAAATAGTGAATACAACAGAATAGAGAATAAACCAAAACATCTTATTTGAGTTCATGTATAAGATAGTTCCACTCATGAGGTCTCATATGGTGGGATAAATAAGCCACAAAGGAATCACCTTGCATTATAACTACACCATGTCCAACTACTAGACCATTAATGTAAATAGTATAACGTTAAACTCTCTCATGTATAATTATGATTGATGTTTTATTGTGTCTTCTATTTAACTCTATAAATGATTTTTGATGAACTTCTAACCATAATAATAGTCCACACATCTTATTCATGGTCGTAAGAGGAGTTTCTAAGTGTGATAAGTTTTGAATGAAATGTCTGTAATAGAATGAAAGCCCTAAGAAGTAGAATATGTCAAAAACAACATAGGGATTCTCCCATGAAAACACTTCAATCAAAATCTCTCTGTCAATTGAATCTTATTCTTAAAATATTATATAACCTATGAAGTGATCCTTAGTGATCCAAAAGTTTAATTTACTAAGATTCACAAATCATGGGTGCTATGTCATTGTACATAGCACGATATCAATATGGGTTGTATGATTGTTTCGGTAGTTTTAATTTTCAATGATGTCATCTTTGAATAATACCACAATGGAATCATGGTTCGGGTGGAAAAAAATTCATAAATGTCATGATATCTATAGTCATGCACGTTAGACCAAATAACATAACCAATAACTCATACAATCTGTAACTGATCTGGAATCTTGTATGTGGTATATATTATGGTTTGACATGCACATGATGATAGCACAACCATAGATCAGTCTTTTAGAAAACATATACCTCTCAGATCTAGTCAAATATGCCATCTATATGAGGGAAAAAATACCGATTATTTACCATTAGCTGATTTATTCAATGGTAATCCATGCACAATTTAAGCGTACCATCCACCTTCATGGGGAAAAGGACTGGTGAACCCCACGACAATGTTCTAGTTCTGATGAATCCATTATCCTCATGATATTCAAGATACTTCTTGAGATCTTGTAGCTTGGTTGGTGCCATCCTATATGGAGGATTGGACACAGGTGATGCACCTGTAACTAGAAAGATATTGAAATTAACGTCTCTCACAGGAGCTAAACCATAGAAATCATTAGGTAATATGACCCTGAATAAATTTAAAATTTGAGGGAATTCTATTTAGTGATGTCCTTGATAACTCATAAAGAGGCTTGGTAGCTAATCTATCCCCATTCCCAACCCATAACTCTTGGGTCCAGCTCGATCAGCCTTGACATCCTATTCTCCATTGTGTATTTACGTGATGCCCTTGGATGTTGTAAAGGACACTCGATGGAGATAGAAATACACTTGGGAATGATAAATAATGATCCATTCCATTCCGAGAATGATATCAAAGCCAGTCCTCTTGAGGATGAAGAAATTATAGATGAAAAAATAGTTTACAATTCCAAGAGGGAACACATGGAACCTGAGTTTTCCCTCTATTATAACCCACAATGGCGTGTCAAGATACATAACGTCATAGTGTTAATCGATGTAATGTCCTAAAAACTCAATAGTATAATCATATATGAAAGTGTGTGTTGCACCAATATCAAAAATGGTAGTATAAACTATAGTAACGTCTATAGGGATAATACCCCTAATATTAGGTGGCCATGGAATTTTCTCCACTACTGATGGTTGCACTAAATACATATGGGCCGATACTAGGCCTTGATATGCCTTTGGACTAAACAGGGTAGGTCCACTCTGCTAACTCCTATGATCTAAAACATGACAGCCTCAACCCCGGCCTCCATTTCCACATCTTTATTGGCCAAGAGAAAAAAAAACTCCTAGCCTAACATGGAGTCATAGATCCCATAACTGATTAAGGTGGTAATATAAATACTCTACCACTATATACTAATGAAAATAAGGGATGAAACCTTTAAGGTGACCCATCTAGCTACATGATCCACTATCCTTCAGGTTCCTCATGCAATTGGTTTATTATAACCAATCCTACCACACAAATGAAATATGGTAGTGCTATCAGTACAAGTCATCTTTCTGGAATTACCCCCATGTGAACACTTGAATCATTTATTCTTTTTATCTGAAGATCCATCACCCTACCTCGGAACTGAACCACCTAATCTCACAAGATCATCTTTAATGAGATTTCAATACATAATTACGGATTGATGCACTATATCTATAATGGCCATAAAATTAAATAATTTCACCTGAAAGCGGCTAGCATATCCATGTCCATCATCAAAATACATAAATGTTGTATGTGTGTCACCAGTCAGAGATGGGAAAAAATGAAGGAGCTCAATGAAACAAGTAGAATACTCTAACATAGCCATAAATCCCTTCTTATGATTTAATAACTCTCTAGAATTATCTTGTCTCAGTGTCTTTGGAATGAAGTTATCATAGAAAGTTGTATTGAAGTCTTAACAAACAATGTCATGAGGTTTCTCTACATGATAAATGATATCCCACCAACTCTTATCAGAATCATGAAGAATCAATATATAAACATTGACCCTGCATTGTAGAGTTGTATCAATATGGTCGAAGATAGACTTAATATATACAATCCAAGAATCTACGTCATTGGGACCACCATCCCTTGAGATGTTCGAGGATACTGCCAAAAATTGTCCTACCTAAGCTCTACCATAGCCAGAGCTGGCCTGGGAACATTATAAACTAACAATATAAAGTTGAGTAGATTGGACCTGAATTTAGCATCATCAACTAGTTTTTAATTAGTAGGTGGTTCCACTGAAGGAACTATAGGAAGCAATGCAGGAGGTACTATAGGTGTTTCCTAACCCAACAACTTTGGAATGTGCTCATCATTACTCTCCTAAGGTATTGTATGAAGATGTTGTGGTGGAATTTCTCTATAATATCCAAATGCACATTGTAGATGAGATTCTATAAAAGATGAGGTAAAAATGTAATAAGTGGTACGAAAAGGGCAGGTGAAAGGCATCCCTAGTATGGTCAATTCAAGGTATAGTATTTCTATTTATGGTTTCAATATTATCTTGATAGATGGTACACACTTTATATTTATAATAAGAATGTACCATAAGATATTACAACTAAACACAATAACAATCACATGAAAATAGGTATATGAACGATAAAAGTACATATGGAATTGAAAAATTCATGTCATTAGAATCTATATGGTGACTAACATGATGCATTTAAATGCAATTTTTTTACTTAATCTGGTTGAAATTGTCAAAAACATCTTCTCAATAATTCCAATACCAATAAATGTATAAAATAGTGGCATAATACAACATATAATTCATATCCACAATAAATGGCATAATCAATAACTAGAATACCCGATCTATAAAATTTGGGATTCACCTGTACATGTGTTATCTACATCCTAGAATAGGGGAAATTCCAAATACTACTTCATTGTCTCTTATCTACCAAAACATTAAGACTAAATGAAACTTTTCTCTGATAACACTTTTTATCATCCCACCTTACGGTCTACAAAAATGGTCACAAGACGGTGGGTCACCATAAATCATGCACATATCCCCAAATGACAAAGGAAATCAACCGGTAGTGAGGGCCTTAGGTGAGACTATGACATCATAGAAAAATATATTTCCTAACAGAATATTATATAATAGAAATTAGATGAAGCATAAATAAAATAAAATTGTAGAAGACGAAGATAAATGAATTAAAAAATAGATACATAAACATGGAATATGAATAGTCAAATCAGCACCGTGATGATGTCAATGTATGATGCCAAATGTAAATAAATAAATTTTTTGAGGTATGAGATACAATCATACACCGCATGCTAACAGATACTCAACAGACCAAAGCTACCACATAGAATCTCAAGAAATGATCATTCCTCTTCTCCCAAAGATCCATACAAAATATAAAAGTAATAATGTATTGGGAGTGGCACACATCTCTATATCCATACCTAGGAATAAAATTCTACTTGGGTAACACATTGTTCCTAAGCCGAGTGTGAGATATAATTTGAATATGTTAGTACCCAAAATTTGTTGACTTTTCCATTTCATATTGTATACCTATAGAATTCTTCCAATTTATAATAAATTCATTTAGTTTAAATAAATAAAATAATTGTCACTTGGTTCACGTTCCCAAGAAAACACCCATCCCATACCAACAACTCCGTCTTGAATCAGAAGTCTAAATGAGATACTGGGATAAGTAGAGCATATACATATAACTATTATTATGTAAAAGGAGAAAAAAATAGAAGGGTAGACCCCCAATATAGTTCCTTGCCTTTAGGTCTTATACATATATCAAAACCAGGCATACTAAAGGCATTATGGGTCCTCACAAATCAATAAAAACATTATGCAGTATCAGTAAAACAATCTAAATCATTTATATTATAGTTTAGAAATTCATAGGTGGAGTCTAATCCCACCATGAAGTTCTCACTATGAAACATCTATTCATTTATATTTCAGGCCCTGAGACCCTGCAAGGAAATCCATTATATATTTTTTGAATCGCTCGTGGTATGGTAACCATTACTCCGTCCTGGGTATTAGATGTAAGTGAATGAGTATGAACTTAGTCTTAGTGGTGCAATATTGCGAGTGATTTCCTAGACCCGACTGCCACTTAACGGGTGCCCTGAGCCCTGTGGGCCACATGGCCTCATGAAAATCACCAATAATGTTAAAGGGTTTTGAATAAAAGTGAAGTCCTACGATGTGTCCATGGGGAGACTATGACCTCATTAACAGAGTGTAGTGTAGTAGAATCACATGAAAAATATTAAATAGTATACATTGTAAAATTAAATAGTGGAAGAAAATAGATGCAATAAATAAACAATGATAACAGTAAATATATCAACTAGAACAACTCATGATGATATATCATGTCACCTGAAAATTGGAAAACATATATACAAGTTAGTAGGAAAAACATGTTTATCATTGGTAAAGAAACCAAATGTCTATCCCATGAATCCAAAGATCCAATTATTTCCATTTCTATCATGATCCAATCATATCAGCTTGAAGTCAAGTGTTCATAGCTGTATACATCCCTTTGTCAACACCTACAGTCATGTATTGTACTCTGGGTACCAAACGGTGACCAGAGTGGGTGTTAGATAAATCTCAGTGGGCCATCACTAATGGTGTCTATAACTTCTTCCCCATGTAATAAAATATAGTAGTGTTCAGTCATTCATATATAAAGTAATGTAGTATGTGAAATATAACTAAATACCCATGTACCTAATTCAGCCCTCGAATGGTGACTGAACTAGTAAGCAGTTAATTAATTCACTAATTACCATTTTATATTAATATCTCATATGAGGCATAGACCACACTGACATCTCCTCATGATTATGAAAGTTGTAAATTCCCCAAGACGAAACAAAGATACCTAATATTGAAATCTAGTGAGGGAGTACCAGAGTAATAACCAAGGTAACATAGATATCACTAAATGCTAGATCAGTAGTATATGAGTCTAGATTAGGTGAAAGAGTGTAATCCAAGGAGCCAAATCCACGTAATTCCATAATAAGGTGCCTACCGAGTCAAAGGTGATCAACTAAGGTAATACATGACAAACAAAAAAATATAACCTATAGGAATTAACCATGAAACATAGTAGTCAATGATAGAACTGAGGAGTGCATCTTAGGTATCATGTAATAATGTTAATGAACCAACAGAAGTATATAGCGAATCCATGTAAATGATAAGAATCTGATTATGGGTGGGTATCGAACTAAGAGAATTGTATCATTGAATCAATATGGGGTTTCTGAGTCCTGAGGTATTATCCTCTCAGAATCCATGGTGATCTTGAGTTAGTCCATTCCTATTAGTTATTTTAATCATGCATTAATTCACAAGATTCAATCCATTACTTCGATTAGTGTGGATAGGTCATGTAGGGTTGATACCATTTATTCATTGGTTCAATCCTTTTCTTCAATATGGGATGATAGGCCAATTATCATTGAAACCATTTATCAAGCCTTAATTAAGGTATATTCAATTATTGAGGTCCACTCTATTACCTTCCCTCAATTTGAAAAGGGATTCTTTAAATATCTATCCTTTGTTAAATTTCATTTGATAAGGCCATTTAATACACATTGTATACATTCCACTTCAAATTTATCATTTAATAATCAATTTTATTGCACTTACCTTAGGCAGGCTTTGTGGCAAGCATACATGGTACATGCCGTTATGAAATTCTCATTAATAACATGACATTTATATATAATGATTAACATTTGAAAGGTCAAGAAAAGACACACATGAAAAGTGACTCAAAAGTGTTAAAACACTAAAACTCCAAAAGGAATAACCTATAACCAGTAATGGAATATGTTGTGGGTGTAAACACTAAAAACTCTTCACATTATTTGGATGAGCACGAACAAACTGTTCTAATAAGTATATTAATGGCGTATAATTTCATTAAAAAGAAACTGATGAAATCAGTGGGCCCCATAAAAATATTCTGAAATCAATGAACAATTGGAATTAATTATAAAACCACCCACAATTGTCTTGTACAACTCTCCTACAAAATAAGACATGGATTTTCCTTAGATCAGAGTAGATATAAGAAAATAATAAAAGTGAAAAACCCATGATAACTAGATCTTTAGGAAAAGAGAGGAAGAACATCTCAAACTATGTAATGTATATATAATTGTGCATCTAATGTGATGAATACAATGGTGATGTATTTTTAAGATAAATTATATCTCGTGTTCCCTTTATTAGTTATTAAAAAAGATCCAAATGTGTGAAAATGGGGGAAAATACTACTAGATCTTGTAATGGGAGGAAGAAAGAATTAAAATAGATCATTAATGAGATTTTGGACATTTTACCAGCATAATAATAATGCACACGATTTTTATTAAAGGTTTGAAAAATAGTGCATAAACCGTACAATATGGAAAAGCCCAAAAAATCTTCCTTCAAATGGGATGATCAAACCACGAGTAATCTATGCATAGGAACCTAGTAAAAAAGGGTGTTCACATGGTTAGGTTTCTTGGGTATGAAACAAACATGCCATTTGGTTCTGTCCAAAAATTTCAATCATTGCGATTAGGAAAACCATGTGCTAATCTAGCACAAATCATGTGAATTGTCCTAGTTCTTAGAAATGGTATGTTTCAAGCTCCAAACCAGCACCAAAAACCTTCTGATCCATTACTAAATCATTATGAATCCATATTAGGTCTGAATTAATTATTTTGACCAAATGTAAAAGAATTTATTGATGTGTTAAAACTATATTCTTACAGTATTCTCCCTTTAAAGAACTCACTACCATGTTCACCTTATAAGGGTAGAGAAACACAATATTAGAACAATTCTAGTCATCGAGCATGTACATCAGCTTCCCACTCCCAAGTCTCATCATGTATTTGGTCGTGGTTCCATATAACTCATTATGGGGGGAAAAATGTTACTCATAGTTCCTTTGTGGTATATTAAATGATGCATCACAAATATTCCCCAAAGGTAGAATCGGCATCTTACTCAACATTATTAGGATTGAAGGTACAAGATAGGTAATCACAATACTGGAAAGCTAAGGGACATGAATTATGTAATGCATAGAATGGTACTTATAAGGTAGTAGGATTCGATATGATACCAGAGTGACTCTCTCTAGAATTTTATACCACCCAACATAACGGGGAAACTAATTTCTCTACTTCCATAATCGTCTATTCCCATGCCCGGGTGATACACGAATGAAAACACAATTCCTAAAACCAGTATCTAGAGGTCTTCAATGGTGATTAGAAGAATATTTATTTCTTGAATGATTAGTGTTCATACGCTTCCTACTCAGGTGAACCTTTTATGAAGTCTCGTAAAAGATATGAGGAACTAGTAAGTCTACGTTGCCTACCATATTATTCGTCAAAATGATCAATATGAATCATGTCATAAAATCTATTATTATTAAAAATCTGTACAAGAGGTAAATGATTCTCCCAATAACCACTTAAATAAAGGACACATGCCCAGATCATATCCTCTAAAACCTATATTGTCTATATTTATTATACATCAATATAAGGAAGAAATGATTTTCTTAGAAGCACATGAGTTCCCATATCCTTCATCAATACCTTCTAGAACTATTATGTGAAATGAGCAACCCTATCAGAAATGATATTATGTGGAACCCCAAGTCGTCATATGATATCATAGACATACAGTTTTTCAATCTCATCAACTAAGAAGGTCTATCAAATTTGAATGAAGTGGGATAATTTTTAATGTCTGTCAATGACTACCCATATAGAATCATTACCCCTCAATGACCATGGTAAGAAAAATATGAAATCTGTGGAAAAATATTCCTATTTTCATTTCAGGATTAAAACAAGTTACCACAACCCTGTAGCTCTCCTGTGATCCATATGAACCTTCTCATAGGTGGTACAACTACTAATAAAGCCTACAATATGACATTTAATTCCAGACCTCCAATACTGGTGTCATATATCTCTATAAATTTTGGATATCCATATATGAATTGCCCACTATGATGTGTGGGAATATTTCATTAACTCCTCTTTCCTATCTATGAGAACCATGACATGACCACGTACATGCTTGATGTCGTCTCTATCTACAGACCAATCCCGATGTTGGTTATCTACTGATATACTCTATCAGAGAAGAAACCCTTCAGGATCTAAAAACCCCCTACCCTCCACCTTCCCAAAGAGGGATGATGTAACTATTTTGGATGAGAGTTAAGAATATTCGTGGTTGTCATTACAATCTAGATAATGCTTAGATAAGTGGGCCATTAACTTCCAATCTTCACTGGATTCATGTATGGTCTGTGTTTGAGTTCTATGAAGCAGTTCATCACTAAACACATTACCCTTTTGAGGTGTATATGTATAATCAAAATCCAATGATTGAAGATATTCAGCCAATATTTTATATATCATGTTTTAGTTACACTGAGAAAAGACATATTTCAGAATCTTGTGGTCTGTGTACACCACAATGTGATCACCAAAATGATAATATATCTTGCATTGTAGGGTAGGAAAATAAATCCTCGGATACCACATTGTGACATCCCAGACCCGAATTCCACTTAATGGGTTCCTCGATTCTGGTGTGCCACATGGCCTCAAATTCAACTCCCATAACTCCAGAGGCTTCTGGAATGTTTTGTGTGCCTAGGATATGTAGATGTGGAGACTATACCTTCAATAGATGAGTGTAGAACAATGCATTCATATGAAAAATAGTATATAGACGAATAAATATAAATAAACAACAGAAGAAAACTGATTCATTAGATAAACAATGAAAACAATAATTGTATCAACCAGAATAACTCATGATGATATATCATGTCACTAAGAAACTGGAAAACATGGATACAAAACAATATGAATAGCATGATCCATAATGATAATGAAACCAAAACACAATATAAAGCATCCCAAGATTCAACTCTATTCTTTTCTATCATTCTCTAATCCTAAAAACAAGATATAAAGTGTTCAAAGCTGTATGCTTCCCTTTGTCAACACCTATGGTCATGTAAACTAACTAGGCTACCAAATGGTTCCTAGATAGGGTTTGAGATAAATCTCATAGGACACCACCAATGATGTCTGTAACATCCAGATCATTAAATGGAATATAGTAGTGATCATTAATAAATATATAAATTAAAAAAAGTATTACAACATAATTAAATACCCAAGTACCTATATTATCCCTTGGATGGTGTCTGAACATGTATGAAATTCATTAATTATGTAATTACCATTTTATGTTAGTAGTTCACGTGAGGCATAGCCAACACTAACTACTCCTCATGATAGTATAAGTAGTGAAGGTCCAACGACATTATAGGACAACCTAAAATTGATATCTATTGAGGGAGTTCCAAGGTAATAACCATGGTAACATAGATCTCACAAAATAGTAAAGTAGTGGTATTTGATTCTTTCTAAGTGGTAAGAGTGTAATCCAAGGAGCCTATTCCAAGGAATTCCATAATAAGGTTCCTACTAAGTCTATGGTGATCAACCAAGGTAAAATGGGGTTGAGAAAAGACTGGTCCCTATGGGAATTAACCATGGAACCAACTAGTTAATGCTGGAACTAAGGAGTGTATCGGTGGTATCATGTAATAATTTAAAGGACCCTAAAGTAGTATACTGGGCATCCAAGGTATAGAAAAGAACCATAATATAGGTGAGTATCAGCCAAAGAAAACATCATCCTTGAATCGTAATGGTGTTTCATATTCCCAAGGTATTCTCCTCTCAAAATTCAATTTGAGATTCAGTCAGTTCATTAATATTTTATATTGTAATCATGTAATCATTCATTATGTTCAGTCCATGTCTTCCATTAGTATGGATAGTTCATGCAGCGTTGCAACTATTTATTCATTGGTTCAAGACTTGCCTTCCATTAGTGTGGATAGGCCAAGCAGCATTGTCGTCATTTAATACTGCCATAATTTAGGTATATTCAATTATTGAGGATCATTATGCTACCTTTCATAAATATTGGAATTGGTGATAAAGACATGTAACCTATATTGGAACTCATTTTATATGGCCCAGTTATATACTTTTCATATTTTCCATTTCACATTTCACAATTAATAATCAATTTTAATGAACTTACCTTGGGTGGGTTAGGTGGTGAGCATACATTGTACATGCCATTATAAAATTTTCAGTAATAAAAATGCATTTATTATATGAAACATTACCTTCATAAAGTTCACGAAAATGCACACCCAAATAGTGGCTCAAACATGTTGAAACACTAAAACACCATAAGGAATAACCCTCGACATGGTATGGAAGACGTTGTTGGTGTAACAACTAACATCTATTAAAATATTTGGGAATAGAATTAGCATATAGTTCTAACAAATATATACATGGAAGATAATTTCAATAAACGACACCAAATGAAATCGATGGTCCCCACACAATTACTCCAAAATCAACAAACATTAGGGATGAGTTCAAGGCCACCCACCATTTGTTCGATGAATATCCTTCTCTAGTAAGGGCCCATTATTTTCCTCAGATCACAATAGATAAAAGAATAGAAGAAAAATTATCATCACATGATATATATAGTTATAGAGAAAAATATAGGAAGAACCACTCAAAATTACTATAGTACTTACCATTCTGCATCCATCCTGACGAACGAAAGCTCAATCGGTTGCTGGATGAAGGATATATCTTGATACCATGATTAGGTCATCAAAAACCTTAAAATGAATGAAAATTGAGGAAAATGCCACCAATTCTAATAATGTGAGGAATAAGGAGGACAAATATATCATTAAAGAGAAATTTTGGACATTTTCCCTTGAAACAGAACATGTGCACAGTTCTTCTGCATGGTTTGACAAACATTGTGCAAAATGTGTGATATGGATCTTCCTAAAAAAACATCCTCTATATGGTTTGATCAAACCATGAGAAAGCATTGATCAAGTAAATTGGAAAAAGGTTTGTTCTCATGGTTAGGCCTCCTGGTCAGGCACTAACTATGATATTTTCTTCTTTCCATAATTTTTAACCCTCGTGTTTATGATATTCATGCACAAATCGTGTGACTTGTCCTATTTCCATGAAAATGGGTTTTGGACTCCAAACAAACCCCAGTCACCCATAAAACCATTACTAACTCATTAGGAATGCATATTATTTCAAAATATAAGATTTATACCAAAAAAGGGTCCATACCTTAGTAGAAATGGGGTTATTACATTTGCAATGGGTCCGTCCTAAAGAACCCCTTAGTGAACTTGTATCATCTGATAGTGTAATAAAAATCTTGCGAAATCCATTACCAAGCGAGCCTAAAATATCGCTTTCCCAACATGTTGTGGTGTAACCAATCGATCATGGGGATTCTAATGTTGGATTCATAATATGGTACCCACATTTTCTCTCCATCCCAATTTCATTTTAAACAAAAATGGAGTAATATATACCTCATATCAATCATTCATGATTACAACCACTTAATTAACCATTTAATTCCAAAATCAAAACTCAAGGTAAAACAAAAAATGGAATTTATAAGTGTATGAAGATGAAATGACATTTAATAATATAAAATTACAATATGACTTATAATTAATAATTATTTGCGAAAACAAAATCAATGGAAAAAGAATTTTATGGTCAACGATTCATTCGAAATAATTTAATAAATTTAAAAATTCAACATAATATTATTGTACATGAACGTGTAATTAATAATATTATTTATTCAAGTCCAAATGGAAATATCCCAACTATGTTGTCACACCCATTGGTGTGTCCAATGGCATGGAAAATACCTAGGGAGGGGATCCCCTAAAACAAAAGAAAAAAACATCAAGGTGAATTTTTTTAATTAAATAAAAATGCATTATTTTAGATTCACTAGTAGGCACCTACAAGTAATATAATAGTGTAAATTGAATTATGAAATGAAAAAATGTTAAAGATCATATAAACCATACATAATTGGCATAGTATATCCCATATCCAGTGGAAACATTCTATTTTACCTAAATTTGATGAAATTGATGGATTTAAGAAAACCACCCAATTTTAGGTAAAAACATTCCTCAGTAGATTATGAGACGAAGGCTGGATAAAACTCATTAATTATTACTGTGGATGATTATCCTTATCGATATCTTCACATCACTTCTAATTTAATTTAAAATATAGGAGAATCATAGGTGCAATGAGCATCATAAGCAGAGACAAGGGTGACACACAACATGTAGATGAGGGGGTGAAACACAAAACAGTTGGGGGAGAGGGGAAATGAGGAAAGAAAAAAATAAAAGTAATAAATAATAGATACGAAAACAAGTAAAATAAAATAAAATAAAATAAAATAATAAAATATAGAAATAATGATAAATTTAAAAGAAAATAATAATAAAAATGATTTATTCGAATTTTTAATTATTTTAATTTTTCTTCTAGGAACTTATTATTTTATTAAATATTTTTTTTTATTTTTAATTCATTTTTATTTCTTTAAAAAATATTTATTTTAATCCATTTAATTTATTTTAATCCTAAGCACTACACCAGGGAATGATGTATTATTTTATATAAATCTCATGCAACTATATAAAAATTATTTGTTACTCGGTACCCACAACATGCCATGTGGGCGTGCACCCAGGGTCTCTTAATGGAATTGGACTAAAAATTAAATGGTCTGTACCTTGGTTATATCTGGGGCATTACAATATTTTTCTTAATGTCAAATTCATATATTTTTTACCATTTAGACCATTATATATTTATATCCTACATGTGTTTCTTTTTATCATATGTATTTAATTTATTTATATTGTCAAATGAAATATACTAAGGTCTATCTTGTTGTGTGATATGGAATCATAGTGATTATCTCCAACCCTTAGAATATTTTTTGGAGGACATAGGGTTAAACACTCAGCTTACAATCATCCCAGGTGGGGCATCGATGGGTCTAGTCAAGTGATATGGAATCTCAAAAAAAATGAATATGTAAATAGTTCAAGCATACTATAGACTAATCTTCAATAACTTATATCATGGTAGTAGAGGATCGTTATATGAAACAAGCAAACAAGATTCTGTATTTGTTGAAATATGTTTTATCAACACTACTATATATCTTCTTTTTATAAAACTATTATATAAAAGTTGATTTGATATTTTTATTCTATAATCATTTAAAATGCTTTGTGGGATATTTTTGTGCTATATTTTACTTTCTCATTACATTACCTATTTATTTTTATTATTTTAATTATTATTTCCCTATAATTTTAATTTATTTTGTGATTAAATTAATTTTTTATGATAATTTGAATATTAATAATTTTTTATAATTTTATTAGCATTTCCATACTGTTTTATAATCTAATATTATTTTTGAATCATCAATTAGTTTTTTTATAAACATCATATTAGTTTTTATAATGTTTTATTTTTTTCAATGATGATTATAATGTCCATTTAGATATTACATGAAATATCATTATAATTATTTGATATATCAAATCGATGTCAAGATAGCAATATATAACATAAATTTATTAAACTATATGTAAACAATATAAACAATTATTTAGATGTGTCCAATGAGATTATGAAGATCTCAAAGTTTAAAAGATCCATTTATAGATTGAGTGAAGCTTGTCAAAATGGGAATATATGGTTTGTTTACTCTATAAATGTATTTTGTTTTTTAAAAACAAATATTATTCCTGTATATATATATTGGTTAGTGGATGTTTCATTGTATTTTTTTGTTGTATGCATATGGTATACTACTTTTTAATCACGATATCCAGATATTAAATTCAACAAAAATGTATTGATTTTTTTTCAATGAAATATAAGAGTTAAACAAAAACTATATACGGTATAAAGAACCATATTGATGGGTAAATTTTTTTTGTAATGAGTAAAATATCTTATACTGGAAAATTTATCAAGTGTTTAGGTATAAAGAACTCGAAGGAGGGGCCACTTCTTCTGTTTCATAGCACGAATCTTAAGAATATCCTAGATCATAATCATTAGGAAATGATTTATAAGAGTCCTTTTCTATCTTCCATATAATGTTTCATGTATAAAATGTTCTAGATTTAACCTAATATTACTTATTCACTATGTATTATAAGCTAATACCCTATATTATTAGAGATTCAATCAATTTTCTCAAAGAATATCCTTGAATATACTAGAAGAATTATGAAAATGATCCCTGTCTTTCATGGTGTGGATGATCCCATTATAAGGGATTAAAATGATTCTAGTCTCCAAAATGATAAATATGATATGATATATCATTATAATTTATTATTTTTTATAGACGTTCTTACATTTGGTTGGTGGACAACAAAAAATAACATTATAGGGAAATCGATTAAAGAGGTAGAATACATAATGGTGTCATATGAGGTGAACATATCAGTCTTGATCATGAAGCTAATTATTGAACATGGGGTGGTTTCATGCATTGGGGAGGAAATTGACCTTTAATGTTATAATAATGGGAGAATTACGTGGGAAAATAAGCCTCGATCCCACCAAAGTACCTAAAATTGGTATAGAAGTAGACAAATTCCATATAGTTTTTACTGCCATGGTTTACTTGGTAGGTACCCTTTTTTATGATTATTTCATGAATCATTTATTGCAATTGAACATGATCTTTTGATGGATGTGGGTGTCTAATTATCCTCTTACAATAGTAGTTCACCACTTTTGTGAGTTTGTCCCTATTCATTCACATGTAAGGAACGAATGAAATGCATAAATAATACATCAAAAAATTTTGTTTATAATTTAATTATTACTTTCAAAAAATATTTAACATATAATGAAAAGGTATACTACTATCTGACAAGAAAAGAGAAATTTCCTAATATGATTCTCTAATAAATCTACTATACGAAATAATCTCTTCATCATTACTACCATACGATTAAATCATCAACAAATCATAACACATTTCATTTCATATGATTAATATTGATATTTCAAATAGGTTTCATAAAATTAATTCATTGAATATAATGAATCAATTAATGCTTAAAAATTATTCATCAATAGTTTTTAAAAGTCTAATCCATTTATTGGTTATTCTATAATTTAAAATAATATTTTTTTAGTAATCTGACAAATTATACTTCGGAGGAATAAAATAAGACTAATTTTTCAAGTAGGTTGTTAATGTGGCCTCTAATAGGCTCCTTATAAATGACGTGTTCCCATTAAAAAAAATAGTTTAGAAAATAATTCATGATGAGTTTGTGTGTTATTCGTCCATGGAATAAGATGATACTATTTAGAAGCACATCATCAACTTCTTTTCAAGGATTCTAAACTCACCATCTAGACTTATATCTACTATTCACCCATAGAATAATACTTCAAATTAGTCCAAGATGTTATAAATTACTCTATAAAGTAATATTTTTATTTGGTGTTCACTTGTACCATGTGATAATATATTTACTATTCAATTTCACTTTTCACCATTTATAGAAAATCTACCTTTCTATAATGAGGAAGATAAAATACATTAAATATTTTGATGAAAAGAATCAAAATTAATTATAATATCTCCGACATTTACTCTTTCAGTATGAAAACATATTCATTTTTTATTCCATTTAATGAATAATATGCAAAAATTTTCATAAAGATGATTTAAAATGGGAAAACCATTAATAAAGACATTATAAGTTATATACAACTCTTGACAATGAGGTGGTTATTGAAATATTACAATAAAAATTATTGTAAATAATTTAAGCAATCTATTGTGGCTTCATATTTTAAATGTTTTGTGAACATATATAACTATCTCATAATCTCCAAAAAAAAGAAAATGAACCATTTCTACCCTAATCATGATATATAGTGTATTTACTTGTGAACCATGAGTTTTCCAAGCATATATCCTTGTCCTCAAGACATTGTATATAAAATAAAATGGTAGGGAAAGAAAATAAATGTGATTTCTAACTGAAAAACATCAATAGATGAACAAGTAATTTTTTATTCATTTACTATAAAACAATATAAAAATTGAAAATAATTATATTATACATAAAATAATATATTTGACATAAAAATATTCAACTAAAGGTGAAAACAATAAAATTTAAAGGAATAAAAATTGATAGTTATGAACTATGAAAATAGAAAATCCTATAAAATAAAGGAAATTACAATTTACAACTACAAAATAAAATGTTATCGTAGATCCAAATGAATATTTTTATCTAATGTGGTGCATAAATATATTTCTAATAGAAGTTACAAATCACATTACATTGAATTTACTTTATTAGGTGTGTAATATTTTCAATCCTCTTTGGAAAAGATCCTTTATGACCACATTGTTATAATTTATTTAGCCTAAACAATCAACTATATAATTTCATTTCCAAAATTTATAAACCAGTTCATAGTAAAACATTTGAAAATCCCCTTCGATCATCATTTTCTAAAAACCATGTCCCTATATGAAAATATGTTCTTTAATCTCTTATTTATCGATGAAAAATTTAAACTACTAATCAATGTTCTTTCAGTTCCTTGTCTATAATGGTTGGAACACAAATGTTTTGAGATAGAAAAAAATGTCATGTGTTTTAAAATTTCAGGAGTCAATGGCAATGACTAGGTCTCCAAGAAAAATAATTATACCAATTCTACATCCAGATGAATCAAAATACATGACATAAACCTTCCATGGTTCAAAAAAGAAGAAAATATGTGTAAAAGTGAGTTTGTCATTAAACAAGTTAATGGAATTATGTCCACTATAATTCCATTTGAATGGAATACCCTTTCTCAGCAATGTTTTCGTAGGATAAGTGAGTATTGAGAAATCTCAGACAAAGCGATTTTAATCGTACTCTAGTCATAGAAATCATTATATATCAATGACATTTATAGGTAGTAGTCATGAATGATCTATTATGATCTTTTTTGCGTCAATTAAACTGTATTTATTTGAAATTAAAGGCCCATGGAAATGAAGAGGGTTCATATATTCATTGTGATTTGGAAGTAACTGACTTGTATATAATTTTCCTTAAAATCTTGTAAATATGAGAATTTTCTAGAGAATATATGTCCACCTAATCACATTATCAAAGAGAGAAGTTTATAAATTCATTTTTCATGTTAATACAAACATTTTCTTCATTATTACTATGTATTATGGTCAAAACATTCATGTGTGTTATGGTAGGAATTTCTATTATAGTTCATCATGTTGGAATCATCTTGAGAACTTGATGTTTATATTATCTATTTATCTTAATGTGCATAATATTATTTATATTTTTGAAAAAAAAATAAATATATTATGTTTTTTGAAATAAAATGAATACATCCATAGTTTAATTTACCTATTATAGTAGTGCCAGCATAATTTATACTATTATTGATGTTTTCTACATATTTATATGTATATAATTATAATATACTCTGATGTGTAATAATATAAAACTCCATAATTTTGGCATATAATAATCATATGTGATCATAAATGTTAAATATTTTGAATGGTAATTTTTAAGGAATCACTGGGATTCATAGTGACATAACTTGTTTGTACCAGATTAAATGACAAAATAAAATAATAATAAATGATCTAGAAGATGATCACATAGGACATAGAGATTTATGTGGTTAAATAATAATCCCAACATCCATGGAGAGTTATAATCTCTAGATAATTTGGGAGCACAAATATATAGGGAATATTTTATTTTGGTAATAAATACCCCAACATCGAAATGAGATAAAATGTACGATGAAACGATTTTCCACTTAGAACCCATTATATCAACTTTGATATAGTTAATGATATCTATAATTCTACACTAAAATAGTTTTTTCACCTGGGATAAATGTACTCATATCCCCTACCGTAGCCTATAGCACAAAAATCCCCTCTGTGCCCCACCACCAAGAGCCAAAATCATTTGATAAAATCCCCCTGATGACATCCACTAATGTGACATCTCCTCACATAACTCAATTGATAATGAACTTATAGATTCTATACATACATTCAGCCTAATTTTCTTAATGTTAGCATCATTTGAATTGATCATTTTGTGATGATTAATTTAGGGATATAGCAGGGGGATGAATTAATCCTTGTGAAGTATTAGTTTCAACTCGTTATGCATTTTATCTTATATACAATTTACATGTAATGTACATGAAATAATGATAATGTGTGTCTATCATAAAAATAATATATTAATATAATATATAGACTACAAACAACATGTTAATGCAATTAGGCAGACACAACCTGAAATATCTCACAGATTGATCATTAGTTTGATTTGATTTTTCAGAAATCAATTTATATTCATTGAGACTTAATTTTTTCAGGTCCTTTAAAAATTTGTGTAATAAAAGAATTCATTATATTTTTTATATTGTTTTTTAAATGAAATTTTTTTATGCATATTATGATCTTGTAAGTCAAGTTGACTGGGTTATGTTGTTGGAAAATAATTTCACTTTGAGGTGTTAATTAATTTCAAGGTATATGCCTTCAACAAAATTAAATTCATTGATTATAAATGGAACATATTTTTATATATTATATTTTTTATAATAATAGATATTATGGGATTTTTGAATTCATATAATACATTTATGTGTAGATAATATATTAATATAACAAACAAATAGTCATATATATAAATATATAACACTTATATATAATTCACTTAACAGGTTTATATAATGGTGTGGATACATTTTGAAATGTATCTATAAATATATTTCAATATGATATAACTTTTTTCTCACTTACATTTATTGGTGTTAAAAATTATTTTAGAATAGGGATTATTATACTATTCTTATATAATAATTAATTATATTTTATAATACCAATATATATTTCAAAATATATTTTTATTCATGTTTTAAAATTTATTTAAATTTTTTAGTTTAAATTTTTATTTTACTCCCAATAAAAATTTTAATTTCTTTTCGAAATGAAATGTGTTCAAAAAAATTAATTTTAATGTGAATCAAAGAAAAACAAACTTACAAAAAAAACATGGCCTAAAAAAAGTACCCCTACTTAGAGAAACATAGATATGTTAAATAGTTCTCTTGATTCATGTATGATTGAAAAATAAGTGAATAAAATAAATTTCTTTGGCCAAATTTTGGATTCATTAGTTTCTATTATATTATTTTATGTACATTTTATATAGATGATTTTACAAGGCATGAATATTTTATTAAAAGAAATATATAAAGCGTTATTTTATTATTATTTTATTTAATGTTGTAATGTAAAATTTTATTCCTTCAATACCCATGGGTTTTTAGATGATGTCATAATATTTAGTTGATGTGTCATTTTATGATGTTCTAGTATGATTTATGTTATTGTAACCACTGGTTTGATTGTTTTTTCTTAAAATAAGATACCAGAAATTCAAATACACAATGAGTGAGAATTTATATCCCCCCTAACATGGCTACACTACATCCATCTGGTCATTTCATTGGATTCTCTGACCACTATATTGTTTCTTTAATAGAATATGTATTCTATGAATCAAATTTTTAAAAGAAAGACTATTGAATATGTTTTCTATTATAAGTACATTTTTTTTAAATTTCTATTCATGCATGAAAAACTAATATTCATTCATGAACCATATGATGATTATATCGTGTTGGTGGTGAAATTATAGGATATTAATAATTCAATATGAAATTGATAAATTGTATATTAATATTGGATCATTTAAAGGGGAAACTCAGTTAAATCATGTATGATTCTCTTTATAGAGTGACATGATGTTCACACAAGTTGTCTTTCTTCAATTTTTACTATATAGTATAAGAATATGAGAATCATTCTCTCTCCATATTTACCTCCTTTTATATAGGCCTCCAATTGATATATGACATGAATATTGTGAATGTTCTCATATTTTTTCCTTGTAGATAATATATGTTTAATTATAACAAATGATATTCATTGATAAATGGGGATAACAGAGAGGGAAGTATGTGAATGAAATTATGTTTTCCCGTACATTCAATTTATTTTTCAATATATTTTAAAATGTATAAGTGAAAGTAGTGTCACTATTATAATATTGAGTTTTAGTGTTCCACCAGTAGTTTCTAATCCCTACTAAATCTGTTTAGGGGTGGGTAGAGGGTACATGATTGTCCCGCAAATCCATTAACAAATAGGTCTTGAGATGACAACTAGGACTGAGGGTATATATCATATGAATATGAGTTATTACCCTCTAATATAGTAATAAAATAAAAAAACTACAAATTAACACCCTAAGGATACCATTAAAGAAGAAAATATGTTTCCACAACCAAATTGATAACTAAAAGAAAAAAATCATAAAAAATATATGCAATAATGGAAACAATAATCTCTAGATCACTCTATAACACTACGCAAGCTACCCAAACACCAACTGAAATCTTCCTTCGACTATCTTGAAAAATAAATAAAAAACAATGTAGGGGTGATCTTATAATTTACTCATATATATCCATGAGGAATAAATGTTATGGATTTGACATAATTTAATCAAAAATGAAAATAAATAATGTGATTAAGCTAGTGGTAGAACAACACATTACGTACAATTAAACTATTATTGCATCATTTTATTTTTATTATTTTAAGGAATATTATAATTAAGAAAAGAAATTTTGAATTTATGGGTATATATAATGATATAAGAAGAATCCAAAAAATTAACATCATCATAATCATATCACATCACAATTGCGAATATAACATCACAAACATCAAAATATTCAAGCCAAAAATTAAAGACTAGCTCTGAACCTATGTAATAAATCACAAGCATATCAACCAGTAATATATATTACCATCTCTCAACCTATGTGAATCATCTCATTATATCATTTTCTCAACCGCAACCACAAAATAATCACCACAACACACCCCCAACGTATCCCCACATTCTCACATCCTGACCTTGTCAAATAAAGTTACAACCTTAATCTATCACAACCCAAAACCCAACATAACCATAAGCAACCACATCATAAAACAAGACATAAACCATAGAAAAAAACTATTTTAGTATTACTATTTCACACACATATTTAACAGTATATAAATATCTTCATCATACCCATATTAAAACATTTAAATCAAAAATGGTTGTAATTTATTTTCTCAAAAAGTTTATCCATCATGTTTCATTATTTTTTCCTTTTTAATTCACTCAAATTTTTTCCACCATATATCCACACATGAATACTTAAACCTCTCTTTCTAAATTTATTTTTCTCACATTTAGGAAACAATTTATCTAATACTTCTCTAAATCATGAATACATGTTATCTTCCAATAATCATGATGCATGTCTAGAGTTCATGACATAGTTGTTAAATAATGATATGTTAGTCCATGAATGATGGTGTTTCTAATAGTTATAGATAATTTTTATGATTTAGATTTATCTTATTTTTTATTTCTATTTTTTATAACACCATAGATGTAAAATGTAAAAAATACCCATGTTGTTATCTATTGGAAAATCATCTGATGGATTTGGTGATTCAATGTTGTAGTGTTTACCATCATGATAAGATGTGATAGAATTATGAGTGTTGAAAATATTTTAAAATATATATATTAATAATAATATAATATTTTTTACCCTCTATGTTTATATGAGGGTGGTGTTCCTTGATCATAACAGAACCACACTGTGTCATGTGGTGTAGGTTGGCTAGCCAGGACATCTCAATGCAAGGCCCAAGTGCATTAGCCATCCCACAATCAAGTTGGGAATGTATTCCAAACCCATCCCAAGAGGATGTATGTGGTGTCAATGATATAAATAAACCTACACACCTACCCCCAATGTTCCATGTGGCTTTCCCAAGGATCTCTACATGGACATAAATTGCATTTGGGGTGTGATTTCCATGATTTTCATAGCATATGTACATTTTAGAAAAATAAATAATCATTCCTATGTATCCTTTTAAATCAATCATAATTAATTTTATATGTTGATAAATACTAGGTTATATTAAATGAGAGATTTATAGTGTTAGTATTTAGCTCTATAGGGATGATGATGGGGTTTCAGGTTTAATGTTTAGAGAATTCATATGGTCATTACTTTCATGAAAGTTTGTTATGATAGGACATGGGGCCCTTGTTTTCCATTAGGGATTTCAGTACCCACCCCATGATAAATGGGGAGTGGGTCCTTTAGATCGACATGGATTCGGTACTCCATTGGAGATGATTTGGTGTAGGTTCACCGCATACTAAAAATGTGGTTTTGAACTCCCACAACCATGGTGTCTTATAGAGATGTCATGTTCCCCTATAAATATGGTCAATACCCCCATTACATAGGTTTCATCAAAGCATGTGTGTTTCTCCCACTATAATTCTATAATGTTTAAATTGATTTTTGGTTTTGTAGAGTTCAAATTTGTGGAATTGTGTGGTAATTTCTCAAATAGATAGACTAAATAGAGCATAAGATCATTGAAATTTTTGGATATAAGACACATCCGTGGTTATAATATTAGGGTTTAGTAAACCCTTATTTGGGATAAATTATAGATAAATGAATGGCTTCTCCTATGGGTTTCATGATTGGAAGAACAATATCAATGGTTTTGAATGATGGGGTGTGGTATTCCCTTTCATGGAATGTGTAAATCACCAGTGGGTTGTCATTTAGTGTGTTTATTAGAAACATTAATGTTTGATAGGTTGAACGATTAGACTGCTTCAAGGATTTCGACTCCTTAAGTGTTCCATGGTTACCCTTGGGATGTAGCATACAGTAGGGATATTAGTGTTAGTATTATTATATATTTTAATATTCATAGTATTCATAGTTGAATATGAGTTTTTCCCACACATGTTGTGATTTTTTTGATTATTTGTAAGATAGATGATGGTCTCAGTAGATGTGAATACGATATTTCATCAAAGATAAAGCCTATTAATGATTACTGATTTATTATGGATCATGGAGGTCCATGATGGTGGTAGTGCTTGTTGTGGCTGGAGAACAATATAGGAGTGCATTCAATGGGGTGGATTTATCTAGGATATTGTGTTTGATTGATTTAGGGAGATGTAAAATTTATAGTTATTCTATATTTACACATATAGGCTTTTATTTGTTCTTATGGTGTCATTCATTTATTGTGCACCATTTTCTGATTATATATATATACCATACATGTGTTGATCGTTATATTATGCATTGAATATGTATTTTTTGTCAAATGTAATACACTAAGGCCGATCATGTTGTTGGATATTCCAACATGGTGTTAGTCATCAACCATCAGACTATTAGTGGATAAATTAGTGTGGCACACTTCCCTTATAATAGGCTCAAGTGGGGACTCGACGTGTTGAGTCATTACATTTTTAATGTCATGTAAAATTCATATTTTAATAGTTAATTTATACTACTGATTAATTCTCAAACAACTTATATCATGCTACTAGGGGATCTAGAAATGAAACAAACATATTAAAATCATTTTTATCCAATATATGTTGTATCAACACTACTATATATATTGTTTCTAAAAAATTTGTTAAATAAAATATGATTTTATATTATTAATATTTAATTTTATAATTTTTTTCTAATATATTTGATTTCTATTTTTAAATTTCATATTTACATTGACATTTCATGTTTTATTTAAATTGAAATGTTTTAATATAATTTTCATTTATTTTGTGATTAACTGTATGTTATTATAAAAAGTTAATTTTTTCCATATTTTATAATTTTATAAGCATAATCATATTTTTGTAATGTTATATTATTATTTAATCATCATTGGTTATTTTTCTTCAAAACATAATTGTATTTTTTATACTGGTATATTGTATTTCAATGGAAATAATAAAGTCCATTTAGATACTACATGAATTATAATTATGGTTATATGATATATCAAATGGATGTAAAAATCACATTTTGTAACAAAAATAGTTTTGAATATCTATTTACAATATAACCTAATGTTTTTAAAGTTTAAAATGATAAAGTTAAAGTTTATAAGTCGAAATGGTGTATTTATGGATTGAATAATTATTCTCATAGTTGGAATATATGGTATGTTGATGATATATGTATATTTTATTCAAAAAACATGTATAATTCTTATGTTTATAGGTCGGTTAGTGGATTTTTCATGGGTTTTTAGTATTATTGGTGGATGGAATACTACTTACTGAAAATGATGTCCTGACTTCACATAATGTAAAATTGTTATGAAAATAATTCTTAATAACATACATAATGGAAATATCTTACATATGGTGTATAAATATTCATATAGATGGATAAAAAAATTTCTACAAATTGTCAACACAATTATAATGGAAAATTTCTCAAATGGTTTTTAATGAAGAACTCCAAGAAGGGGTATCTTACCATCTTCTTTAGCATGGATATTTGGATGTTTCTAGATCTGACACTGGTTGAAATGATGGATAATAATCATTCTACGTCTTCCATAGGATTTTTCAAGTATAAAATGTTATTTATTTTTCTAACGTTTCTTATTCTCTATATTAAAAAAGTCATTACACTATATTTTTGGTGATTTAATAAGATGTTGTATGGAATATGTGGGAGTACTTTAGAAGAATTATAGAAATATTCAAAGACTTTGAAGGTGATAATTAGTTCATTTTAAGGGATAACATTGATTCAGTTATACAAATGGATTATTAATATATGAGACCTCAATCTAGTTAAATGTTCTTTCCTGGAAGTTCATCCATTTTATGGTGGAGTTTTAAAGAACACATTGTTGTGATGTTGACAACAATGGTAGATTCCATCATGACGTAAATGTTGGTGAAAGTATCATTCATGACAAAAAATTTAATGGTATAAATTTTGGTTTTTTACTTGTATTTAGGAGGAAATTAAATTTACATGACTATAATGGAAGTATTCCTCGGGCCAAGTAACCTAGTTCTCGACCATGTACCGAAAATAGGCATGGACATAGACATCTATGAGATAGCTGTTAATACCATAGTTTATAGATAAAGTCCACTTTTTTAACTTTTTTAGAGGTCTCGTGTCTTGCAATTGAAATTTTATTTATTATGGAATGAGGAATCTTTTAGGTGGATACCACTACCAATTCACCACTACTATATGTAGGTCCCCTTTCTTATATATTTACTGAATTTACAAGAAGCATAAAAAAAATGCAATACATAAAAAACCAGATCAAATTTCATTGTAACAATCATAAAACATCTAACATAAAAAAATATTTCTTACTATTTTCAAAGAGAATGTAAATTTCCAAATATAGTTCACTAATAAATATAATATACTAAATAATCTATTTTGATCAGCCAACATAAAATTAAATCATCTACAACTAATAATTCAATTCATCTCAATTGATTAATATTTAAATTTTAAATATGTTCTATAAAATTATTCTAGGGACTATGATGAATCATTATGTTGTTAAAAAGAATCCCAAAAATGGTGTTTAATAGTCCAATAATTTTAACATGTTAATGTACAATTCAGAATAGTGTTTTTATGGTAATGTGTCAAATAATACATTAAATGAATAAATTTAAACCTTTAATTTTTCTAGTGTGTTGATGATGTGGCTTCTAAATGGATTCTTCTAAATGATTTGATCCCATCCATTGAAATCAACTCAGGAAATAATGAATGATGAGATTAAGTGTGATTGGTACAATGATTAAGTTCATATAATTTAGACGTATGTAATAATTTTCTTTTCAAGGATCATGGCATCCCCTTATGGACTTCTATCCACCATTAAAACATTGTAAATACATCACATTATTATAGTAAATTATAAATTACACCATATAGTCAGATTTTTATCATGTGTGAACCTATGCACTGTTAGAATAAATGAAATGTTCGACATCATTTTTCACCTTTTGTAGAAAACATTCCTTTCAACACTGAAAAATAATAAATGAATTAATATTTTTGATGAACAATGAAAATATTATTTATATAAATTTCAACATTAATTCTTACAGTAGGAAACCATATTAATTTTTTTCACCCCCTAAAAAATAACTGAAGATAAATTAAGTTTGTATAGTCTACATTGTTCTTAGAAATGTCTTTCGGCATGTTTGAAATGTAATGAAATTAAATTTTACAATGAAATAGATATGTATTTACTTAGGAGATACAATTTTCATTAGGCATTTCCCATCCTTTTTTATGTTATGCTTCATGATGTTTATAATTTCTTCAATGATCACCATATTTTAAAAAATAGTCACTAGAAAATTAAAAATGAATGTACAAATGTCCTAGAGATAATATTTAATTAAAAGAACCATTTTGTGATTAAATATGTTTTAAAATGGGAAAAAATGATTAATACATTAGCAGTTAAATATTTCACCTGAGATTGATGTCGTTACAGAAATCTTCCAACACAAATTATAGAAAATAACTAGATTCATCAATAGTGTAATTTGATTTTTAATGTTGTGTCGTCATAAATAACTAACATATATATTGTAAACAGAGAAAAATGTTCCATTTATTATAAATTAATGGGATATATTATATACATTCTGATCAAGGATTTGTTCAATGCATATATCCATTTCCTCAAAACTCGGCATGGAAAATTGAATGGTAGGGAAGGTAACATAAAATTACAGATTAAAACAGAAAAACATTAAAAAATAAACAAGTTATTTTTATAATTCATTTATTATTAAACTATTTTGAAATGAAAAATAATAACACAATGAAAAAAATAATAGATTATTAATAAAATTTCTCCTCTAAAGTGGAAAAACATAATGATGAAGGTAAAATTATATTTATAAATTCTGAAAATTTAAAATACATGAATATAAAGAAAATAACAATGTACAGGTTCAAAATTAAGAAGTATGGTAGAATAAAATAATAAATTTTATGGATTTTCATGCATAAATATAATTCCAATATAAGTTTTTAATCAAATTATATTGAATTAACTTTCTTTTCTATGTATGGTTTTTGATCATATATGGTCACTATCTTCCTTTACCACGTGGTTATAAATTTTTTTTCCCAAACCATCATACACTTAATTCCATTTCCCATGTGTTTAAACAAAGTCAATCACAAACATATGAAAATACCCCATCTGTCATCATCCCCTGAGGTTTATGCACATCTATGAAAAAATTTCCTTCATCCTCCATTGATGGATTAAAAAAGTAATCTTTTCATCAAGGGAATTATGATTCCACGTTTTTAATCCATATACCACCAATATTTGGAGTAAGATAATAATTTTTCCGACATCCACAATTCTCATTTGTCATGGGCTATTACATTGTCTATTTTTATAATATACAAGACAATTAGCATCTTGATGAATTATAATACAAGACATAACTGTTCTGTAGTTCTACAAATATTAGGATATGTGTATATGTTATTTGGGTCAAACAACCCTAAATGGATTTTTTTCTCATCATCATTCCATTTGAATTGAATACCCTTTCTCATTAGTGTTATCATAATGGAATCAAATATTTATAAATCATTGAAAAATTTATAGTAATAGTATACTAGTCATGGAAAGCACTATATCTCAATGACATTGATAGGAATATGTCATGAAATAATGGTTTTGATCTTTTTAGGGTTCATTGATGTTCTTTTCCTATAAATTACATACCCAATTAAATGAGGAGGATCCCTAAATTCAAAATTATTTGGACTGAAACAAATTTTCTAACCACTTCCCTACAATCTTGGTAATATAATTATTTTCAAGGGAAAATATGACGATATATAACTCAGTTTCAAATCAACCAGTTTTTAGATTCATTTTGAAAATTTATTAACAACATTTTGTTCGAAATTAGCCTTTATTAATGTTAAAAAAATTAACTTGTGTAATCATTTGATTCATTATTATTATTCATCGATTAGGAATCAACATGTGCACGTTATGTTTCTGAAAGATATTTATCTTAATCTATATCATATAATTTATATGTTTTATAAAACTCATAAATAGATTATGTATTTTGAATGAAAATGAAGAATTCTACATTGAAATTATCAAATTCTATGTAATATGTGAATTTTTCATTCAATATCCCATGTTTCAAATGACATTGTATGTCCTATGTGAATTTTTTATAGTAGAAATATTATATAGAGTATGTAGAAGTGTACACATATTATATATTAATAATAAATAATATTTCATATTGGTATGTATTAAATAATATGCGACTCTTAAGTGTAAGAATATGAAACTATTTATATTTTTCATATAATTTTCTCACGTGAAATGAATGATGAATAATAGAAATTTTTATTTCTAGGAAAAAACATGGAGTAGTTGTGATATAATAGGTTTTCATATTAAGAATATAAAAAATAAAATAATGAGATAAATCTGAGAAGAAGATCTCATGGGACATAGCAATTTATGTGGTTTGGTAATAATCCCTATTTCCATGGAGATGAATAATCTCACTATGATTCGGGAGATTAAATACATACAGAATATTAGAGTTTTAAAACATTTAAAACCCTACCTCCAAATGATATAAAAAGGAGGACGAAAAATTATTCCACCAACTACATAGTATGTTAATTTTTCTGTAGTGATCGATAGCTAGAAGTCTTCACTACAATAGTGACGTGGCCACCCAATTACAGGATATAATAGTGGTTTATGGAAGGAATTATATGGATCTATAATACTGCTATCTACAATGTCCAAGCTTCAAAAATTGTTTTGACAATGTCCACACTGCTACAATGCCTTATTGATGTCACTTGTCCTACTATGAAATCGTATGTCGAGTTTTCTACTGTTCCCTGACTTTGGGGATGGGGGACATTGGCCCCCAAACCCAAGGATTATGTGTCTGTCCCACCTACAAAACCCAACGAGCTCACCATGGCACTCAACACAATAGAGTTTTGTTCATAGTATGGGTTTCAATCATTTTTGAAACATCATTTAATAAATCTTGCAACCCCATGCCCATGGTAATGAATGATTCCAAACTATGATTTCAAAAAGATACCAGATGACTGTACCACTATTTTTCTAGTTTGGAAAGATGTGTTAATGAGTTCAGCTTCTCGAATGTTATCACTTGAAATTTCATCATTCACGAGAATGTAATTAATGTGAAAAAGAAACATATTTTTTTGAATGAATAATGAATAATACCACTATTAGTTTACAATTAATTAATTGAATAACGCACAAAAAATATACAAATAAAATAATAAAGAATGATACATATATATTTTATCTAATAATTAATGTAATTGAATAAACAATGGAACATATATATTTTTTGTAAAAAACAAAAAAAATCATTTATCCTCATGATCATATTGTTTTTTTTAATCTTGGTTAATCTTATTTGTAATCCAGAATATTTAAAAGTTTTTTGGTATGTTAGATCCACAATTTCCAAGTCTACGATTGTGGTATGAAAAATTGTGAAACATAATATTGGTAATAGGAAATGTATATGCAGTGTGGTTATACAGTGTATATGAAATATGCATATGTAGTCTTCAGATTTGGTGTGTAAATACTATAAATATTATTATTATTTAAAAATTAATAGTGTCCTCATATTTTATTTATATTGTGGATATACAATGATATAAATATATTTTCATTGAATAATAAGAAAATCCCCCCCTTAATAGTATAAATACTAATATTCATCCAATTTATATAAATATTGTAATATTATTTAATGGTTTTTGTTTCAAATTTCCATCTGGTTAATAGCCACAAATATAAAAAAATGTATTGGAAGTAGAAAATAAAAAGAACCTTAGAAATTGTTTTGTGCACCACCTAGTGGGATTCATTTCTAGGTGGGTTCCATTGATTTAAATACAAAAAATCTAGATGTATTTACAATGTCAATAAAAACCATGTGAGAGCCTTAACGAGGTATAAAATATTGATCATTAAAAATTAAAACAAATAAGGGAAAATAATGGGGGTGATAAAAAACCTGAGGGTTGTGAAAAAACTGTGAAATTAGTCACCACTTAAATGTACTTAGTAATATCATCCCATAATTTATTTCATGCTCACTATGTCTCAACAATATAATTTTTCACATGTAACATTAAAAACCTGGTGCACCCATGTGCCTTCGTGAGAGTCTCTAAAACCTAATTATCCCTAATTTCCACGTCAATTCCTATGGATTCTCCATAATAAATATGACATGTATGTGGGCGGTTTTGGTGGCCAAGTCATTAATAGGTTTTTCATGGGGGATGTAGACATATCATTGGGACTCCAAAGGAAAATCTTTTTCATCCTATGCCTAGGGAGGTGAGTAGGCTTTCTATGATAAACAACGCACAAAATGACATATTATTTTTATCCCTCTATACCTAAGATGATGATTTCATAAGTTAAACTTCAATTTTTGTTTCACACCATCACATGTGATGTTCGTCATCACCATTATTGTCTGACACATCTGTCATTTTGAATTGAAACTCATCATAGTTGATCTCACACAATGAAAACCTAGGTGTTGTTTTCAGCCTGATAATTATATCGATGGTGTGTAACTGAAGTGGGGAATCATCATTATTGGAATCTAGTGCTTCATCCATGTTTTAAGGTAGCATGGGACACTCCACTGTGTGTGATGGTGCATGCCTCAAATTAACCACATCTCGTATTATGGTTTCTTCAGATCATTCCCTAGTGGTTTTGGGTGATATTCTCAAGTCTCTGACAGTGATCTAGGTCCAATCCTTCCCTAGTATTTATGCCGTAGTGTGATCAATAGTGAATGAATCCAAACTACTAAATAAATCTTGTTTTTCCTAAAATGTTTAATCCCACTACGTTGCGTCGTTGAAGATGGTATCATGAGTTCATTCACATGCTTTCCCTTAGGGACATACATGGAGTATGTCATAGATCTGAATTCATGTGAAATAAAGTTCATTATTATAATCCTATCTTCCATCTTCCTCAGTTAATCCTTCAAAATCTTGAAATGCATAATATATCCAAATGGGCGGAGAAAGAGAACCGCTGATCATTTTTCCTATCATGCCTCATACATAATCATCCCTTCAAGGATTTGTGTAATTGATTAGTTGATGATGAAAATGGTTTTAGAGATGACCTCACACAAAAAAAAATATTGGGGAGACCCTACTCCATCATCATGATACGAGCCATGGATATCCCTGTCTAGTGGAAACATTCAAAAAACCCATTCTATTGTAATGAATTAGTTTCTCAAAGATTTTCTTAATGTGATTTATTCATTTTTATTCATGAGAACACAATGAATGGAGATTTTATGGTAGATTTATAGGGATTGGTCTATTTTTTCTATAAATGTAATTGAATTGTTAGGCATCTATTTAATCTAATTATTATTTATGGAAGGGGGAATTTATTTATTTATTAAAATTGCATCTAGAAACCAATACCTCTCTATTCACTTTTCATATATGAATTTATTTATTTATTTTTAATCACTAAATAATTTTAATTAATTAATTTAAATTAGGATGACCCAAACATTAGTTATAATTCATCGATGTGTTCCCCTCTATCTGTGGGATCAACCATGTACATCCTCTATGTTATGCCTTATTAGTTAATATGTTTTTGAGTAAATTATAAATTTATAGTCTGATAGCCCAGTGTGGATGTAGTGATTCCACATGAATGAATAAAAAAATTATCATGTTTTTTATGATATTTATAAAATGGATATATGGGTAACCATTTGGATGAGATCTCAAAATTTTTCCAATGCTATCTTCAGTGGTGGTCGACATTAATGATAAAGGTAACACAATAACTATTGAAAATGAATAAGAAGATAAATAATTGTTTCTATTGCATTTTATAGTAGATTTATATGATAATCATGTACCCACATTGATATTTGGGAATGAAAATTTGATTTTGGACAACATTATCTCATCATTTTTGATGAAGGAGGCTCGGCAAAAGACCACTGATGGTGTTATTTAGGTGTGTAGATAAAATTATACACTTTAAAAAAGATTATGGAATAAAAGATGACGCATGATACAAATCTGAGTATACATGCATAAGTCTTATATATGGCGAGGTTTATATACATTTATTTGGTGTTGATTATCTCAGGTCTAATTTTTATAATGAATGGGTTATTTATTGTACCACTTAAGACCATATTACACTATAGAGGGAACTATTTTATTCATACAAAGAATTTGAATTTGGTATATTGAAATGGATAAATGGAGGTAACATAGGCTTCATTGATTTTGGTGATATTTTATCACTAAAAATTATGGTTTTATGCTAATTATGTGGGATGTGCAACTTGTTCAAGGTATACACCAATATTTTTAACTATGATTACTCATCATAATATTGGGTTTACGAGTTCATGTGTAAATGGAAGACTATCATTATACATAGGATCGATGGTATATGTGTGATGAAATATGGTTGACAGATAATATAATACCTTTGTAAATGATTGAAATTATGTAATTAATTCAGTTATAAAGATAAATTCATCAGGTTTTTGGAATAGGCAATATGTATTCATGACTCGATTACTCTCGAAAAACATGATGAATGCTTGGATGTTGAAGCATGAATGGTCTGGTGTTTCAAGTGTTACGCCTCATTCATTTTATTTTCTGAGCTTCACTACTGAAGAATAAATTATAATTAATGATCGATGTGATGCACTAAGAGTTACCTATTTCATAGAGGGTGTTGAGAAGATATTGCAATTATTTTCCACAGGTACTCTTGATTATATGGTGATCACTATTATAGGGGTTCCCAGTGTTGGTTCTAGGCTTCTACATTAGGGATGTGCAATCATATGTATGATGAATACATCAATGTTGGAATTTTATGGGTATGGGGAGCTATCATGTTTCTATGTGATCTGTAAATGAGAACTATTATATATAATGTAGTGGTTGATGGTTTTTTTGATACCAAACATATTTATTTACAATTCAGTTCATTTTAATTCATCTCCTTATTTTTCAATATTATGAGAAAGGTTTCTATGTCCGTCCAACTTTTTCAAATTTTTATAATGATATTAAAGTAGAAATGATGGGTATTTTTTAGGAATTTAAAATTTTAAATCCTCCAAACTGAATCACATGGCATCAAAATTAAGAGATATTTTTCATATCCAATGGTTGTATTTTCTGAATTTCAATTACTACACAAATGTTTTGTTTAAGGATTTTGAGGTCTTATAAATAGGGATCAACACATGTTAATTTGAAGGTGTGAGTAGAAATGAAATTTCGGAAAGAATATATGTGAGTGACCGTCTTTTGGGGTGTGGGATGCATGGAGTATCCTAGATTCATATTGTGTAATGACTTAGTGAAGGTGCTATAATAACACCTTGTGTTCAGTTTTTACCATCGAGAGGTGAAAATTTTTCACGATATAATTTTCTGAGAGAATATATAAGTGTATTTTATTTTTGATTTTAAAATAGGTTTTCTATTTTAAAATAATTTTTATACTTTAAAATAGGTTTTCTCAATTTATGTCCTGTTATTTATTTTTGTTCTTATGTTCTTCAATAGAGATTCTCCTATTATTTTGGTTGTATCTGGATGTTTATCCCAATATCAATTTTTTTCCTCACAAACACTATAGGGGTGGGTTATGGTGATAGGAAATGAAATTTATCTGTATGGAGGGAGGAAATCCAAATATAAAGAAGAGGTTTGTATTCTTTTGAAATATCTATATAAAAATAAGAATCTAAGAAGAGGGAGATGAAATTCTCATCCTGGGGTTCGGTATTGGAGGTGGATCAATATTTCTAACTTATGGAAGATAAAAAATAGAATGTGAGGGGTGATAAAAAAAAGTGGTCCAATGTAATTGGGGTAATATGAAAGCACACCATTAGTGTGTACCTGGGTATAATTTCCATCTCTCCAATTTAATTTATTTTATTCATTAATGTTGGAACAAGTGGTTTTATTGTGTTATGTTAAAAAAATTTACTTCTATTTAATTTGGATCATCTTTTTTCTTTCCTTTGATGTTTCAGTGTCAGATCCAATTCCACTTTTAGCCATATATGTGGACATTGGATCATTCAAAGCATTCTCTAATCATTAATAATCACTCTTAGTACTTTCTATTATCTATGAAATTGAGAATCTTCAAAACTATAATATCTTTTTTGTTTCTCATAATATTAGCACAGTTCCCAATTTAATTATTAGAGAAATAACTTATTCTTCATGACCCTAAAATATCTTTAAATTCACCTCTTGTATTGAGGTATGTTCATTTGGGAACATTCCCTTTTCTTCGATCATGAGATTCAATAACACAACACATTCTGATCATTCAAATGTTATTGATAGATATTTTAGCACTTCTTCCAATCAATTGATTTCAACTTCAATAAGATCAAAATATTCTTATTACACATCAAAAGCATCCCTCCACTTTTTGTTTTTGTTTCATTGATTTTAAATCTTGACAAGATTATCCTCAAGTAACTTCATCTGATCAGCATCAACATTCAACTGATTTTCTCTAGAGTTACATTTCAATGGTTTAGAATTTTCAACAATTTCCATAATAGAGGAATGATTTCTATATTTAATATATGGTTCTTCATAGTCAAAACATTCACCATCCTCATCTTATTCTTTAGACACAAAAATAATTCTCTGTAACTTCTTTCCATATTTGATGTACCTTTTTGGGAAAAATATTTTAGAGGCTTCTACATGTCTCAATCTTCACTTTCATCATCAAAATACATCCTTGAGCACTGAGAGGAAATGTGTCCAAATAATCCATAATGAAAATAGTTCATTGGTATCTTATCTTCAAATTATCATTTTCCACTCATTAATTTCAAGGAAAATACCAAAAGGGGTTTATGTTCATCATTATCTTCTTCAGAACAATCCCTATAAATCATGAGTTTTTCAATGTCCTTGAATTCAGTTTCATTTATTACATGACTTTTTGAGTCATTGAGTTTAACTCTTATTTCATATACCCCTAGTATAAATCGTAGAACCTCTATATAATGTTTCATTACATGGTTCAACACATAGGGAGAGTCCACGGAGCATATGTCGATAGATTTTTGGTCTTACCTAAATCCACTAATCTACCCTAGTGTTGGAATACAAGAATTCAGACATAGTCAATCTATTATAGGCACACATCATTTATAAAATTTTAAGGTTGGAAAATTTTGTGCCTCATATTAATTATGTAGTCTCCCCCTAGCTCACTTCTTTAGGATAAGCCTTAATATGTTTATGAAAAATAAGTTCAGTTCATTATTTTATAATTGAAACCTTTTCTTGGTCTAGAATGGTACTCTTCTTGCATCGATGTAGAGAATTAATTCACTTGAAATAACTGATCAATCATGCCAAATATTCATAACCTGAATGAAGCTCCACTCATATCTTGCATGTAACACCTATTCAGGCATTCATGTTTTACTGTTTTTATGAAAAGTGTCTTTTGTGAAACCCTTTATCCTTTAATAAACCATACAACAAGTTTTACTTGGACTGTATAGACACAATTAATATGATTCCTAAAAGATTTTCTGTGTATTAATATTTTTTATTCATCTTTTACTCACAGTAGATACACTGTAATAGTATTGAAAAAATGTTATATGTCATCAAGGGTAGCATCAATGTTTTAGACATATATATTCCTATATGAAAGTTCCCCCTGAGTCATCCTTTGTGTGCATAACTATAAATATTATATCAAAATTTATTTGTAACTATTTTTCACTCAATCTCTCCTTTTGCACGCACCTCATGCATTTGAAATATTTTAATGAGTCTTTCCCAAAAATTCACTCGCACACAACTCTGGTTTACCATTATATTTAGCTCCAAATAATATTTTGTATTGTTTTCACTACAAATAAATCATTCTTTCACATAAATTTTTTATCCAATAGAAATCCAACATTCGATCAATTCGTTTCCTTTCTATATTTTAATGATATTATCTTGAAACATTCATTTCATGGGAGACTTCTATACGCCTAAAATATCTCATGAAACTTCATTTTCCAATGAAACATTTTTCTATTACCCAAATTATCATCCAATTTTATAAAACAATGGGGAAACATGCTATCTTTAATCTAGTTTTCACCTTGTACCAAAAGATCAATTTTTATGAAAATTTATTTATCAATCCAGGATCTATTGAAAAAACACAATCTAGACTCCATTTACATCTATGAATGCTCTTAGTTCCAAAAATAATATAATAATATAATATCAATAAAAAATAGAATATTATAGAGTGATTATGGAGATTTAAATTGATATATCTCAATGTTTTTGTCCTCTATTTGATTTTATTTTTTAGACTTCTATTTATTTGCATTGAGACATAATTTTTTCCTTAACATTAGATATTCTTATAATGGAATATTTCTTTAAATATTTTTTATTGTTTTATTTTTAAGGAATGGATAAATTTCATCAATTTCATCAATTTTAATATCTTGTAATTCTAGTTAACCATGTGGTAGTGTTTAAAAAATGATGCACATTGGAGTATTTATGTATATCATTGAATATTCATTCAAATAATGTATTTCATTGAATATAAATTGAAAATATTTTCTACACCTTTTATTTTTTACAAGAATAGATATAATGTGATTATAGAATGCACATAATAAAAATATAGTGAACATATTATAAAATAAATTTATGTAAACACAAACATGAATATATATTTTTATTTTTCAAATAAATATAGATATAATTCTCCCAACGTGTTTAAGTGATGGTGTGTATCCATATTAAAATATATTGATAAAATTTTTTCTATTTGTTTTAATTTATTGTACATTCATTTATTAATGTCAAAAATTATATTCATGTAAAGATTCTTATATTAATAAAATATAAGAATTTATTTTATTACTTATTAATAATATAAATTTTAGTTCGAGTTTTAATTTAAATTTTAAAATTTAATTAATTTTTTTTCAAATTTCATTTTAATCTCGAAATAAATTGAAATTTATTTTCAAGAATTAATATGTTTGAAATATTAAATTCTACCATGGAACAAAAAAATCATTACATATAAAAAATCATGGCCTTAACAAACATCACAACTACGCGTTGTTTATCCAAAAAATTATTTGTATGCATTATAAATTTCTTTTTATCATTAATATCTACCATTAAATAAGGTTTTCAAATATAACAAACTCATTCGTAAATCTCATTCCATATTAAATTACTAACTAAAATCTTGTCTCCCCAGATTGAAAAGTACATTAAACAAAAAATTGTACTATAAGATCCTTGGGGATAGTATCTAAAAATTAATTTAACAATGGGAGTCATCCGTAGAGTAATAAAAAATCAGATATAATACATTAATATAATTTTTTTCATGTCTTTTAATCTATATTATATTTATATTTAGAAAATAAAAATGAAAAGGGGTAAAATGTGGGAAAATTAAACAATGATAATTTTTTAGCAAAAAAAATAAATATATAAAAAAACAATGAAAAATGATGAAAAATATATTCATTTATATAAAAAATTAAGAAAAACATCATTCGGATCGGGATTGTACCAAAAAGTGATCCCCGCAATTGTGATATAAATAATTTAAGATTTTAAAAAGAATTTTCATTCCTTTCCCATCTATTATTTTTTAGAACATTGTTTCTCTTGTTAGGAATGATTTGTTTTTTAATAGAAATTTCTTGTTTAGAAATAGTAACATTTATTACTCAATGAATAGAATTCAATGTTATATAATTTCCCTCGTTTGATTTTTTTATTTTAATATTATTTTTTCAACTCTTTTTACTACATATTTCTTTATTAGTCTTTGATTTTGTATATTTATTGTTCAATATAATTCTATATTCCTTCATTAGTCAGTTGTTTTAAATTGGTTGAGTCTTTGTCTGTGTGTGTGTAATCCAGTAGAATGTTATTATGATATAACATGTACAAGATCATCAAAATGGGGATAATAATTTTTTCTAACACATTTGATGGATTTGTAAAAATAAAACAAATTACACATACAAAAATATAGATTAAATCTATTAGTATATGTTTCCCATGGATGTCACAAATATATATATATATATATATATTTTTGGAATATTGATGATCAGAATATTTCATAATTGGATCCTCTCTCTAAATCTTTTGATATAACTATTACAAATATGTTTCAAAAAAAAACAATTTCTATGATAATTATAAATGTTGTATTCTGATTGAGAAATCAAAAATGATTTTATGGTGAGTATTAGTTTTTATCTTTTTTATTAACGAAATATTAAATTGATATGAGTTATTGAATTTTATAATTTGTAGGTATAACTTTCTACATTATGCACATATATCATAAATGGTTTATTATTCTTAAAAAAATGATGAGTCATCGTCATGGTGACCCTTTTTCTGATCATGTGTGGGTGGTGGGGGTCGTGAAATGTTGGTGAATATTTTTCTCACTGATTTCAAACATCCTAATAAATAGAACAGTTGTTTTAGAGATATGAAACACCATTTATTTATAACCCATGGAATTAACATTTTATATGATCTTTTTCATTTTATTTATTATGTGGATAAATTCCCCTTATGGTAAGATAGATAATAAAATTATATGCTTAAATTTAATAAATTTAATAAATTTTTTTAATTAATGATTTTTACTTATTATGTAATATTTAAATCAAGTCATGTATAATCCATCCATGTAAATAGAAATGAGAGAAATTATTTTAGACTTATTTCATCACACGATGCCCAATTTAATACCATCAATATCACAAACTCTTTCTAAAAAATATATAGATATAGAAATTTTCTCCCTTGGACAAAGTGTTTCATTGATAAATGTTAGAAATATGTGTCTGATTATAAAGGATGTAAATATAGTTTTGAAACAAATCATGAGATTCTTCAATTTTCACGAAATTTTGTGGAACCGGAAGATTCCCAGGTGATTACTACACTATTAATTATCAATAATATTTTATTATCCTATTTCTTTTTACCATTATTTATAAATATCCTTGTTTTTTTCATAATTTATACATATTTGATTTCGAGATATTGGTAGGATAAAAAACTACATCAAATGCATCCAGAATTTATGATGGTGTGGTTCTAGGAAATGGTCAATGTGGAACATGATATACCTTATGTTCAATATTATTATATTTTTATATATTTTTTGTTTCTTTTTTATGTAAATGAATATATATTAATTTAATCATTAACTATTATTTTCATGATATTAAGTGCCACAATGCCATTCTTTGGGTTCAAACACATGGAAAAACATTTTTAATGAATTTTTTTTAATTCTTTAGATTGATATTTATTATATTTTATAGAATGTGGTGATAGACCCACAATTAATTTTACATGTAGAAAGACAATATCAATGTCTAATTTCTATAAAATTAGTAATGGATACACACGATTTTCACTGTAATGCATATAATTGTAAACTTTTATATGTTTTTTAATATTGGCTAGTCTCTATGATATATTAAAATAATCCAAGTATTTTTCTGATTTCAGATAACATTGTCCTAAATTTTAAACATTTATTCTCACCACAAAAAGGATTTTTATCACCATTATGTGATTCATTTTATTAGCGTAATTGAAATA
The DNA here is from genome assembly GCA_963277665.1 of Viscum album. NCBI lineage: Eukaryota > Viridiplantae > Streptophyta > Magnoliopsida > Santalales > Viscaceae > Viscum > Viscum album. The sequence goes on along the minus strand of OY728141.1, from coordinate 887,442,299 downwards.
GTTTTATATTAGTTTTAATGTATTTTACCAGTCCTAATATTATTTTTATTATTTCTTCTAAATACACATTGGAATTATATTTATATATCGATGTTCATTTTTAGGTGGACATTCCGATTGTAATTTTCAAAACATTGTCTGGTGTCATTACACATGAAAATAAAAGTACACTTTTATTATCTATATAAAAAACATGGATTTATTAAATTATTTTATAATGCATACATGAATGCTTTTAATAGAGGATCATATATAATTCCACCATTAATATATATTTATTTTTGGTGCATTTCAATTATCATTTACGAATAATATTGTATAATACATTAGTAAAGTATTTTTGAATCATTTTATTAAAATTAAATACTTCGTTAAACATCGTATATGGGCATGCTACTTCCACAATCTGTGAGAAATTCCATACATGTAATATAGAAACCTCTGGTTAACATTATTGTTAATTTTTTCTCTTTAATTTCACTATTTATTGAATTTACATATGATTCAAGTGGAATTATACTTAATTATATCTTCTCGACTGGTCAGTGAAAACCGGTATGTTCGATAGTTCTAGTGATTCATGGATGATGAGAAAATAAGTGAATGATCTGAAAACCATTGAACTATTTATGGATTCATTAGTTTGTCATCTATTTTTTATGTAGCGTTTATGTATATGGTTTTACAATTCTTGAATTATTTTTTGAAATCTTTATCTAATTTGTGATTTAGTTTTTTTTCATTTGATATTGTGTTCTACCCTTTTATGTTATGAATTCTGATGGGTTTTTACATGATTTTATCATATTTTTTTTAATCTGTGATCTTATGATGTTCTATTACAATTTTAGTTATTGTACCCCTTGCATGAATTTTTTTCCTAATTTTAGAGACAATAAATTAAAATACATAGTTAGTGTAGGTTTATATCCTCCTTGACAAGGCTAATATATATCCTTTATGTCAATTTATTGGTTTTTTTGACTGGAATATTTTTTCTGGGAAGAAATATGTTTTTTATGAGTCACATTTTTACAAGGGGGATTGTTGCATAGGATTTCTATTTTTAGTGCATTTTCTTACATTTCTATTTGTGTTCATAAAACCTTTATTAATTCAAGAACGATGTGAACTTTCTATGGTGCTCATGGATGAATTATAGGATTTTCATATTTTACTATGAAATTGAATAATTGAATTTCTATATTGAAGCATTTGAACGGAATCTGTGTTCAAGTGTTCATGATGCTCTTTAGAGAGAGATATGATCTTCACACAAGGTTCATGTCATCAATTTTTTATCTGCTATATAAGAATGTGAGATTTTTTCTCTCTCAATCTCCCCCACTTATTAATGATCCCTACCAATGATGTAGACCTGAATATTGGGGTTTATCTTCTACGTATTTTTTTGGATAATCTATATTTTATTTTAACAAATTATACACATTAAAAAATGGGGAAAATAGCTAGAATTAAGTGAATGAATAATATATAATAAATATATAATCATTTCTCTTTATATACATAAAAAATATATCTTTTAATATTCATATTATTTATATAATTGCATATATTTTATGAATTATAAATAATTTATTTTATTATAATTTATTTATAAATATAAATTTAAAATAAATATATTTATAATATTTATAATTATATGTAACAAATATATATAATTAATACATTAATTATATATAATAATAAATATATATTATAAATATTTACTATAAGGTTAATAATTTATTTATATTATTATATATATTTATTAAAATTTATATATAAATATTTACTATAATGATTATAATTTATTTATATTATTATATATATTTAACGAAATTATATTAGAAATATAAATTTATTTATATTTATATAAATAATAAATATTTTCTAAATATTTTCATTTATTTATAACTTTTTATAAATTTTCAATATTATTAATATTATAAAAAATATAAATTAATTTAAAAATATAAATTTTTAATTATTATATTTATTATATTTATAATTATATATAATGAAAATATATTATCAATATATTTATGAAATTTAATTATTAATATATAATGTAAATATTTCCTATAATTTTACAAATATATTAATATATTAATATATATATATATATAAATAACTATACATTTATATATATTAATTTATATAATTATAAAATTTTAATAATATTATTTCTTATATTTATAATTTCATAAATATATATTTAATTTATTAATTATATAAAATTATAAAATTATAAATTAAATAAATTTTTTTAAAATAAATATAAAATTACCATTAATATGTTTACTATATATACAATTTTGTAAATATTTATAATCAATATATTAATTATAATTTTATAATTATTTAAATATATGTATATTTATTATAATTATAATTGTAAATATTTGTATAAAAGTATAAGTATCCTTATTTGATTATATATATTTATAAAATTATAAGTATGATAAATATATTTATTATAAAATTATTATTATTTGTGTTTTATATGGAGGAAAGGGAGAGGGTTTCTTGAATGAATTATAGAGATGTTGGGCCCTTTGAATATTAGAGGGGTTTGATCCTTTACTAATATGTTATGAATCATGTTATTGGACGATAATCTTGTTCTACATTCAAGAAATATAAGGATAGTGAAGAGGTAAAGGGTCTATCCGCCATTTCTAGTTTCATTGGTGGATCTGTTATTTCCATCAGGCCTAGGGATTTATAAAAAAATATTTAATTGGGGAATCTCCTCATGTTTCTTCTTCAAATGGAGCTGTTTCAGACAGGATAAAAATCGTTAAGCATTCATTAATCTCTCATATCTCATTATAGTAAGGCATGAAGCCTTGGAATATGGTAGTTTTAGTTGATTGATTATATATCATTTTGTTAATAACAGATATAAAATATGTTTTTTGGGTCATGGTTTATACATCTATTTTTCATTTCTATAGAATTTAAAATCCGGGTATGGATTTATGGATTGATTTACTTTAAATTGGGTATTCTTCATGTCCATGAATGGAATTTAAATATCAACATCAAATATTTTAATGAATCCTTTGCACATATTTTGATCAAAATATATTGATAAAATTTGGTTCTATGGAACCAAAAAAATTCATTTTGACAATTCCTCTGCATTAAGTACTCCAATCTAGAAGGACACTACCTCTAAGATGTTTAGTATTGTTCCCTTTTCTTGGATTTTGATTGAAGTTGATCTAAGATCAATCCTATTGGAAAATGTTGTGCTATATGTTCCACAAGATGAAAACAATATCAGAATTGAATATAAGATGAACTCCCCTAGTGATTCTTGTCATATAATTCATCACTCAAGGGATAATTCTAGGAGTGAACTTTTGTGTTCAACGTAGCAAAGAAGGCCTTCAATCAAAGAACTAAATAATGACAGATAGAATATTTAAAACCCAATGTTATAAAAATATTGATTCTACTCAGGTTTGTATTTATAGGAATATTAATCATATCATTGAATAGATTAATGAAAATGTTGACCCAAGAAATTCTCAATATAGTTGTAAACCTATTTCTGGTTTTTCTCTTCAAATTAATGTTTCCACAGATGGTATGATCTTTCCAAAAACATTTCTTTTCTATAGAAATATATTGGTTTCACCTATTCTGCATGAAGATATGCCTAGGATGTGTTGGGTAGATACAGGATAGGATGGTCTTCTCACTAGTTTTTTTTCCTAAAAAGACTCATCAACTAAGGGAACCAAGGAAGATAATGATTCTGAAAAAGAAAATAGTTGTCACGAATATAGAAAAGTATCTACCAAAAATGATGTCGACATTAATTTTGGAAAATAGAATAAATTGGATTCTTTATGTCATAAGGGGTAGAAAAAATTTAAGATGTTTCCCCATCCAAAAAGGCACACTCTTGTTTTCCTAATGAAAAAATTATTAGTGATCATGAATTGGGTAATATTAACTATGCTCTTAAAAGAACCAACATTCTGAAATGTCATGTATCTCACTTGACTCATTCAATAATCATGGCATTAAATTAATCAGCGTATTCCTCCTCAACTTCTACTATCTATGGATAAGAAGATGATCATTTAGATAATGGTAAAACATCATGAAATCCTATGGATAAAGGGAAGAACCCTATGAAATCCAAGTATATTCTAATTGGAGTCACCAATGACAAGTTATTTTTTTCAAAATCTTCTACCATGGATACACCAAAAATTAGGGTGGATAATGCTCATGAAACATGATCAACTAAGTGCAGGAAGTACCTTACTATTTCTAAAATTTCTAAAAATCCTCACCCGCACTCATGCGAAAAACATGTTGATTCTTTCTATTGTATTTTTTAGTAGGCATGTGCGTTCAATGATCCTGCTCCTCTAGAAAACAATACAATAAGTGTTGGGTTCTCTAAGAAGTCTTCCATGAGGACATCCATTTTGAAGACTCTTGGGTGGAAAATATTTTGAACACGATGAAAAAACCACTTTTAAGGGTAAGTTATAATAACTATTTTGAGGTAAATTTATTAGTTAGTAGTGGCGAAGATGTTTCAAAGTAATGATCATGTATATGTAGTCGAGGAGACAATGTATATTGATAGTGCTAAACTTCTTGAGGATGGAGGTGGACAGATGCAATCCAAAACATAGAGAAGTGTGTGGCATCATCATGGGTGGGTTGGACACTCCCTAATCATATTATGAGAACTTGATCGAGAATAGACTAATTGAGTTCTCTTGGTCATTAATTTCTATTTTTAGTTACTCTTATGAATTTGGATATCTTTTTTTATTCAATGAAGAGGCCTATATGCCTCACCATTAACAAAAATTGTAATTTTATAATTATTTAAATATATATATATATATGAATAAATAAAAATATCGAAATATATTTTTATATAATTATAAATATATATATATATAAGGTTCTTCTGTGTAAAAATAAATTAAAAACATAGAAAGGCCAGAAAAACAGGCAATATCCCCCCCCCCGCCAGCCCACCCAATGGATAGCCTACCAATGAATCCTTATTTATTAATTATATAGAAAAAAGTCCCCATGGGCATGAATTACATTAAATAGCTCAGAGGCCCCGTGCAGTGTCATTCCTGCATCATGCATGTGTCACCACCTGTCTACACCATGCATATGTCACTACCTGCCTAAGGATATTCTTTTTCCTACTTGATTTGAACTTGGGTCTGATGCAGGATTACAGGTACCCTTTACAACTCAGATAAGCCCCCAACTTCTATATAAATATATATATATATATATATATATATATATATATATGTATGTATATCAATATATATAAAATTATAAAAGATGTATTTATTATAATTTCATAATTTCTTAAACAAATATATATAGTTACAATTATAATTTTTAAAAAATGAAGTTAAAATTTATTTTTATATAAATATAAATTTTTAATTAAAAATATAATAAATATATTTAATTTTTAAATATATTTATATTTATTTTATAAGTATTTATGATAATATAATAGGTTCATGGGGTATATGAATGAATGACACACAAATAAAAGTATTGATCATAAAAACAAATTCATCACATAGGTGGGTAACATGAATAATAATATTTTTCAAATTATTAATGATCATTCGTGATGAATACAAAAACATATTCATATGTGTGCATCAATTATACTCATGCATCAATATATATGAACATAAACAATGAAAATCTTGTGCCACATTATCCCAAGGGATATATATATATACAGACTAGATTCTTTGGACATATATATTTATTTGATAACATATTTATTTATTTCTAATTAAAATTAAAATAGCATATATTTAAAATGTATTCCAGTATAATTATAAATACAATATATATATTTGTTGTTTTATAATGTTCATTATACTTTTATAATTATATAAATTTATATTTATATAATCATAATATAATATATACTTTATTAAAAATTATATATATTTGAATTTTGAATAAAATTTAATTATAAAATTAAATTTTTTATTTAATGTATATAAACAAGCATTATTTTTGAATTTAAATATAATTATTTTATATTAATTTAAAATATTTCTTTAATGAACTTGTATTAGTGATAAGAATATAAATAATAAATCTGAACAATATATGTTCTAAAAACACTGATAAAGGGAACACCTTTTTCAACTTTTTTTGCACTGATAAAGTTGTCCTTTATCTGCACATTTTGCTAGTGTTGGTAAAGGAGAGATTTTATGTGCACTTTTTTTAGCGTAGAAAAAATATATCACTCCCCTTGAACTAATCAGTTGTAGTTATTGTTTAAAGATTCCAATGGATTATAAAAAGGGAACAACATGGTTTCTATTGATGGTGTGAGCAGAAAAGGCATTTCCGAAAGAAGATACTCGAGAAAAAGTCTTCTAGGGCTTCGGCTGCTAGGAGTATCCCCAATTCTAGTTAGGAAATGAATTAATAAGGGTTCCACAATGACACAATGTGATCTATTTTGAACTCTGGTAGGTGACATTTTTTCATGAGACAATTTTCAATGAGAAGATGAAATAGTATTAGGGTGTAGATTTTAATGATGCTTTTCTACATTTTATTTACAATTCATGTTTTAGGATTTTACTTTGATTTTTTACTATATGATTATTAGTGGAATGTTTTCATTTTCGATCATGGTTTTTTAATAATTCATATGGGTGGTTTTATCACATTAAAAATCTGTGTCTCATTTTCTTTCCGACTATATGTTTGTGCTTTTATTTTTCATTGATGTTTTTCACAATGTATTTTTTTCAGAAGAATGTTTTTATCCTAGTGTCAATCTTTTTTCTACCTAACACAATGGGAGTGGATTATGATGAAATGGAATATAATTTGGCTATAAGAAATGAAGAAAACATAATCTAATGGTCAGTTGAATATTCGATACAAATATCTATATAAAATTAATGGGCGAAAAAGAGGTGGATTATCTTATCATCGTGGTGTCAGGGATTAGAGGTGGATTGTTATTTCCATCTAATAGAACATAGAAAACAGAAAGAGAGGGATTAAAAAATAGATAGGTCTAATGGAGTTGGGAAGTTGTTCGTGTACACCATTTGAATTAATAAAGAAAATATATAAATAAAAAAAATTAGAAAAATTATTACTAATAATTATATTTAACATATATTTAGTAATATTTTAAAATGTTTATTAATTAAATAAATGACTAAATATTTAATATTATAATATATTTATTTAAACATTTTTAGTTATATTTTGAAAGAATATTAGTAATTTTATAATAGAATAAAATTTTTACCCTAAATAAAAAAGATATTATTATGTTTATAACCATTATAAACATATTAACATACATAAAAAATCTATGTACATTACTAGTTAAAAAGTAAATATTAAATATACAACAATTACATTTAACAAATAAAAATTTCTTTGTTTTATAATGTTTTGTCACTACTGGCCTATAAAGGGAAAAGATGAATAAATAAAATTGATGATATAAATTGCTAATAAAAATGAATACTCAAAAATTAATAAATGTATTTCACAAAAATTTTTAACATAAATAAATATTAATAATGAAAAAATAAAAATGATAAAAATGAATAAATACAAAAAATGAATAAATAATATTATATTATTAATTATTAATGATTTAAAAATTGTATTAAAATCTACATGCAAATTAGAAATTAAGTCTGTGAATATAGAAAAAAATAGTCATCTGTATTCCAATAGGAAAATCGTCATTTAATTCTCCCATGTTACTCCAAGATAAATGAGAATACATACCGCATAGTTTCTCTATTTCTGAAAGAGTTTTGACTTTTGGATTTAATCTCACTCATCCAAATATTCGCGGTCAAGCTTATGATTCCCTCAATTAAATTATCCAATAAAATATCCATCCAAATCGATCATTTAATTCACTATAAAAATATACCCTTAAATACCCATTTAAAATTATATGATGTGATAGAATATTCTATGGCCTATAGGGACATTTAATTTGCTTTGTTGAGAGCATGAAATGATATGTGTTCCAGCATAGTGGAAAATATTTTGAACATCAAGTACTATGAGATCTTGAAACTACTAGGGGGCATAGTTTTAATTGGTGATGGTAATCCAAGTCTATTTTTGTCTTTCCAAAAACATCATGTTTTAAAACGAATGTCCCTTATTAATGGTTATTTTAAAAATCACCTCCGTACAATTAATTTAGAGAATGATTAATTAAAACAATATATTTGTAAATATATATATTAAAAACCATACAACCTCATCATAATCCTCTCTCTCCAATCCTTAAGTTCACATGCACATAACCTGCTGCCCGAGATAAACTCCCACCTATAACACCCCCATGCACTAGTGTGATGTCTCCTCGTAGCCTGCATCCTAATAGAAACCCCACCCCCTTGTTCTTGAGAGACACATCATTCAATGTTACTCATTTTGTGATGATTCATTTATTCCATTGCTCGTGTGATAAATTATTCCCTGTGAAATATTAGTTCCAACACTTTTTGCATTATATCCCTTCTACTGTGGACATGACATGTACATTAAATATAAATAATGTGTGTATATCAGACACATAATATAAAAATATAATATTCAGGGAACACATAACATGTTAAAGTTATTATTTCGATATAAATTTAAATACCTCCCTGATTTTATTGGATTTTTAGACTTTTATTTATTCTCACTAAGGCTTAATTTGGTGTAGGGCCTTTATATATACTTGCAATATAATATTTCTTTATATGTTCTCTACAATTTTATTTTCTCTAATGGATAATTTTATGTACTTTTATGAATTCTTAGATCATTTAATTCTAGTTAAATGGGTTATGGTGTTGAAAAACTGATTCTCATTGGATTGTTTTTGTATTCCATTGAATCTGAAATCAAAAAAAAAAGGTTTCATAGAATATAAATTGAAAATATTTTCTATAAATTATATTTTTAATGAATATATATAATGTTATTATTAAGTGAACAAAAAATATATAAAGTGAACATTATATATTAATATAACACACAAGTACTGATATATATATATAATTGACACAACATGATTATGTGGTGGTGTGGATACATATTGAAATATCTCTCTAAAATTTTAACTATTTTATTTTATTTTTTTCACATCAATTTATAGGTGATAAAAATAGAATTTGTGGTGGAATTATAAAATTCTTCTAAGTTATTAAATCAAAATATTTCCTAATAATAGTATAAAATTCAATTTCAATTTTTATTGCTATTTTAAAATTTTATTAAAAAATAAATAAATTTTCGTTTTAATCTCAAAATAAATTTCATATTCATTAATAGAATAAATATGTTAAAAAAACTACATATTTCCATGAAGTTGAAACATCATAACTTTAAAAAAACATGACCTTTAAAACATTATACCATTTTGGTATTCAACCATAATAAAATTATAAATTATACATTTTTTGTTGTCTATAAAATAATTCATTGAATACTGGTTTCTAAAATACCTAACTCTTTCCCCAATATCATGCCATATCTCATTACTATCTATAAAAAGACTCCCCATATTTAGATGTACCTTAAACAATATAATTATATTATAAATTCAGGGGGATAATATGAACAAACTAATTTACTGGTGGGAGTCATATCTAGATTAATTAAAAATCAGATATAATCCATTTATATAATTAATTTGAAAATATTTTCTCTGTAATATTTTTAAATTTATAAAATAAAAATTAAAAGAAATAAAATATGAGTAAATTTAACAATAAGAATTATTTTTGGAAGTCATGTATTTTATGGTAAAAAAATTATAACATATAAAAATCAATGAAAAATAATAATAATAAATAGATTCATTTATATAAAACATGAATACAATAGAATTTTACCTAGTTTTGTATCAATAGGAAATGTACATGAAAGTGACTTCATTTATTCTATATATTGAAAATAATAGTCATTCTTTTCCCTTCAAATATTTTTTGAGAACTATGTATTTTAATAAGAATATTAAATTTTTAATCTAAATGATCTCATTAGTAAATGTAACATTTAGAAATTAATGATTAATAGTTAATGTTTTTTAATTTCCTTAATTAATTTTGTTGCTTTTAATTTTATGTGTGTGGCTTGTCTTAAATATGAATTTCTCTATTATTTGATGATTGTGTGTATTTATAGTGTTTTAAAATTATATTTTTTTTTCATTCTCAATTATTTTACGATTTATTGAGTTGGTTGTGTTCAATTCAAGGGCATGTAGTTCTAATGCAATATGTAAAAGAACGTAAAATTGGGTATACGTTTTCTTTTAACAAATTTGATTTATTTTTAAATTTAAAAACTTGTGTACAATAAAAAAATAAAGATTCAATCTACTAGTATAAGTTGTAAGTGGATGTAACATTTCAATACATTCAATGATTTTTAGTAATTTTGATGATTAGAATAGTCCAAAATTTCTTCTCATCTCGGGATATTTTGAATGCACTCATATAGAATAGTTTCAAAAGAATAAAATATTTCATGATGAAAACTATTAAAAAAAATTAGAAGATAAATGTTAGTAATGATTTTTCAGTTAGTTTGATTTTTTTAGTTTATATTAATAAAATATTTCATTTTTATGAGTTATAGTATATTCTAATTTGTTTTTATGAAATATTATTGGTTTTAGAGATATCATAAATAGTTTTTTCTAAATAAAAAATTATTAATCATCATAATGGATAACATATGGCATCTCATGTGTGTGTTGTGGGGGTCCAGAAATGTTGGTGAATATTTGGTTCCCTGATTTCCAACATCCTAAAGATAATTACATTTGTATTATGGATATGAAACACTTTTTATTTATGACCCATGGGATTAATATTCTAGATGAGCTTAGATATTTTATTTATTTTGTTGCTAAATTCCTCGCACAGAAATATACATAAAATTTTGTTCGTATTCTATGATTAAATAAATTTTATTAATTTTATTAATTATATTGACTATTTTTTATAATTATTAATTTATATTTGAAATAATAATTTTATCATTCCCCATTGTTAACAAGAAATGTGATATGTTATTTTAGACTTATGTCAGCACACAATACCCAATTTCCTAATGTGAATATCTTTATGCTTTTCCATCACAGATATAGATACAGAAATTTTTTCCCTCGGATGAGGATTGTAAATGGTAATTCCTTTCTGAAAGATAATGATTATAATGGATGTATATATCGGGATGGAAAACCATATGCGATTCTTCAATTGTCAAGTAATTTCATGGAATATGCATATTCCTGGGTGAGTCCTATAATAAGAATTATCAAACATATGTTATTTTTCTATTAATACATCCAATTATTTATAAATCTCATTGATATTTTTTTTAATATTTAGAAACATTTTAGTGTATAAGATTGGTTGGATCAGATGTTAAATTAAATGTAGCCAGCATTTATGATGATGTGGTTCTAGAAATGATTGATATCAAACTTGGTAATCCTTTCATTCATTTGTAAGATTTTTTTATTCATTTTAATTAATTTTTTTTAAAATATGAGCTCGGTGGGTCTATATTTGGGTCTAATAATGGTTACAATATTTTAAAGGAAGGAATTTTACATTTTCCATGAAGAAAAATTGAATACATGTAATATTAAAGGTTGTAAGAGCATATATGAACCTCTTACAATGCTCCGTTATATTCAATCCATCTTCGAGATATTTGACATCCCGATAGATATGAGTGATGATGTATCTCATAGAAGTATTCTTGTCGGGATAGTTCACCCATTCTTCCATTAACATTAGTGAGAGATGGGTCGATCCAATCCTGATGGCTTGTACAATAGAAGTGGAATCACATTCAGACAAGATGTTATGCCAACCTCTTTGACATACTAAATCATATTCTATGATAATTCCCATCATTTCTTCTTCAAGTGTAGTGGCATAATCATAGGGTCTATAAAGGTATTCCACAATTTAACTATTATTATCTCTGAAGATTTCCCAATACCCTAATAGATGCAATTTTTCCCTCAAGACATCATATATGAATCATTCCAACCATACATTAATGTAAGGTACCCAAAATACATCAAGGGTTCCTAAGGGTTTAGGAAAATTTCTTTTGAGTATTGATCTTCTCAAAATAGTGAAGTCACTGATTGAGTTCCTCCAAAAAGCATCATGTAATGAGATTACATTATGGATTGTTGTAATAATTGTATCCATTACATGTTTTGACATTAATTTTTCCTTGAAGTGGATGAAATTGTGTCTAACTTTCTAAATTTCCTGAATTAGTCAGTGAATGCCACATTAAACATATTGGAAAATAGTTTTGGAAACCATAAATTCCGAATGGATTAAATAAAAAGCTATAACATGTCTGTTTATGGATGGAGAACATCAAACAAAGACATAACAACCCTCCATTGTGATGCAGTAGATGTTCAACATATGAAGAGGTGATTCACGACCTCACAATGTTTTTTCAGATAACACATCTTGATCACATTGAGATCCCAGATCTCTCCAGGTTCTCATTAACAAGTATTTTGTAGAGTGATATTCTCCACAATAATGTTAAACATGAGCGAGACAACAAATTTTTATTGAATTCTCCAATAAATTTTTATTATACATTAATCAGGTTCTTTGAAATTATCTTAGAATCGATATGGCCATTTGGGGATCCATCTGATAAAGGCATATCATCCTATTTGAAAAAAATCATTATTGGAAACAATTGCAATAATGTCATCAAGATGCAAGTAAATATTTTCGAATTGATCATTGATAGATATATTATTGTTGATCCCAACATATAAGGAGACGAAATATTAAATAAGTGGATCTCTGTTCAAATTGGATTGCCAAAAGTTAGGGGAGGAGTTCGGATTGAATCCAATGAGAGTGACTATGAATTTATTGGAAGATAATGCTAAGACCATTCCAAATTGATGACTTAGTGTATCTCGTTTTTTACTATAAGAATATTTGAAAAAAAAATATTGATCATTGAAATTAAAGGGAGGACAATATCTTATTTATGATAATCCATATGTTGTTGTCCTGGAGAGTATTTTTAAGTCATATTTTTTACTACATGACCACCTAATGCTTGCAGCATACAACATTGCTTCCACAGGGCCATTATTATAGTCTTTTACAACACACTTCCACTCTAAAAAAATCCAAAATCATAAAATTTATTTCCTTGATGAATGTTTAGGGCCAAAGATAGACCATGAAATAGTAGACCATCTTTTAGGTCACAACGTGTTTGATCAGTCAAACATGTCCTATCATAAAATGACATTATCCTATCAATGACGCAAGGGTTGATATGATATTTCCTATTTATTTAGAGATTTATAAAGCATGAGGCTTTCAATGGAACATAGAAACTACAAGATATGCCATTGGTATGGAGACATAGCTAATTCTTAGGTCATCAAGGATACATATCCTTCTAATAGGTGTGAAATTATATCCAAAATAGTTGAATGAATTACCCTATTTGGTATCTTGATATGGGACACATTCATTGTGAATGAGAGAATTGTTTTTGTTTTTGATGTTTCTATTACCTCCCTGGGTAATAATGATATTGTATTCAGTAGAATAATAAATGAGAGGGAGCATAGGTACCTCTTGATACTCTAATTGTCACGGCCCATCCTCAGAACCCAGGCCGTGACTACCCCAAGCCCGCCTTCCATAGGCCAGGGGCTGGTGACTAACACCAAAAGAATAAATCTCGATAACAGGGAAGGAATTACATTTATAAAAGTAAACAAAACACCACTGAGTACAAGCAGAAGTAAAACACTAAGTATAAAGAGAATTGCTGAAAGGTAAATGGGCCAGAATACAAACCCAAAAGAAAGTAAAACTACAACTAAACAAAGTACAACAGAAAAAAGAAAACAAATGGAAGGATGGAAGTGAGGATCCTACCTGAAGTGTAGTTATAGATGGAGCATCTCCTGGATCGTCCACCACGGATCCTTCCTGAAGGGTAGGTACAGATAGCCTCCAAAACGCTCTCGCCCGTCAACCTCCTCTGAGTGTCGTCTCGCCGTGAAGTCCACCTCCGGATACTGACTCGTTGTGTAGTCCACCTCCGGGTACTAACTCGTTTTGTAGTCCACCTCCAGGTACCGTCCAGTCCTCGAACAATCGGCCTCCTTCAGCACTGCCCGTCGTCTTCAACCCACACAACGAGGTGCGGGCATAGCCCGTGCATGGGTGAGTATAACAATACTCAATAGGGACCATGAGACCCTCATGGTCTCACTATAACGAACAAGGATAACAACAAAGAAGATCTCAATAGATAACCTCTACATAGGTATATGCACATACATATAACTAAGTAATCATGTAACCCATCTCAATCATGAGGAAACACAAGAATTATGAAATCAACGGATAACCTCTACCTAGGTATATTCCCATACATATACCTAAGTTATCAAGTAACCCATCTCAATCATGATTTAACACAAGGATCATAGACTCAGCTCAAACTAGGATTTTCATTATTGAAACCGTAACTACTAAAGAGCCCCGTATCTGGAGTGTACAATGGTCCTATCACGACTCTGAGTTACTTCTCACTAACCTAAGACTACTGAGGTACTCCTCCTATCGAGTAATGTGGGCCCACTACAACAACTAAGTGCTTCCCACCATGGGTCAGCTGCTACAACCAAGCGCTCCACCTTATAGCCTCAAGAGGTACACCTTCTGTTGAGTACCGCCGGTCTGCCGCAACAACCAAGCGCTCCTCCACCGTGGGTCTTCCTATACAACCAAGCGCTCCCCATTGGGCTATCTGAAACACACCTAGTCGATCAGTCAAGAAATCGTCAGGTCTCAGCAGACTACATAGTCTCCGTACTCCACACGCTTGTCTCCGGGAGGGTCTGCTCCACGAGCATCGGGTCGATACTACATGTATCACAAGGTTCCACAAAAAATTATCTCAAAGGGATTCCTCATAACAGGGGTCTCAAGGCAACAGATGGCGCGTCAATCGGACACCCGGTCTGTGAGTTACTAGCCTTTTTTTCCCCGGGGCCCAGTTGGTTTCTTGTGCGAACGAACTCGATCGTTACTCAAATGTAACCCGAACATTCATATGGTATACCCATAGGGACCGTTTATCCACGTGATCACCAACGCCGCTGACGGTTCGTCAAACGGACATCCGGTCTGAAAGTTATCATCATTTCCGTTCTAGGGGGCCGGTTGGATTCGTGTGCAATCTAACCTGGACACTATCCAACTGCATCCAATCCTTAGCTGAAGAATGCCAAAATTTCCATCTCATCAAGAGGAATTTAACGAGAAAGACGGTGTGTCAATCAGATGCCCGGTCTGTGAGTTATTACTTTTTCGTCCCAGGGGCCCGGTTGGTTTTTAAGAAAAAACCAACCCGACCGTAATCCACCTGCGTCTAAACCTTGGGAGAAGTAAGCCAAATGATCCGTCTCACTTAGAGGAATCCATCAAAGTCAATGGTACGCCAATCGGACTTCCGGAGCTCATGTAATAAGCATTTCTGCTCCGATGGCCCGGTTGGTTCCGTGAACAAACAAACCTGGTCGAACACATAGTATTCCTAAACCTTGAATGCATTATTCCGAAAAGACCGTCTCGATCCAAGGATCGCATCACCGCTGACGGTGCATCAAACGGAGGTCTGTAGCCCATGATACTGGAAAAAGACCGAAAAGGTCCGAAAACGGGGGGTCTGGGCCCGGACCGACCCGGCCCGAACCTGGTTGACCCGACCCGGGTCTGGGTCGGACCTGGCATGCGCGGCCCGACCCGTCCTGGGGGGTCCGGCCCGGCCATGGCGTGACCCGGTCCGGTCGCCGCGCGGGTCGGCTCGGCCGGTTACGGCCAAGCCGCGGGCGGGGGGCACACTGCCCCCACGTGAGAAAGCTGCGGCCCCGCGTGGGGCCGACCTTGCCAGCGGACGCGGCAGCCGCCCGCATCCCGCTCCCCCCTCTGGTTCCGCGCGGTCACGGGACTACGTCTCGCCGCCGTGACTTCATCCCCGGCAGGTCTTCTCGGCGGCACGCCGGGCGCCGCCGCCCCCTTGCGGCAGGCTGCTGCCGGTCGCCGGTGCCCCCGTGCCAGTAGGGCGTGCCTGCGGAGCCTTCCGTGGACCACCGGACACGCTCCGGTGGTCCGTTTTGCATTCCGTCTTCGCCAGAGGTCCTCTAGAGACCCATCGTTCGCTGAAAACCATTCAAATCGCCCTTGAGGCCCTGTTTGTTGTCGTCCGAAAATCCGCGCACAACAATCCACCATCGCGGATTTCAATCGCCTCCGCAGCCCGACTCTGGCCGCAGTTTCACTCGCCCATAATGGCGTGGTGTGTCGGCACCGTGCTTCTTCTCCGCGTCCATTCCCGTGTCCACACGGTGTCGTTGAACCGTTCCTCCTTTGTTTGTTATGCAATGAATAAAAACAACAAAGGGGAAGGAGAGTCGGTCGTGTTCGTGCGGTCCGACCTCCTCCCGTTAGTTGGTGACAAACGGCCCAAAAGACGGAGAACAACATGGATTTGTTGTTCTCATGAACAAAAGAAAACAACCTAAAACAGTTTTTCCTGCAAAACAAGAATTTCTAACCCGCAAACATACTCTTTTCGGATCAAATTAATTTTGAGTTGATCCGCGTTCTTATTTTTCAAAAGGAAACATCTATGAGTAAAGATACTATTCTCAAAATTAAATCCCTACCTCATGCTTCGTCGAGCGAGGGTTCATCACGTATTTTCTCGTCATAGAAGAAAGTGTCGTGGAAAGGGGATCGTTGACGTCACGTTGTCGATCTCCGAGGATCAGGGGTTTTTGTCGACCTTCGTCAGAGGGCGGCGTTCTTCGTTGGCGGCGATGCATTCTTCGCGTTCTTCGTCGAATAATGAAGAACTTCAATCCTTGGATTGTTCTCCCAGAATCCTCTCGCCATGCTAGCCCCCCCAAAAAAATAATTGTATCTCTTATTTTATTAACCAAGTCATATGTTTGCATTCAATAAGATTGATACAGTTAATTCAATTGAATTAAATGCAATGCTTTAATCCCCCAAATTTAATAGGGGCGTTTAATAACATATTATACGCAAGAATTGACTTAACATTAAGAGGGGTTGTGGGTGCGATACATAGAGGAAAAGAAACGGTGGGGATCGTGCGGGCCCCACCTCACAAATATCAAACCAATAGGGTAGTATAATTTGGATTGCACTCTATCTACTTCAACCTACCTTAAGTAGCATTAAGTGGCTTCAAGTGGCTTTAAGTGAAATAAAATAAAGTTGTCGCACCACTTTATTTTATTTTCTTCACTTAACCCCCAACAATTAAAAACCACACCCGAGCAAACACAACTCTGGAAAATGCGTTTCTAAGAAAATATCGGTGCTGCGATTCCATTGGTGCCCTCAGAATTCGATTCCGAGCACCGGTTCAGAAGTTAGAAAAACTCGCTCGTTCGTTCACTGAACGTACCCAAGCTAAACTTCGGAAAATGATTTCAGGCACACCAGGCCTCAGAATCAGGCGCCGTCAGAAACTGCGTTCTTGTAAAATCCAAATGAAAATTTCGAAAAAAAAATCCCTTGAAATTTCCGGGTCTTTACACTAATAGTATCCAATTCACCCATGTTAACAATGTGAAGAATGATTCTTCTTAGATAATCTTCATAAATTGTAAAGATAACAGCTGAGAGAGGATCCCCTAGTGGAACCCCTTGAGAATTTGAATTACCCTTAAAGGGATCAATTAATGAGAGTGGATATATGGTAAATTCCAAAATGTTTGTAATCCAGTGTATAAAACATATGGTGAGATCAAAACATTTCAACACATTATTATGAAATTCCAATCCATTTTATAAATGGCCTTTTGATGTCGAGCTTGAGCATAATGTTTCCACCCTGGGCTGGATTCTAGATTAGATTAATAAATTACAAGGTAGTAATAAAACAATATTGGGCACTTCATCATTTAATAAATCCAAGTTTTTTCCATGTTATAATTATTCTTGAGACTTGGCAATCCTGTTTTCAAGGATCGTGGTAATAAATTTATGAATTTTTGTGACAAGAGCCATTGTCCAGAATTAACTGACATCACTTCAATTTTATAATTTGTGTATTAATGAAATAAATTAAGCATTGAATCCTTGAGTAAATGATTCACCATTGGAAAAATACATGACAAGGTTGAACACATCATTTGGAATAATATCCAAAATTATTGGATGAATGAATTAGTTATTATATCTTGTCTCAGTAAGCTATATTTTTTAGGCCAAATACGGCATCATTGATTTTCATGTTAATCATCATTGATATGAGAAATGTGTTTTCCTCATCAGATATCAACCTATGAATTATTTATTCCCTGAGCATCTCATTCCTTGGTTTCCCACTAATGGGTTTCATATAGAAGAAGATAATGTGGTCGGAGAGTTCATGGCATTCCTGTAGAATTTGAAACCCATATTTAAGTAGTGGTAGAGGAGTATTTTTCCTTAAATCACTTTGAAAAAAATGTAAAAATTTGTATTTCTATCCCTATTTTTAAGACAAATAACTTTGAAGAGATCCTTTTTGATGTTGTCTCTGATGGTGATGAGACTCTAATGTTTTTAGGACATCTCAAGTTTACAATTTGTGTCCCAAGAGAAATTTCATATGGTGATTGACATTTTTATTTCAAAGAAAGGGAAAACAAGAGTCTATATTTCTAAATCAAGTGATATGAAATTAGTTATTAACCATTCTATCAGTATTAATACAAGATCCTACACCCTTGAAAAAAATACAATTAGGTTGTCATCACACTCATTAATGTCCTAGGACTCGTGCACCATTTTTTAGCAGTCCAGAAGCACATCCCATGAATTATTGAATAATAAAGTTAAAGGCTGACTCCTGTCATTTTCTAAAAGATTAACCAATATGGGATGGTGATCAGAATTGTATTTTTTAAAATTTAACACATTTAATAGATTTCCATTTACCATGTAAAGCATCATTATTAAATTTTATATCAATTCTACTCGCTCTCATTACAACTGGGTTCCACATGTACTATGTGTACTAGGCCCCAGTGAGATTTATTGCACATGGGATAGATTCCTCATTACAGGACCTTAATTCCTTGATAGAGATATAGTTGTTTACTAGGAATAGTTGTTCATCTCAGTGGATAATGGAATTATACTCACCCATTATAATCCATGGATCAGTGATCATGTTGGACATGTTTTTTATTTTCTGCCTAAGAGATATATTGTTCATGTTGTTTTTAGATGCATAGCCAGTTGTGAAAAGAACTCTTAGTACATGAATATCAAATATATAGGTGATGATTTATATTTTCATTGTGTATGTTGGTAGGGTTTTCAACCCTACTGTTAGCTAATAGCCAGATACAGTCAAAGCATTATTATGATTGTTTGATGCCTAGCCTAGAGTACACCATGTTGTTAAGAATATTGTATTAATCTAATGAAAATACCATTGGCTCAGTGATTCACAATATATCAGGTTTCTACATACCTACTAGGATCCTGAGGTAACATTTAGTGTTAGGTTGGCTATTCCCAGGAAGTTCCATAAAGAGTATCTTCATTTTGGCTTGGATTTGGGGGTGATTCCCTCTTTTCCTTTATTTTTAATTTTCCATTGTAATTTATTGGAAGTAACCCTTAGCTTATATGTATTTTTGACAAATTTTGAGTTATTAGTATTATTATTGTGTTAAATTTAAGATGTGTTGACATCTTCATTCATGTATGATTCTATAATAGAATCATTATTTTGGCTAAAAAGAGCATTCTCAACCTATATCATGTTTGGATCCTCTGTGACATCAAGTTTGTGCTGATTTAATGAACTAGTACCATAATCTTCTTTATTTGAATGACTTTCAAGTGTACTACCATTTTTAATGGGATTGATGCACTACTATCTCTTTTTATTTTCATGATTGTGTTGTTTCATACATGCTGTTTCCAGGGGTGTTTCCATATAAAATACGGTTTGACAATGCAACTGTGTTCTTACAATGACTATGATATTTTCCACTAGGATTTACGATACAATATTATATGATAAAAGATCATGTAAATATTTCTTGGCTTGAATCGAGATAATTTTAGAAATTATATCAGATGAAATTTACAAGGAGATAAATTCTGGATCACGCTACTTATTAATTTCAGGTGTGTATATTTTATTAAACTGATATTCAATCTTATGTTCCTCCTCTTCAATAAGAGGTATCAATGAGGAACGCATGGGAACTGATTTATTATCCACAAGCCCCTTTTAAGGTTACTTCGTTTCCTTTTTCATATATCTCATCAAATTGCTCTTTGTTCCCTAGGGTACAACCTTCCAAGAGTTTATGATAGTTACAGAAAAACCATTTTCTTCCCCACTCAAAAATTATTGATATCATGTCTCACCATATTTTGTTTCTCACAAAATGTAGGAAGATTCTGAAACCCATATTTGAATTCGAATTGATGCACATCTTTATCCATGGATACTTTCATTAATATAGGTAATTAAATGTTGATCTCAATTAACACTATGTTATAAAGTCTAAGATATCCACTGATATTGAATTGGTCAATATTAAGTGGGTGCTGATTCCCGATGCTTGGTCGTTCAGAATTTTGGGGTACCATTAAATTCATGAATGTCTATGTATCCTTTTCTAGAACTGATTAAGATATTTCTTCTTCATTAAGGGAATGATATTTCTATTACATTCCAATATTTTAAAAAAACCAAGTTCAAGGTTTAGGTTTTAATCCCCTCATACCATGAGATGTTTCTATTGTTTCTCCAAAATTACTGGGAGATATACCATTCCAATTGGTATTAGAATCCATTTTTCAAGATCTATAAGTGATAGATTCTCCCATTAAGATCCACATATTCCAAGGGTTTTACCCCCATTTATGTTTATACTCGACCTAATACCGATTTGAGAATAAATTTTCCTAATTTTACAACATTTCATCTAAAACTCAAAAGGTTTTTTATCATCCACACCAGATTCATTTCATTGTTGAAAGTGAAATCATTTTATATTAGTTGTCAATGGTTTAGAAGTTTTTGGATTTGTTTAGATTAATTTTTCTACATATTAATTTTAGTTGTATCAAATTATACATGTAAATTTTTAGGAAAGCTTTACTATAATAATTTTTTGTATATGGTATGGCGTCATTCCACCTTAATGTCAAAGTGAAATATTTTATTTATTATTCGAAATAAATATTTAATGGGATTTTTTATAATGCATACATTTAAATTTTTCATATTGGTCAATATTTCATTCCATGAATAATATATATATTTTGAATTTCATTACTATATATGAATATTATTTTATATTAACACATTAATAAAATATTTTTTTATCATTTTAACGAAACAATATTCTTAGATACACATCCTATATGGGCATGGTACTGCAACAGTCTGTAAGAAATTACATAGTTTTTGTCCAAAACCATATGATTCACATCATTGTAAATTGTTTAACTATAATTCCACTATTTATTATCTTTTCAGAATATTTTTGTGAAATTATAATTAATTATGTTTGTATGAATCATAAGATAAACATTATCATTTTCAACAGTTCTAGGGATTCATGGAAGTTGAAAACAGAAGTGAATGGACTGAAATCTTTTGAACTATTTTTGTAATCTTTAGATTCTCTAATATTTAATTATGTACCTTGTATGAATATTATTTTACAATGATTTAATATTTTTTTTAAAATTATTTAAAGTGTGATTTGGTTAGTTTTTATTTGATTATGTGCTATAAAATATTATTCCTTGAATACCCATGGTTTTTTACATGATGTTGTAATATTTAGTTGTTGTGTAATTATCTGATGGTATTGTATGATTTGAGTTATCATGAACAATGGTTTGACTTATTTCCAAAATAAGAGTATTTAATTTTAAATACACAATGGTCATGAATTTAGATCCTTCTTAGAAAGGATAATCTCTGACCATTATGTCAGTTTGTTGGCTTCTTGGACTGCTATCTTTTACCATGAATGGAATATGTTTTGTATGAATAAAATTTTTAAAAGTGAGACTATTGAATTTTTTTTTATATTATCAGTACATGTTCAGACATTTCTATTCATTCTAGTCAATCCTATATTAATTAAAAACCATGTGAATCAACTGTGATGTTGGTGGTAGAATTATATGATATTCATATTCCACTATTAAATTTATGAAAATAATTGATCTATTAAATAATTTTAAGGATAAACCGATTGAAAAAACAATGATTCCACTTATAAAGTTATATTATGTTCACACAAGTTTTATATCATCAATTTCAACTGTGCTGTATAAGAATATAAGAATCATTATCTCTCAATATCTCCCACTTTTTAAAATGGCCAACCATTAATGTAGGACATGAATATTGGGGGTGTTATTTAATGTTTGTCTTTTATATAATCTATGACTAATTATAATAAATTATAAGAAATTAAAGTGGTGGAAAATATATAGTTATGTAATTTAATTAACATGTGTTTTTCATTTCTTTCATATTTTTTCACTGTTTTTTAAAATTGATTATTGAAAATAGTGTCACTATTTGAAAATTGAGTTTGGAGTGCTACTAGTAGTTTCCAATTCTTACTAAATACCATCATAAGTAGGAATAGGGGATATGATTTCTCCTTGAATTCAAACACTAACAGTTCCTTAGATGAATGATATGGCCAATGGTATCTATCACAATAATAGGAGGAATTACCCTCTTAATTACTAGGAAAATTAAACATAAAATACAAAACAACAACAAAATGTTACCATTATAGAATATATATGTCATTAGAACAGAATTTTTCAAAAATGATATAAGACCTTAAAACAGAGCTATAATAATAGGCACCAAAATATAAATATCATTCTCCTACAATACCCAATATGCTAGAAGAATAGTTCAAAAATTCCTCAGACTATCCAGAAAAACAATTAACAAACTCTGAACAGGAGAGAACTTGAAGCACACCGCTACTTCCATGTGGAATATATGATTCTGGATATACATATGCGGAACAACAAAGAAAATAATGAGACTGAATATGATAGTGGGAAAAAAATACTTACTAATAAACTTTAGATGCATCACCATATCTTTTTAAACTGTGAAATATCATAATATATGGAATTTATTATTTATTGGGATATATAATTATATGAGAAGAATTAAACAAAATTTAAAATCATCACAGTAATATCACATCATAATTTCTACCATATCATCAGCACCATAAAAATATTCTTAAAAAATAGGAAAACCTAGCTATCAACCTTTGTTTGGCATTACATGCATATCAACTAGAAATAAGCATTTCTGATACTAAATCTTTGTGAATCAACCCATTATCACGTTGTCAAAATCGCATCCACAATATCTTCCACACATTCCTCTACCATACTCCCACATCATCACTTCATGACATCATAAAATCATGTTATATCATTAATCCATCTAGGTCAAAAAAATGACATAACCCTAATCCATCACAACCCAAGCAAGATATAACCCTAAGAAATATCAACCAGTAGATTAATTCCATTGCACATCAAAATTTGACACTCATGAAAAATATTCATCAAATCCACATTAATACATTTAAATCAATAGTGGTTGTAAATTATTTTCTCAATATGTTATATATCATGTTTCGTAATATGTTTATATATGCTCTCACTTTTTATTCGTTAAAATTAACATCATCCATTTTATACACAAATGAATTGATAAACCAAACATACAAAATTTAACTATCATAAACAGAAGAAAAATTTTATATAATACTTATATAAATAATGAAAACATGTGAACATCCAATACTCTTGATGCATTTCAAAAGTTCATGGATCACTTTTTCAATGAAAAAAATCGTCTTGAAAGAGAGGGTTTTGGTTATTAATAGATATGTTTTACAATGGATCATTTGATCAGTTTTTTTGATTTCATGTTTCATAACCACCCTATCTGTAAAATAATAAATTTTCCAAAGTCAGAACCCTTGGAAAAACCATTTTATAGATCTGCTAAATATGAGGTATAATGTTAACCCTTAGTCTCAACTTACATATAATTGAGTGGGTTGTTGGGCTCCAAAAAATGTATATTAAAAATAATATATGATTTTAATCCCTATGTTGGTATTTATAGTGGGGTTTGGTCAAGAAAATACCACAATAGGTTGAGTGGCAAAGGTTGGCCTTTTGGGCGATCTAAATGTAGGGCCCAGGTGCATTGGAAACATATGAGAGAGTCAGGTATGTCTTTCCAACCTAACACAAGAGGTCACATGTGATGGTCATGGGAGCCATACCCCTACACCACTACCACCAAAATTCAACATGTATCGCCTGAGGGTTACCACATGGTCATCCATTGCTTGTGAATTCAATGATTTTCTTGTCATATGTAAGTTTTACGAAAATAAATATACTATCCTTTGTATTTTTAGCATAGATCACAGTGGATGTTTTTTTATTCATATTTCTGAGGACTTTTTCAATAAGATATAGCAATATTTAAGATTTATATTTGAAGATATGAGGATGAGTCCCATGTCATGATGTTTAATGCATTCATGGGGATATACTACCCAGGTAGTATGCTATGAAGGGAATGAGGCCATAATTTTCGATCATGGATTTTAGTACCTGTCCGCCCCATATGCAAGAGGCATGTATCCTATAGGTTGACATAGATTTGATACACCATTGGTGTTTATTAGGTTCAAATCCACCACATTCTAGGAATAAATTTTAGTACTCCCCCAACAAAGGTGTCTTCTAGCGAGGCACATTCGTACTACTAATATTTTCAATACTCCGCTGATTGAGGTATCTTATGAGGAAGTGATTTTTTCAAACTATAATTTAATAATGGTTGTGTGAATGTATGATTTTTGTTAGTTCTAATTTTTAGTGTTGCGTGAAAAACTCTACAATAGCTAGCCTGTACATAGTAGTGGATCATTTATATATTTAGATTTATCACCTTTATAAAACACGTGGGTGGTTCTAATAGTATAGGATAGTACAAACGTTCCTAGGATCTATTCATGAAAAAGGCTTGGTTTCTCCCATGAGTTTCTAAAATAGAATCACTGTATCAATTGTTATGAGTGACAGGGTATGTTATTCCCATGAATGACATGTTCACTTTAATGAGTGGGCACTCCATTATTGTATTTAGTAAAAACATGAATATTGGATAGGTTGAGGTATTGAATACTTCATGGATTTTGACTCATTAGGCGCTCCATGTATACCTTTGGGACGTATCACACAATAGGGATATCGATGTTATACATAAATGATATTAAAATATATGATGTATTCATAGTTGGACAAGCTTTGGAACCTCACATGTTGTGTTTGTACTGATAATGTGTAGGTTAGATGATGGTATCAGTAGTAGTGAAACTAGTATTATTGCAAATCTAATTCCTGGTGATGCTTGGTGACATATTTTAGAGCATGGTAGTCCATAATGATGTATGTTATTATTGTAGATAGAGGCAAATCCCTGAGTACATAAAATGGGGAGGATTTCTCATGAATCTCTTATCTTTCAGATACATGCATTTTTCTGATGTATATTTCCTTTATATTTAACCATGTGGGGTTGTATTTTTTCATAATGTCTCATTCATTAATTGTGTAGCATTTTGTCAATTATATATTTATATCATATATGTGTTACTTTTTATCTTATCCGTTTATGATGTGTTTATTGTTGAATGAAATAGTCTATGGTCTATCATGTTGTATGATATGGAATCATGGTTCTTATCCCCAACCCTCAAGTTATTTTTGGAGGGAATAAGGTGATGAACTAATCTTATAATAGGCATAAGTGCAGCCTTGGTGGTTCTAGTAATGGAATTTCAAATCTCGTGTAAAAGCAATATATAAATAGTTTGAGCATAAAATGGATTAATCTTCAAAAAACATATATAATTTTTGTGGAGGATATATAAATGCAAAAAGAATATGAAAATCTATTTTTTCAATATATGTTGTGTCAAAACTGAAATATATATCATTTCTATAAAACAGTTAAATAATAGTTGATTATATATTGTTAATATGTAATGTATTAAAATGTTTTATGAGATATTGGTGTCTTATATTTTCGTTTTAATTATAAATTGAAAATATATATTTTTAAAAAATATGAAAACGATTTCATGGTAATTTTCAATTTTTTGTGATTAATTTGATGTTTCTATGATAATTTTAAATTTTTATAATTTTTTATAATTTTATAATTATTATTGTACTATTTTATAAAGTAATATATGTTTTAATCATCAATTATTATTTTTATTAACATTATAGTAGTTTTTATAATGTATTATTTATTTTTAGGGTTGATATTAATGTTCATTCAAATACTACATGAAATATCATTATGATTACATTCTATAAAAAATTGATGTAAAAAAACATTCAATGACATAAATTTATTTGACGGAATAAATAAGATATATCCAAAAAAATTAAAGTGTAAAATGATAATGTTATGGTTTCTATGTTGGAAAGTTCCATTTATAGATTGAATCTTTCTTCTTGGAGTGTGTATATATGGTTTTGTGATGATATAATTGTATTTGGTTCTATAAAAACAAAAATGAATCTTGTTTATGTAGGTTGGTTAGTGGATGCATCAGTGTGTTTTTATTATGGTATCCAAATGACATAATTCTTTTTGAAAATAATTTATTCCCCTTAAATTCACAAAAAAATGTTTTAGGAATGTTTTTCAATGAAATTCATGAGTTAAAAACATATATATGTGTATAAAGATCTATATGGATTGAAAGAACCATTTTCTTCGAATATGTCAAAGCACATATAATGGACCTCTTCTCAATTGGTTTTTTATGGAGAATGATAAGGAGCAACCTCTTCCATTATTTAATATAATGAATATTATTAATACCATATAATCTAACCTATAGAACATTTTGGATAAAGTCCATCAATGTCCACCATATGACATGTCTAGTATACAATATTATGTATTTGAAATAATGTTTCTTATGAACTAAGTATAAAAGGATGATAAATTATATTCGGTGGAATCAATTGGTTGTTGCAAACAATATCATTGAGTACATTATAAGAATTAATAAAATATTCCTTATCTATCATGGTGAGGAAGAGCACATTGTAAGGGCATAAACTGATGCTAATCTCTAAATTGCTAAATATGATATGAGATCTCAATCTCTATTCCTATTTTTTCTTGTATGATGATCCATTGGTTTGTAGATTTCCAAACTAGAAAATACATTATAGATGATAAAAAGTTATATTATATTGTATCATCACATGTTGGTGAACATTTCCGTCATGATCATGATGTTAATTAATGAACATGGGGTGGTTTCATGAATTTTAGAGAAAATTGATCTTTAATTTGACAGTAATGGATGTATTATTCATGCTATAGATCCATGGTCTCACTAATGTACAACAAATGGTAATGTAAGAAGACATTAATAAGATAGTTGTTACTCCTTTGGTTCATTGGTTTGGTCCTGTTTTTTATGTTTATTATAGGGCTATTATCTTACAATTGATACTTTACTTATTTTAGAAGCATTAATCACAGGGTTGCTTCCAATAGTGGTTCACCACTTTTTAAATTAGGACCCCTTTAATTCATATGTATATAATGATCAACATGAATATAAAATAATAAAATACATCAAAAAAATATAGATCACATTTCATTCTCACTTTCTTAAAACATCTAACATATCAAAAAAAAAATATCTACAAATATTTTTAATGAAATTGTATATTTACAAATATATATCACTAATAAATATACTATATTAAATAATATATTTTACCTTAACACCATAAAATTAAATAACCAACTACTAATTATACAATTCTTTTCAAATAATTAATATAGAACTTTTAAAAAGGATCTATAAAATTCCTTTAGAGATTATTATGAATCACTAATTTTTTTAAAATTCTACAACAAAGGTTTTGAGTGTCCAATTACTTGAACTGGATAATGTACAATTCAGAATGGTGTTTTTATAGTGTTATGCAAAATTATACATGGGATGATGAAACACAAAATAATATTTTTTCTATTGAGTTTCTTATTTGAATTTTAATAGTGTTTTTCTAAATTAAGTGTTCATATCCCCAGTAGTCAACTTAGAAAAAAAATGCTTGATGAGTTTGAGTTAGATTGGTATAAGGAATAAGATGATTGTATTTAGAGGTATGCCATCAACTTCTATTCAAGGCTACTAGCATTCCCTTTTGAACTTCTATCATTCATTCATTCATATAAAATAAATCACATCAGTCCAATAGATTAGAAATTACATCATACTGTCATATTTTCATCTTTTATTCACCTTTGAACCATTAGAATAAATGTACTATTCAACTTCTTTTTTCAAATATTAGAGAAAACCTTATTTTCAACATTAGGAATGATAAAATGAACTAAAAATTTTAATGAAAAATACTGATATTAAATCTATGAAATAAAACAATAACTATTTCAGTATGAAAACATATTATTTTATTACACCACTTAACAAATAACTGAAGATAAATTTAGATTTTATAGTTTACATTATTCTCAAGCATGTGTTTTAATGATTGATATAAATATTGAAATTTTATTTAACAAAGAAATATATTTTTATCAACATGGTAAATAAAATATTCTGTAGTTATTTCCCAACCATTTTTCATATGATTCATGAACATAATAATTTAAAAAATGATCATTGGATTGTAAAATATAGTGATTAAAGAATTAAAAATAAATGCATAAAAGTCCTAAAGAATGTATTTAATGAAAAAAACTCTAAAAATTTCATAATGATGATTTATAATGTGAAAATAAAAAGTGAGACATTATACGTTAAATGATACTCATAATAATAAAGTGGTTAGTTAAATCTTCCAATAAATATTATACCAATTATGTGAAATCATCATATTGTTTTCTGACATTTAATTATGTGAGAACTTAGATACACATCATATATTTTGTAAACAAATTAAAATGTAATATTTATGAAAAAAACATGGGATGTTATTTATTTCATTATGATCAAGGATTGTTTCTGATCCTATATCCATGGACTGAAGTCTTCGTATGAAAAATTGAACGGTAGGAAAAGTAACATCCAACTGCAGTTACAAAAAAAAAATATCAAAAACATGAAACAATTATTTCTATTATTCTTTTATTATGAAACAATATGTAAATTGGAAATAATAAAATGGTTCACCAAATAATATATTGTTTATAAAATTTATCCACTAAAGGTGAAAACAAAATATTACAATGAATAAAAATTGATAGTTATGAAAATTATAGATAGTGAATCCGAAAAAATAAATAAAAATACTATGTAAGACTGAAATATAAAATGGTATTGTAGAAACCAAAAAAAAAAACTATATATTATTGTGAATAAATATAATTCCATCAAAAGTTATCAATTTCATTAAAATAATTTTCATTTCTTTGGTTTAAACGGTTTTCAAGCCTCTCTAGTCAAGATCCAATAAAACCACCTGGTTATAAATTTTTTGCCCTAAGCCATCAGCCACTAAATTTCCAATTTCAAGTGCATAATAAAAGTAAATGTCAAAAATATAGAGATACCCAATCCATAATCACTACCTGAGGTTAATTTACCTATGTTAAAATATGTGCTTCATGTTTGTATTGTTGATGAAATTGCAAAAATTTCATTGAAGAGATTTCGGTGCCATGTTTATATTTCTTCGACCAATAAAATTGTTGGAAAGAAAATTATTTTATTGAATATGTAACATAATTTTATCATGATATAATGCCCCAGCCTTAAACCTTACTTAATCATGAGTTATTACAAGATTACACATTGATGATCTTTTCAGGTTTAGAGTTTTAGAGAATTAGATCACGAAACATGAATTACATTCAAAATTTAAACAAAGTGGTTCATAAAAGATAGTATTGATTATTCCCATCAATGGAAACATATTTAAAATAAAACATGGATTATTTTTTAAAACATCCTTGAAACTATCATCACATCATGTATTGTTCCCTTGACCTGTGAAAAACATTTCAAAAACATGGGATGAGCATAAAAAGCTCAGTAAGGGTTATAAAAATATGGAAAGGAAACATGATTTCATATATACATAATAATGAAATCATAATTTACCCATAAAACATAGGCACTTTAACATATCTCATCAAATCATTAATAAATCATAGAAATCATAAGACATAAAAGGTAACTTGAGGAATTCATATCATTTATACATAGGGAGTAACGCTCTTGGTTACGTTTGGAATACCCACCAGAGTATATTACCTAAACCTATTCGGAGAAACATTAACGTTTCACTCCCTCGCATTACCCAATGCATTGGAGAGCTATATCAGGCTCACCTGCCCTTAGTTTATCATGGAACCACCCGTCTTCATAATAATTCCCAAGAACCTCAACATAATCATATCACATAAAACATGCATAAAGGAAACATAACATTTCCACCTTTCATTCACAAGATATCAATACAACACATTGATATAAAAACATTATGAAAACCATTTTCAATACCAAAATAAAATAAAAGTAAACCATGGTATTTATTTTTCTTTTAAAAAGAAGGTATGGCTGGTAGAGGAAGCCGAAACTCAAATAATGGTCACGGCGGCGGAGAAGTTTTTGTCGGCGCATACGTATGACAAAAACATTCCCTTTTGTCGTATTGTAAAACGCTTCGTATAAAAAGATTCATTTTGGATAAATGTAAAATTCAAAGGGGTTTATACACCGTATAAATGAAGGTTGTGTATAAAACAAAATATGCCTCAATGAATGGAGATTGAGATGATGTCCCTTACAAAGACGGTATCCTTAGTTTAAGGATAAATCAATTACATAATTATGTGTGACAAACGAATAAAACAAATATAAGTGGATATTAAGTGTAAAATAATAAATGGTCATTCACACATATTCAAAGTATGACATATTCAATAACTACATTTGGAACCCAATGAAATCAAAATTGGGTTAAGAAGTTCCCTTGCAAAAATTAGACAGCCTAACGGCGTCACTTCAAAATTCAGAAAAAGTGTTGATGAGAGATAAAAAAGGTATCTCATCACATGAACATAAAATTTACATCAATAAGGATATAGAAGAACATATCCCAAAATAATATTACGTGAATTAAAAGACATAACAAAATAAGTCTTTTAAAAATAGGAGGGTGAAAGGTTCCCTTACCGACATGGGTATCTTTCGAAACATACGCCCCATGAAAGAAGGACAATACAACATTTATGTAAATAATCATAAATGAAATAAAATTACACAATGAGTAAAATAATGGTCAGTACATACACCACTCAAAGGAAATTGTGGAAAATGTAGCATAAATCTCACGTTAATAAAAGTGAGATGAAAAATTCCTTACGAAAAATCGGCAGCCTAACGACGCCAGTTAAATCTTCCAAAATGGATTGATGAGAGAAAATAGGGTCTCTCATAATATCAACATAAAGTTTACAGAAAAAAATACAAAAGAACATCCTCCAACATAACAAAGAGGAGCTTAAAAGAAGTGACATAAAGGAGAGTACTTAAAAAGAACGAGAGAGGTTAGATCTCTTACGAAAATTTGGCAGCCTAACGGCGCCACTCAAATCATCCAAAATGGATTGATGAGAGAGAATAGGGTGTCTAATCACATTAACATTAAAATTACAGTAATATTAATATAAAAATAATATCCCAATAACAAGAAAGATGATCTTTAAAAGGAATGACATAAATGAGTGTACATAAAATGTAAGAGTGGAGTAGGATCCCTTACCTCGTGTACGACATGACTCGATAGTTATTGAATCTCCTAAATAATAAAATTTGGTCAATTTATAATTGCTTAAGGACCTCCATTAAATATTATTATTCAGTTCATATCACATATTATAATGTTATAATAATTGGTTAATGAAGTGAGTTCGTATCAGACGTTTTTGTCAATGTTCAGTACATGAGTAAAAATTGAACGTGTTGGAAAATAATTTTCCATGTAGTTATAGTTAAATCATCTCCAGAATAGTATTTATGTTTTAAATATCATATATATCCAGTATATATTAATTTTATACTATTCCATATCATTTTGAGATAAAAAATTAAAAGCACCGTTCATGGAGACGGTAGGCCGTACATACGCATGAACGCTACTTTCATTTTGTTTCCATATTAATGGAATTAAAACAAAATGAGATATATATATATAATAATTCCAGAATTATATAAATAATTTCTATGTAATATATTACATATATATCCATTATATATATGTACTTATAATATTACATAACATTTTGAGATAAGAAATGAAATGTACCGTTCATGGAGACGGTAAGTCGTACGTACGCATGAACGCTACTTCCATTTATATTTCATATTTAATGGAATTAAAACATAATGATACATAAAAGTATTTTAATTCCAGTATGGTATCATATATAATATCATTAAATATATCCTTTATATGTACCACATATGGTATTAATGAATCAAATCACTTTGAGGGGGTGGTAGTCCGCACTACCTTAAATGAAGATATCGCGTATACCCATAATGGAATCCATAAAGGTATGCCATAAATGAAAAATACAGAAGATTAAGGAAAACATAAACATATTATATATCATATATAAATATAGTTACATCTAAATTTCCACCTTTGAAGGTGTTAGAAGAATGTTGAACAATCATCATTTCGGGAGGCAGAAATTCGCTATCCACGGAAATAGTATGTTCTTTAACCATTAGATGTAGGTGTGTGTAAGTTCAGCTCTAATACTTCTTATTACAACATCCTAGTATATTGAAGATACTGGATTTGTTACAAAATAAATGAATAAAATGAGTTTAGGGGGTTGGAGAAGAAAAATAAATCAAAAGGACATAAGTGAAAACATTACCTCAAAATCGGTTAACTCGCTTTGGTTTGAGATCAAAGGATTTTTTGGGAAGACTTATGACCAATGTGAGGCTTAAAAGTGAAATATAGGGAAGTGGAGAGGAAAAATGGGAAGGGGTTGGCCGAGACAAAGGCTTTGGGAGTGTGGGTAAGGATGTAGAGGTGGGGGCCTTTTATAAGAGGAGAGGAGGGGCACTCTTTTATTGTTACAAAATGTTACTTTATTTTCAAAAGAGATTTGGATTTTAAAGGTCACACATTGATTTATTTCTAGGATAAGGTGATAAGGGTTCTAAATAAACCCATACAATAGGTTTTGGACATTTTTAGGTCTTAGATAATACATTATCGTTCCATTTTATTTAAATCGTTAAATAATGAGGTCATTGCTGCATCATCATGATGTCATAAATAATTTAATTTATTTAATGTCTAAAAATTATACAAAAATTTATATGATGTAGGAAATCGTTTTATCTTTCCAATGAATATTTATAGTAAAAAACATGACTTGTAAAACCTCATGTAAAATTTGTTTTAGTAAAAAAATTTCATGTTTGTGTCATTTTTACTTTAACATTAAATAAAAAAGTATTTATGACATTTTCCAACCAAAGTGGCTCCATGGGGTCCCCAAGTTGACCCATGGATTGTATTGGTCAGACATGACACTTCAAATGAGGTTAAGAAATGTTTCTAGGTAATTTAACTTTATTAAAACATTATTCTTACCATAAACTACACTAATTAACTGTAATCGCGATTAAAAACTTAATAAGTTACTATTCACCAAAATATTATTTTAATCCCATTGAACCACATTTTACCTATTAATGACAACCATGTATGTCGGATTTATATAATTCAAAACAAAAAGGTGGCAAAATTTCATTTAAACGGAAAATCAGTATTTATAAGTACCACTTAGTGGTTTCACTATTCATCAAAAATTGAAGTTTTTCATAAAATTATCAAAAATTCACCCTAAGCTATATTTGATATTCCAAATTCAAAAATGATGTCTATTTTACAAAATTAAAAAAATATAAGTTGCATTAATTAATTTAATAATTAATTCCTGCTGTCAAAACAAATAGCGTGTTTTTAGGAAACAAAAAGTATTAAAAGATTTAAACTAGTTTAAGTCCGATTTCAAAGTGAAATTAATTCCATCGACCACTATTGGATTAACTGGTAAAAATATATTCTAATTTCACTTTAAAACATATTCAAAATATATTATAATCATATAAATAAATTAGATTAAAAAGAGTTTTTGAATTAAAATACAACATTTTTCACTATTCATTAAAAATTGATCTTTCTCAGAAAAATACCAAAAATTTACACAAAGTAAATTTTGACGTCCCGATTCTAAAGAAAAATTTAATTTTGTCAAATATGACACATAAAATTGTCAAAAAGTGGATTTAAAAGAGGTTCGCCATCAAAAGTAGGTTAATCGACCTTTTAAAGAATATTAGAATGCTTACGCTTAAACTTGGATTCATTCGTATTATTAATCCACTAACATTTATTGTAAAAAGTAAAAATATTTGACAAACATATATAATCATTTTGTAGTTAGTTCTATTCATTCCCGCCATTACAACGTCTAGGCGTTAACTACCTTTTAAAATAATATTATTTTATTATTAGAGTGCAATGTAAGATTCCTAAGAAACTCGTTGTTGCGTGTTGGGTACGCCATCGAGCATAGCACCCCAATTAAAGTCATATTAATATTTGATTCACAAATATGGATAAATATGAAAATTTCATATTCTTTATTTACCTGGGGTGTTACATCATTCCCCCCTTTTGGGAATTGTGTCCTCACAATTTTTAAAATTGAGCTTGGAAACATCCTTGAATGTCCCACATCGGAACAAGAGTCGGTAATCACTTTAAAATAAAGGAAGATAAGTACATAGGTCACCCGAGTTAACACATACTAGGATTCCATGTAAGAAAACATGGAAATGGAGGAGAAAACAATGGGTCATGTTCTGATGGAGAGTGATAGTAAACATGTCTAGGAGAAAGTTAACAATAAGAAAATCACAAACTTGTGATGGGTTTAACGGTATTCGATTCCCCCTTAGGAAAAGTTAATAGACAACATTTTTGTTTTAAGTTACTTTTTATTGAGGAATTTATTCATAAGGAAACATAATCACATATCATGTTGACTTTCAACTTTTACTAGATTCTTTAATCAAACACATATTTTTTCCAAAAGATGAGTATTTAGGGAGACTTATTCGCATTAAGAGTATTATAATCAACTTCTACAGAATCACCTAATCCACAATAGAGAACTATATACTTCCCATGTCTTTAGACTCTAACCAAAACCAAACCCAAAAAGGTTAGTACAAGATCTGATAATCTAGAAAAAGATAACCTTTTATAAAAAGAAAATATATTCTTAATCTCCAAAATTAATCCAAAAAAACCAAAAGTTCAACGAGGACCATTCAATAATCAATTTGTCCATAAAATTCTTCAAATTATACCAAACTATGATTGAAACCCAAATATTTGAAGGATTTAGTCACATAGTCTTCAAGTTAAATCGTAACATTTATCTCCAAACAACATCATTTGCTCCTAAAGTCTCGCATTGAAAAGTAATTAACCTAACCACATATCCTCCATGATAGGTTTATCATTTTCATAAATAACCCAAAATAAACTTACTCTTAATTCATAAAATCATATAACTAAAAATAATCAGTCAAAATAACCAGGGACATCACGTAGTCCAGTGGTAGGCGATAAATACCAGTCACACTTTGGTTGTGGGTTCGATTCCCGCAGCTTTGTCGGACACGGCGAGTAGTCACATAGTCTGCATGTTGTCCTTTTTAAAAAACTATATAATTCTCAAATAATTCCCCAAAAGGGATAAAATCATCAAAAATAACCATAACCTAATTTAACCTCAAATTTATCTCATGCCTTTCATTTTCCATCATAACATATAATAACCCATATTTACCTCAAAAGTAAGGATCATATAAACCCTAATGGTTACCTTTATAATTATTACCGGAACGTCCACATCGATTGGTTATCTTGTACATGATGCATTATAGAACATACCAAGGTTCAAGTGGATGATCATGACTCCTTGATAGTTGGTTTAGAACAACCACAAGTTTCCTCATTCAATCCCCCATTTTATCTAGTATCCTAATCAGAGAACCACCACAGTTTCTTTCAAACATGTTGTCGCTTTGGTACCTACTAGATCCATCCATTCACTAAAAACAGAATGGTCAGTGTGAGTATATCAACATAACCATCATGTACTAATGAGTGAGATAAACACTAAGATATTATTACCCATTAACATTATCTAAAAACTATGACACTTTGTAAAATCCTAGCCAATATGGTAATGTCACTTATTCTTAAAGAATACCCTAACCTCTAAAGTCATCTAAACCGATATTTGATACCAACTATAAGGCCCCATAATTAATCCATACTTCATCATGAGTCATTACAAGATTACACATTGAGGATATTTTCAGGTTTAGAGTTTTACAGAATTAGATCATGAAACATGCATTACATTACACATTTAAACAAAGTGGTTACATAAAAGACAGTATTCATTCTTCCCATCAACGGAAAAATATTTAAAATAAAACATGGATTAATTTTTGACAAATCCTTGACACTATCATCACATCATTTACCTTTCCCTTGACCTGTGAAAAATTTCAAAAACTTGGGATGAGCATAAAAAGCCTAGTAATGGTTATAAAAATATGGAACGGAAACATGAGTTCATATATACATAAGAAAGAAATCATATGTTACCCATAAAACATAGGCACTTTAACATACCTCATCAAATCATGAATAAATCATTGAAATCGTAAGACATAAAAGGTAACTTGAGGCATTCATAACATTCTTACGTAGGGAGTAACCCTCTTGGTTACGTTCGGAATACCCACCATAGTATATATTCCCTAAATCTCTTCGTAGAAACCATAATGTTTCACTCCTTCAGGTTACCCAATGCAATGGAGAGATATATCGGGCTCACCCGCCCTTAGTTTATCACGGAACCACCCGTCTTCATAATAATGCCCAAGAACCTCAACATAATCGTATCACATAAAACATGCATAAAGGAAACATAACATTTCCACCTTTCAATCACAAGATATCAATACAACACATTGAAATAAAAACATTATGAAAAAAAATTTCAATACCAAAATAATAGAAAAGTAAAACATGGTATTTATTTTTCTTTTAAAAAGAATTTATGGTTTGTAGATGAAGCCGAAACACAAATAATGGTCACAGCGGCGGAGAAGTCGTTGTCACGGCATACATATGACAAAAACATTCCCTTTTTTCATTTTGTAAAATGATTCATATAAATAGATTCCTTTTGGATAAACGTAAAAGTAAAAGGGGTTTATACACCGTATAAAATAAGGTTGTGTATAAAACAAAATACGCCTCAATGAATGGAGATTGAGACGAAGTACCTTACAAAGATGATATCCTTGGTTTAAGGATAAATCAATTACATAATTATATGTGACAAAAGAATACACCAAATATAAGTGAATATTAAGTGTAAAATAATCAAAGGTCATTCACACATATTCAAAGGATGACATATTCAATAACTACATGTTGAACCCAAAGAAATCAAAATTGGGTTAAGAAGTTCCCTCGCAAAAATTATACAGCCTAACAGCGTCACATCAAAATTCAGAAAAAGAGTTGATGAGAGATAAAAAAGGCATCTCATCACATGGACATAAAATATACATAAATAAAGATATAGAATAACTTATACCAAAATAATATTATTTGAATTAAAAGACATAACAAAATAAGTCTTCTAAAATGTGGAGGGTGAAAGGTTCCCTTACCGACATGGGTATCTTTCGAAACATACGCCCCTTGAATGAAAGAAGATACAACATTGATGTAAATACTCATAAATGAAATAATATTACACAATGAGTAAAATAGTGGTCAGTACATACACCACTCAATGGAAATTGTGGCAAATGTAGCATAAATCTCACGAGAATAAAAGTGAGATGTAAAATCCCTTACAAAAACTCGGCAGCCTAACGGCACCACTTAAATCTTCCAAAATGGATTGATGAAAGAAAATATGGTCTGTCATCATATCAAAATAATGTTTACAGAAAGAGGAATACAAATGAACATCCCCCAACATAACAAATAGGAGCTTAAAATAATTGACATAAAGTAGAGTACTTAAAAAGAAAGAGAGAGGTTAGATCTCTTACGAAAATTTTGTAGCCTAATGGTGCCACTCAAAACCTCCAAA
Source organism: Viscum album (assembly GCA_963277665.1). Classification (NCBI taxonomy): domain Eukaryota; kingdom Viridiplantae; phylum Streptophyta; class Magnoliopsida; order Santalales; family Viscaceae; genus Viscum; species Viscum album. The sequence continues at coordinate 887,403,776 of OY728141.1, read as the reverse complement.
ATCGATTGATGAGAGAGAATAGGGTCTCTCATCACATGAACATAAAAATTACAGTAAGAGTAACATAAAATAATATCCCAATAACAAGAAATATTATCTTTAAAAGGAATGACATAAAAGAGTGTACTTAAAATGAAAGAGTGGAGTAGGATCCTTTACCTCGTGTCCGGCATGACTCGATCGTTCTTTAATATCCTGAATAATAATATTTGGTTGATTTATAATTGCATAAGGACCTCCATTAAATATTATTATTCAGTTCATATCACATATTATAATGTTATAATAATTGGTTAATGAAGTGAGTTCGTATCAGACGTTTTTGTCGATTTTCAGTACATGAGTAAAAATTGATGTTGATGGAAAATAATTTTCCATGTAGTTATAGTAACATCATATCCAGAATAGTATTTATGTTTTAAATATCATATATATCCAGTATATATTCATTTTATACTATTCCATAGCAATTGGAGATAAAAAATTAAAATCACCATTCATTGAGACAGTAGGCCGTACGTACGCATGAACACTACTTTTATTTTTTTGCCATATTAATGGAATTAAAACAAAATGAGATATATATATATTATAATTACAGAATTATATCCATAATTTAGATGTAATATATTACATATATATCAATTATATATATGTACTTATAATATTATATACCATTTTGTGATAAGAAATGAAATGTACCGTTCATGGAGACGGTAAGTCGTACGTACGAATAAACGCTACTTATATTTCTATTTCATATATAATGGAATTAAAACATAATGATACATAATAGTATTTTAATTCCAGTATCGTATAATATATAATATCATTTAATATATCCTTTATACGTACCACATATGGTATTAATGAATCAAATCACTTTGAGGGGGTGGTAGTCCGCACTTTCTTAAATGAAGATATCACGTATACCCATAATGGAATCCATAAAGGTATGCCATAAATAAAAAATACAGAAGTTTAAGGAAAACATAAACATATTATATATCATATATAAATATAGTGACATCTTAATGGCCACCTTTGAAGGTGTTAGAAGAATTTTGAACAATCATCGTTTCGGGAGGTAGAAATTTGCCATCCCCGGAAACAGTATGTTCTTTAACCATTAGATGTAGGTGTGTGTAATTGTAGCTAGAATAATTATTATAAAAACATACTAGTATATTTAATATATAGTATTTGTTACAAAATAAATGAATAATGATAGTTTAGTGGGTTTGAGAAGAAAAATAAAAAAAAGGACACAAGTGAAGACATTACCTCAAAATCGAGTAACTCCATTTGGTTTGAGATCAAAGGCTTCCTTGGGAAGACTTATTCCCAAAGTGAGGATTCAAGGAGTAAGAGAGGGAAGTGTAGAGACAAAATGGGCATGGGTTGGCCGAGCCAAAGGCTTTGGGAATGTGGGTATGGAGGTAGAGGTGGGGGCCTTTTATAAGAGGAGAGGAGGGGCACTCTTGTAAAGTTACAGAATGTTACATTATTTTCAAAAGAGTTTCGGATTTTAAAGGTCCCACATTGATTTATTTCGAGGATAAGGTGATAAGGTTTCTATATCCACTCATACAATAGTTTTTGGACATGTTTAGGTCTTAGATATTACATTATCATTCCATTTTATTTAAATCATTAAATAATGAGGTCATCGCTGCATCATCATGATGTCATAAATAATTTACTTTATTTAATGTCTAAAAATTATAAAAAAATACTATGATGTAGGAAATATATTTATCTTTACAATTATTATTTATACTAAAAAATATGAATTGTAAAACCCCATGTAAATTTTTTTTAGTAAAACATCTCATGTTTTTTCCATTTTTTAATTTAACATTAAATAAAAAAAAATATTTATGTCATTCTCCAACCAATGTGGCTCCATGGGGTCCCCAAGTTGACCCATGGATTATCTTGGTCGGCCATGACACATCCAATGAGGGTAGGACATGTTTCTAGGTCATTTCATTTTTTTAAAACATTATTCATACCATAAACTACACTAATTACCTCTAATCGTGATTAAAAACTTAATAAGTTACTATTCACCAAAAAATTATTTTAATCCCATTGAACCACATTTTACTTCATAATGACAACCATGTATGTTGCATTTTTGAAATTAAAAACACAAAGGTGGAAAAATTTCATTTAAACGGAAAATCAGTTTTTATAAGTAGCACTTAGTGGTTTCACTATTCATAAAAAAATGAAGTTTTTCAGAAAATTACCAAAATTTCACCCTAAGCTATATTTGATATTCCGAATTCAAAAATGATGTATATTTTAAAAAATTCAAAACATATAAGTTGAATTAATTAATTTAATAATTAATTCCCGATGTCAATACAAATAGAGTGTTTTTATGAAACAAAAATTATCAAAAGATTGACACTAGTTTAAGTCCGATTTCAAAATGAAATTAATTCCATCGACCACTATTGGATTAACTGGTAAAAATATATTATAATTTCACATTAAAATCTATTAAAAATATAATTTAATCATATAAATAAATTAGATTAAAATGAGGTTTTGAATTAAAATACAACAGTTTTCACTATTCATTAAAAATTTTACTTTCTCGGAAAAATACCAAAAATTTACACAAAGTAAATTTCGATGTCCCGATTCTAAAGAAAAATTTTATTTTGTCAAATACGACTCATAAAATTTTCAAAAAGTGGACTTGAAAGAGGTTTGCCATCAAAAGGCGGTTAATCAACCTTTTAAAAAATATTAGAATGTTTACGCTTAAAATTGGATTCATTCACATTTTTAATCCACTAACATTTATTGTAAAAAGTAAAAATATTTGACAAAAATATATAATCATTTTGTAGTTAGTTCTATTCATTCCTGCTATTACATCGGCTAGGCGTTAACTACCATTTAAAATAATATTATTTTATTATTAGAGTGCAACGTAAGATTCCCAAGAAACTCATTGTTGCGTGTTGGGTACGCCATCAAGCATAGAGCCCCCATTAAAGACATATTAATATTTTATTCACAGATATGGATAAATATGAAAATGACATATTATTTATTTACCTGGGTTGTTACACATGATCTATGACATGGTCTTATGTAAATAGAATTCAACAAAATCCAGATCGAGAAAAATCACAATATATGACATAACCCTTCTGTGGTTCTAGAAAAATGATGATATGTGAAAAAGTGAGTCAGATCATATACTCCTAAATTTATTTTTTCTTCCATAATAATTGAATATGAATGGAATGACCATTCTCTTGTTTTTTCCTTAAGATAAGCATGTATTGAGAAATATCATTCAATGTGTCATTAATAGTATTATAGTATTGAAAATCTCTATATCTCAAAAACATTCATAATAAGCTGTCATGAAATGAATATTTTGACATATTTATGTTCAATTAAATTGTATTATATATATATATAATACCCAAGGAAATGATTTTGTTTCATATATGCAAAGTGATATGGATGGAAACATATTATCTAATATCTTCTTTGCAATGATGTAAATATAAGTAGTTACAAAAGAATACAAGGCCACATAAAACTCTCTATCAATGATAGAAGTTTCTAGATTAATTTTTGATTTTAATGTCAACATTTTCTTATTATTACTCTTTATTAAGATCAAAACAATTATGTGCTTTATACTTTTAATATCTACCATTATTCATCATGATGGCATAAACATGACCAGTTGATGTTTCTATTATCTACTTATCTTAATGTGAATCATCTTATTTATATGGTGTAAAAAACAAATAAATAGACTTTTTTAAGAAAACCAAATACATCCATAGATGAATTTATCCCATATTATGTAATATGTAAATTTTTTTATCCTTATCCCATTTATCAAGAATATTTGTATCATCCATGTGAATTGTTTATAGTATAAATATTACATAACATATATGGTAGTGCTCGTATATTTTATGTTAATATTATATAGTATTGAATATTTCAATGTATTGAATAATAAACTAATCTAATGTGTGAGAATATAAAACTTCTTAACTTATACATATAATATTCAAGTGTGAAAAAAATGTTGAATTTTGGAAATGATAATTGATGAGGAAAAACTATGAGTCAATGCAATATAACAAATTTTTTTCATGAATAAGATAGAAAATAAATGAATAAAAAATTACTAGAAGAATATCACACAGAACACAAAAATTTATGTTGTTCGATAATAATCCCTACATCCATGGAGATTTAGAATATCAATATGATTTGGGAGATCAAATATAGAGATAATATCATATTTTCACAATACCGAAACCTCTACCACAAATGAGCTAAAAATGATGATGAAACAATTTTCAACCAACAACACAATATTTCCACTGTGATACATTGAAAAATTGCTTGAAGTATGCATTCAAACATTGTATTACCCTAGTATAAATGCAGACCTCCCCCCCTCACCATATCCTATAGCACAGGATAACCCCCCCAGCTTACAGACCTGCATAAACTCCCCCCTGATGACATCCACCACTATGATGTTTTCTCCTTCACCTCGCTTGAGGGATCCCTTATATATTCTATACATGCATCCATCACATGATTCATAAGAGTAGTATCATTTGATATTGACCATTTTGTGATGATTCATTTAGGGAAATAACAATGGGATTAATTATTCCTTCTGAAATATTAGTTTAAAAAATATTGGCATAATATTTTATATATTGTTGACATAAAATGTACATGGAAGAAATATAATTTGTTTCTATCATGAAATTAATATATTAATATAATATGTAGACTAAAAATAAGTACTTAATGTGATTATGTTCATAGAAACTGAAATATATCAGTTATTGGTCTTTAATTGGATTTGATTTTTTAGACTTCTATTATTTTTTCATGAAGACATAATTTTGTGTGGGGCCTTTAGATATTCTTGTAAATTAATAATTATTTGCATTTTTAATATTGTTATTTTAATAGATAATTTTATATACTTTTATGAATTTTCATATCTTGTAAATATAGTTGAAAAGGTTATGGTGTTGGAAAAATTATTCACATTGGAGTATTTATGAATTTCATTGAAAATTCCTTTAGGAAACATTTATTTCAGTAAATATAAATAGAACATATTTCTATACATTATATTTTTAAATAATATATATTATGTTACTATTGAATGAACATAATACATATAAATTTAAAATAATATATTAATATAACACACAAACATTGATAAATATATATTAATCATATATATAAATATTACATATATATATATATAATTCACATAACATATTTAAGTGATGGTTTGGAAACATATTGAAATATAATGGAATTTTTTATCGATTTGTTTTAATTTTCCTCACATACATTTATTGGAGTTAAAAACAATATGTTTATAGGGATTATATTATTCTTCTAATGTCAGAATTCATTATAATTATTAATAGAAAAATAATTTTCAATATACTAATTTTCCCCCATTAAAATTTATTTAATATATTTATATTCATTTTTTATTTTAATCTCAAAATAAATTTCAATTTAATTTCTAGAATAATTACATTCAAAAAAATACATTTTACTGTGAAACAATAACATCATACCTTGTAAAAAACTGAAGAATAAAATACATTGCACCTACTTGAACAAACATTAGTATGTTTAATAGTTCTAGTGATTCATGGAAGATGAAAAAATAAGTGAATGGACTAAAAACCATTGAACTATTTTTGTATTCTTTATTTTCTATTATATTTTATTATGTAAATTGTATTTAAATGATTTTACAATGCCTGAATATTTTATTAAAATATTTATCTAAAGTGAGATTTTTTTATCTTGTGTTTTAAAATTTTAGTTCTTGAATACCTATGTATATTACATGAGGGCTTAATATTTAGTTGATTCATGATTTTGTGATGTTATAGTACTCTTTATGTTACTATGACCACTAGATTGAATTTATTTCTAATATTAGAGATAGGAAATTCAAATACACAATGTGTGTGACTTTATATACCCGTTGACTAGGATACTCTAAAACCTATATGTCAGTTTGTTGGCTTCTATAATAACCAAATTTTATCTGTAATGTGATATGTTTGGTATGAATCACATTTTTACAAGAAACAATATTGAATATTTTTTATATTATCATTTCATTGTTTAAAGTTTCTAATCATGCTAGAAAAACCTATATTAATTCACTAAGCATGAGAATCATCTACGATTCTAATGGTGTAATTATAGGATATTCATATTTCTCAATGAAATTGATTAATTGAATTTCTATATAGAAGTATTTGAAGGGAAACTAAGTTTAATAATCCATGATGCTTATTATAGAGTGATATGATGTTCACACAAGGTGTCTCTCAGTAATTCATACTATGCTACATATGAGTATTAGAATCATTCTCTATCATTCCCACTTTCTGAAGAGTCCTACTATTGATATAAGACTTGAATATTGGTAATGTTATTATTTGTATGTCTTGTTGATAATATATGTTTAATTATAAAAAATGATATGCATTGAAAATTGAGGGAATGATATAGGTAAGTAAGTGAACTGTGTTTTTTTACAGTACATTCATATACATTTTCAATGTTTTGTAAAATTTATTACATAAAATAGAGTCACTATGATAAAATTGAGTTTTGGAGTGCCTCCAGTAGTTTTCAATCCCCACTTAATCCCCACATGGGTAGTTATATGGATAATATTATCCCATGATGCCTTCCATCAATAGGTATATAGATGAAAACAACGACTGTGGGTATCTATCATAGGAATAGGAGTTATTACCCACTTAAATATCAATAAAATTAAACAAAACTATAAATTAACACCTAAATTATCCCATTAAAAAACAAATATGTTTTGACAAACAAATTTTTACAGAAATGACATACAACAGAAAAAAAATTATGTGCAATAATGGAAACTGAATTCTCTAGATCATCCTCTAACAATACCCAAGATACACGAACAACAGCTCAAATCTCTATCATACTGTCTAGAAAAACAATTATCAAACTACGTAGGTGTGGGGACCTGATACACTCAGTTATATCTGTGTGGAATAACGATTATGGGATAGAAATATGTGAATCAAAAAATCAAAATAATAGTGTTTTTTATGCTAGTGGTAAAAAAATACATTGCATACAATTAAACATTAGTTGCATCACCCTATCTTATTAAACAAAGGTTTATCAAATTTATAAAATGGAATATAGATTTCTTGGAATATATAATAGTATGTTAATAATCATAGAAAAATAACCTTATCATATTCAAATAACATTATAATTGATAACATAACGTCACAACAATTAAAATATTCATGAAAAATAGGAAATCCCAACTCTTAACCTGTGTGAGGAATCACCAGCATAACAACCTGTAATAGGAATTACCAGCTCTCAACCTATGTGAATTATCCCATTATCACATTGTCACAACCGCAACCATATAATCATCCCCAAAATATTCCCCAACAATATCCCCACATCATTACATCTAGAAGTCATCAAATCATGTTATAACCTTAATCCGCAAAGTCCAAAACAAAACATAATCTTAAGCAATCGCAGCCCAAAACAAGATATAACCCAATGAAAACTCAACTATTAGAATCATACCACTGCATAAAACGATTTTACATTCCATAAAAACATAATAATAGACACATTAAAACATGTAAATCAACAATGGATTTAAATTATTTTCTCAATATATTATTCATCTTTCATCCTACTATGTTCAAATATTTTTTTACATAATTCATTCAAATTCAGTTAAAAATGATATCCACCCATGAATACATAAAACTATATTACTAAATTTATTTATCTATCACTCAAGAAACAATATAACAAATAAATCTCTAAATCGTGAAAACATGTAAACATCTAACAAAATGATCCATTTATAATGTTCATGGATTAATAGTTCAATGATTCAAGATTAGTTCTTGATAGAGTGTGTTTTTATGGTGATCATTAATTTTTCTCATTATGAATTCGCTCATTTTTATTTTTTCATATTTCAAAACACCCTAGACATAAAATTATAAATTTACACAATTAGTCATCCTTTGAAAAATCATTTATTATATATGATGATTCTGAGGTATAGTTTTTACCCTCAGGATTATATGTTATAGTATTATGAGGGTTCCAGAGCACAAAAATAATATTCAATTTTTAACCCTCCATGTGTATTTTTGTTTGGGGGTTCCTTGAACATGATAATACCATACTGGGTCGGGTGGTTTAGGTTGGCCAACCAGGCCAGCTCAATGTATGTCCCAATTTCATTGGCGTACCTGTGAGCTAGTTTGATATGACTTCCCAACCCATCCCCAAGAAGGCACGTACGACTTGAATGAAATCCATACACATTCACCCCTACCCCCAATGTGCCATGTGTCTCTCCAAAATTTCACTATGTGGACTTAAGTATCCTTTTCGATGTGATTTCCAGGATTTTCATATCATATGTACATTTCAAACAAATAAATAACATATCATAAGTATATTTTGACATAGACTATAATGGATGTTTTTTGTACAGCTATACTAGGCCATTTTCAATGAGAGATTTGTTGTTTTAGGATATATCTCAATAGGGATGTGAATGCGGTTTAAGACATGATGTTCGGAGCATTCATAGGGAAAATACTCTTCTAGTAGTGTGCTTTGATAGGACATGTGTCCCTTTTTTCCATCATGGATTTGAGTACCCACGACATTATATTGGGGTCAACGCCTCTAGATTGATATGGATTCAGTACTCAATCAGTGATGATTCAGAGCAGGTCCACCACACTCTATGTATAGGGTTTGGTACATTGTATATTGAGGTGTCTTATATAAATGTTTCATTCCTCTATACATATGATCAATACTACACTGACTGAGGATTCATCAGAAGAGTTGTGTGTCTCCCACTATAATTCCATAATTGTTTTGTCAGATATTTGGGTTTGGGAAGTTTGAATTTTCAGTGTTGTGTGCTTATTTCTCCAATAGGTGGCCTATAATGGGACGAGTATCTATCATATTTTTATAATTATATCCTTCAAAACACACATGGGTGGTTCTAATAGTATGTTATGTACACATTTACTAGGTTATACTCTCGATATATGCACGGGTACTCCGATGGATTTCTAGAATGTCATAACTATATCAAGGGTTACAAATGATAGGGTGTGGTATTCATTTAGATAGAATGTGTACATCAATGTGTGGGTCCCCCTTTATTGTATTTAGTAGGAACATGAATGTTGTAGAGGTTGTGCTATTAGACAGATTGGAGGATTTTGACACATTAGGTGCTCCGTACTCAACATTGGGATGCATCATATAATAGGTTTATCGATGTCCGACATAGTAGACATTTCATAATTAAAATTATTCATAATTTCACATGCTTTGTGAGCAAACATGTTATGTTTTTTATGATTATTTGTATGATAGATGATGGTATCATTATATGTGAATCTGGTATAACATCGAAGATAATTCTTGGTAACTCATGGGGATGTATTATGGATCATGGTGGTCCATGATGGTGGTAGTGTTTGTAACAGTATGAGACAAACCTAGGATTAATCTCAATGGGGAGGATTTCTCTTGCATCACACATATGTAATATTTTGGGACATTTCAAATGTGATGTTGTTTTTATATTTATCCATATGAGGTTGTTTTTTTAATTTATCATTCATTCATTGTGTACCATTATGTTGATTAAATATTTATATCCTACAGGTGTTGATAGTTATCATATGCATTGAAGATGTGTTTATTGTCGAATTAAATAGGATAAGTACTATAATTCCATGTGACATTCCAAAATTTTTCTAGTCATTAACCCATTGACTATTTGTGGAGGACATTGGGTGGCACACCTAAATTACAATCGGCCTGGGTGGGGCATCGATGGGTCGATTAATTTCATTTTGAATCTCATGAAAAATGAATATATAAATAGTTAAATCCTAATATGGATTAATACTCAATAAAATTATATCAGGTTAATGGAGGATCTATTAATTAAAGAATCATATGAAAATCTATATTTTTCAAAATATATTTTATCAACACAGCTACATGTTTTGTTTCTATAAAACTATTATATAATAGTTGTTTTTTCTTTTTTAATCTGTATTGTTTAAATGTGTTTTGTGAGATATTGGATCCCTATAGTTGAAATTTTTATTTACATTGACTATTTATATTTTTTCAATTAAAATGTTTCATTATAATTTTCATTTATATTGTTTTTAATTTTATTTTTTTCTGGATAATTAGTATTTTTTTGTAATATTTTATAATTTTATAAAAATAATAGTTATTTTTTATAAATTTATATATTTTTCTAATCATCTATTGTTTTTTTCTAAACATAATAGTAGTTTTTATAATGTTTTATTTTTTGGGTGGTGATAATAAATTCCATTTATATTCTACATTAAATATCATTATGATTATATGATATATTAAATGGAATTTAAAATAAATTTCTATAATAAAAAATTATTCAAGGATATGTTCGAAATATCACCTAAAGGTTTAAAAGTGTAAAATTAGACTAATATGGTTTATAAGTTTCAATGGTCCTGTTATGGATTTAATAAGGTCTCTCAAGGTGGGAAAATATGGTTTGATGAAGCTGTGAATGTATTTGATGTTATAAAAACACATACAATTTGTGTGTAAATTGGAAGGATAGTGTATTTTTCATGGTATTTTTTGTTTTATATGCGGATGATATACTTCTTATAAAAAATGATGTCCCAACATTACATTTTGTAAAAATGTTTTGAAAATGTTTTTCAATGAAATACATGAGTCAAACATCCTACATTTGGGGCTTAATGATCCATTTATATATATAAATTGGTTTTTTCGGTAGATTCAAAGAACATATAATGGAAAGTCCTCAAATGTGTTTGTATAGAGGAGTTGAAGAAGGTGTATCATCTATTGTACCATAGATATAATATTTTAATGATCCTAGACCCTAAAATATCTGAAATGATGTATATGATTCATTCATTTTCAACCATATAATTTTAATGTATACAATGATCTTTATTTGATCTAATTTCTCTTATTCTATATGTATAATACAATGATACCATATATTCTGGTTCGTTCAATTGGTTTTTATAATGAATATACATCAGTACATTATATGAATTAAGAAAATTTCCAGAGACATTGAAGGTGAAGATGAGTGCGCTGTAAGATATTATACTTATGCTCTTCTCCAAATTGATATATATGATTTGATATATCAATCTAATTTTTTGTTCTATATTGAAAGTTGATCCACTGGTCGGTGGAGTTCAAAACCAAATATTGTAGTGATGTTGACAAGAAAGGTATATTCAATATTGATGTCACTTGTTGGTGAAAGTATAAGTCTTGACCATGAAGTAAACTCTTTAAATTTTGGTGGTTGTTTACATGGAAGTGAAAATTGACCTTTACTATGGAAATAACATATGTATTACTCATGTCGAGGAACCCCAGTATCATTAATGAACTTAAAATAGGGATGGAATAAGATATCAACAAGATATATGTTTCTACCATGGTTCACCAGGAGCTCCCCTTTTTTACATTTTTTGCAGGTCTAATTTCATGCAATTAAACATGCACTTATGATGGAATCAGGCATCTTTGAGGTTTCTTCTTCCACTGGTTCACCATTTGTCTAGGTAGGTCCCCTTTCATGCATATGTACAAAAAAAATGATATGAAAAATAAAAAATTATTATATATCAAAAAAATTATATCTCATTTCATTTTAAATTTTATAAATTATCTAACGTATTAAAAAAATAGAATTATTTTCAAAGGGAATTGAAATTTAAAAAAACGGTTCACTAATCACCGTACTATAATAAATAATAACTTTTGTTTGGAAACAAAAAAATTAAATCATTAAGTGCTCATAATTAAATTAATTTCAAAATATTAATATTGATATTTCGAATCTGTTGTGTAAAATTCTAATAATGGATTTTATTAGTCACTGAATTGTTAATTATAACAAAAAAATAGTGTTGAATAGTTCATTATATTTATTATGGTAATGTAAAAAATCGTAATTTTGTTTTCATTTTAATGTGTCATATTATACATTATAGGAAGAAATGACAACCTATATTTTTTCTAGTGTGTTTTTGATGTGGATTCCAGTATGTTTCTTCCAAATGATGTGTTATCATCTAAAGAAATAAACTCATAAAACAATGCATGGTCATTTTGAGTGTGATTTGTATAAAGAATAAGATGATACAATTTAGACGTACATCATAAACATCTATTCAGGGTTGATGAAATCATTTTCTAGACTTCTATCCACCATTCACCCATTGTAAATACATCACAAGATTCCATAAAATTAGAAATTACACCCTACGGTTAGATTCTCATCATGTGTGCACCAGTGAACTATCAAAATAAATTTATTGTTCAACTTCTTTTTTCACATTTTTGAGAAATCCTTTTTATATATAATTAAAAATATGAAATTAATGAAATATTTCAATGAAAAATGACAATATTAAATCTAATAATTCCAACATAATAGTTTACATTATGAAAACATATTCATTTGTTTCACCCCTTACCAAATTAAATATAGTCAAATTTATCTTCTATAGTTTACTTCATGACCACTCATGGGTTACTATGTTTGTTAAAAGTGATGAAAGTTCATTTTAAAAAATAAATATATTTGTACTAAATTGGTTAATATTTTTTTAATTATTCATTTTCCAATATTTTTTATGATATTCTTCTTATAATTAACAAATTCCAAAATGATCGCTGGATTGTGAAAATTAGTGATTAGAGAATTAAAAATGAATGCATTAATGTAGTAGAGAAAAAAATTATTAAAAAACCACCACATGATTAATTTTTATTTAAAATGGAAGAACCACTATTGAATACATTAGTAGTTAAATATGACTCAAGAGAGTGAAGTGGTTACTGAAATATTTCCTTAAAAAGGATAAAAAATAACTAAAATATTTAATAGTGGTTTCTAATTATTAATGATATGTGGACTTATATAAATGTAATATACATTAGTAGAAATGTAAAATGTACCATTTATTAAAAAATAATGGGCTACATTGAATTTAATTGTGATCAAGGAGTTGTTCCAAACATATTTATATGGCCTCAAAACTCATTGTGAAAAATTGAATTGTAGGGAACGTAACATCAAAATGTAGATTCAAGCTGAAAAACATCTATAAATAAACATGTCATTTTTATTATTTACTTATTATGAATCAATATGAAAATTGAAAATAATACCATGATTCAAAAACAAATATATTTTTCTTAAAATTTCTATACTAAAGGTGGAATCCTAAAATAATGCAGAAGAAGATTTTGTAGTTATGAACTCTGAATAAAGGGAATCATAAGGAATAATTATGAATAAAATGTACATCTACAAAATACTAAGGCATAGTAGAATAAAATAATATATTATAAGTAATTTATATCATAAATATAATTCCTCAAAATTTATCAATCACAATACATTGAATTCTTATTTTTGGGTGTGTATGATTTTTTAGCCTCTCTATTGACGATACTCCTTGAACACCAACTTATAAAATTTTTAGACTAAACCATCATCCACTGAATTCATGTTCCCAATTATATATACCATGTCAAATTAATAAATATGGAGATAACACATCTATCATCAATCCCTAAGGATAATGTAACTCAATGAAAATATGTGCTTCAAAAACTTATGATCAATGAATATTGAAAAATATTTCTCTAAGAGATTATGGTTCTATGTTTTTAATCTATATACCATGACAGTTGGTCATCAGATAATTATTTTCTTACAAATTCAATTATAATGTATTTTGGGAAATGAAACGGTCTCCATACATAAGAATTAAACCCAATCCTCGTATAGATGACTCAAACGACACAACATTACCCGTTTGTTGTTCTAGACAGATTAGGATATGTGAAAACGTATATTGGGTTAGAAAGTCCTGAATCAATTTTCGACCATCATCATTCCATTTAAATGGAATATGCATTCTCATTATTTTCTTTATAATACAATATAATCTTGAGAAATATATGAAAAAGTATGTGTAATAGTATACTATTATTGGAAATCACTATATCTCAAATACATTCATTAATGGTTGTCATTAAATGACTTTTTTGATTTTTTTAGTTTTATATGATCTTCCATTCATAGTTTTGATGAGATCATGGAATTGTGTCGGTAGTATGTTCAATGTTATATTCATGAAAACAATTTTTCCGACCTCTTTCTTATAATCTCAGAAATAAAAGCATTTTCAAGAGAATATAAGGCAACATCAAACATGTTATCAAAGCACAATGTTTCTAGTTTCATTTTTGAAGTTAGTATCAACATTTTTGTTCATAATTACAATTTATTAAAATGAAAACATCCATGTGTGTTGTGTTTTAATATTTTATTATTTTTAATTATATTGGAATAAACTTGATCACATGATGTTTATGGTAGTGATTTATTTTAATGTGAATCATCTTATTTATATTATTGATGAATCTCATAAATAGATTATGTTTTTTTAAAAGAAAATGAAGACTTCAATTATTTACCTTATCACATTATAGGTAATATGTGCATTTTTCTATCAATATCCCATGTATTAAGTTTATTTATATGCTCCATGTTAATTTTTCTTTATATAAATATTAACTTGAATATATAGTAGTGTCCATATATTTTATATTAATATTTAAGCGTATTTCATATTCCAATGTATTAACTAATAAACCACTCTGAAGTGTAAGAATATAAAACTCATTAATTTTTCCATATTATATTCTAGTGTGAAGATAAATGTTGAATAATGTAAGTGTAATTTGATTTGGAAACACCCAGAGAAGAACCAATATAATATAATTGAATATGAAGAAAAGACAAAATAATATTACAATAAAAAATTTGGAAGAATATATCATAGAACAAATCAATTTACATGGTTCGATAATAATCCCTAATTCCATGGAGCAGAATAATATCACAATGAATTCAGAGAAGAAATATATAGATAATATCATAGTTTTAAAGAATAGAAAAAACTACATCAAAATGAGCTAAAAATGAGGACGAAACAACATGCCACCAACACCACAGTAACTCCACTATGCTATAATGAATGATAAAAATAAGTCTTAACAACAATAGGGATGTTTCCACCAATGTCCAAAATGCTACAATGGCTTATAGAAAGAAATTTGTTGAGATACAATATATCTATCTCCAAATTCCAAGAAACTGTAATAGTTGTTCTAAATTCATCATTGCTATAGTGCATTGTTGCATCCACATTGTCTACTCAGCTATGGTTGGTCAGATTTTTTATAGTTCCCCATAATTTTGGATAGGGACTTTTTCTCCCAATCCCATGGAGTACTTGTACTCCCCACAAAAACCCATCGATCTCAATGTGGAGCTCAACCCACTTGAGTTTCATGGGTAGAATGAGTTGTTAGCATCAACCCATCATCATCAAAACAAATCAGGCTACACCAATCCAATATTAATGAATTATTCCAAATTTTTATTTCATTAATATAGGATATGATTATACCATTGATTTTTATATTGGGAAATATATGATTGTGAGTTCACCTTCTCAAATGTTATTTCTTAATGTTCCACCTTACACATAAAAATAATTGAAGTGAAGTGAGAAACATATTTTTTTAATTTATAATGAGTCCTATAGCTATAATTTTAGAATGAGTTAATTAAATATTAAATAAAACATATACCAATCAATTTATAATGAATGAGACAAATATTTTCCAGTTAAAAATTTAAGTAATTGAATAAAAGAATGTGTCATATTTTTTTATATAAAACTAAAATAATCTCATAGATATTCATGTTAATTTTGTTTCTTTGGAATCACGGTTTATTTTATTTATAATCGTAGATCTTTAGAAGTGTGTGGGTAGTTTAAATCTAATTGTGACATATATAATATTGATGTTTGATAAAAGTTGCAACACAAGAATCGTATTAAGAAATGTATACGAAATATGGTTATATAATGTATATGAAAAATGTATATGTATACTTTATATGTGGTGTTTATATACACCAAATATAATTATTATATATGAATTAATAGTGTTCTTGTAGAGTGTTTGAAGTTTGGATATTCAATTCCAGCCAAATATTTTCATTGAATAATAAGAAAAATCATCACTTTATAGTATGAAATACTAATATGCATCCAATAGATTACTATATTGCTATATAATGTAATGTTATGTGTTGAAAATGTCTAGTCAGGCAGTACCCTTGAATGTAGACAGACGTCCAGAAAGTTAGAAATAACCAGAACACAGAAAATGTTTTCGTTCACCACTAAGAGGGATTCCATTCAAGGGGGTTTCCTTTGCTTTATATATACACAAAAATATAGACATATTTACATAGTCATTAAAAACACATGTGACAATTTATGAGGTCAACCAACATTGATCTATAAAAATAAATATATTTGAGTGATAATACTGAGGGTGAGGAAAAATCATGTGAAATTAATGACCACGTGAAATTAGTCAACAATATTATCTCCTAATTTTTTTCATGCTCCGTAGGTCTCGACAACAAAAATGTCCACACGGAACTCCCAAAACCAAGTGTGTACATGTGGCTTCGTGAGAGTTTCTATGAACTTATTATCCCTTAATTCCTTTTCTATTTCCCCAGATTATCCAAAAAGTAGATGGAATACTGGTGGGTGGTCTGGGTTTCTAGGGCATTAGTAGGTTTTGTCTTAGTACACACAGACATACTATTGGGCATCAAGTGAAATGACTTTTTCCTACTATTCTTCGTAATGCAAGGAGGCTCTCTATGTTAGAAAATGACCTCAATGACACATTCTCTTTATCCCTCACTACCTCTGATGGTTATTTCCTTAGTTACTCTATAAACATTATTTTGTGCCATCAAGGGTGATGTTCTACCTCACCAAAAGAGTTTGTCTCATCAGTCATGGAAAAGAAAAACTCATCATTGTCATTCTCGCACAACGTAAACCATGGTGGTGCTGTCAGCCAGATAATTAGTCAAAGGTGTGAAACTGAGTTGGGAAACATCATGATTGGAATCTTGTGCATCCTCCATGTTTGATGGTGGCATCGATAACTCAACTGCATCAAATGGATAAGGAATCACTACAACCAGATATTATATTTCAGCATCTATAGAGCACATAGTTATAGGTGTGGGTGATGATCTATTGCCTCTAATAGTGATTTATGTCTTGGTTGTCCTAGGTATATATATTTTAATGTGCTCAATGGTGAATGTCTAGATACTATTAAACACATCTTTTTTCATCAACAATCAAAATCCCACAATACTGCCCCATTGAAGAATATATCATTTGATTCATGAATATTATTTCCATCAGGGTTGTATATGAAGTATTCCATTGATCTACTTTCATATGCGATGAAGTTCCTTAGCATACTTTGCCCGTCTATCTTTTTAATCAAAGCATTCACAATCATGACATGCTTAATATATACAATGGTAGGGAAAAAGGGAAGCAGATTTCATTATTTCCTTTTAGGCCTCATATGTCATCATCCCATCTAGGATTTGTATTATTTCTTGGTTGAGGATGAAAATGTTGTTAGAGACGATATCATGAAAAAACATATCATGGTGCCCCTTTTAATTAAACATGCAATGAGCCATGAATCCCTCTATCTGGTTGTGTCATGCAACAACTCTGTTCCATTGTGATGTATAAGGAGATTTCAAATGTTTTTATTTTATTTTATTTAATTGTATTCAATAGAATAGAATTAATTGACATTCTATTGTAGACTGATAGGGATAGAACATTTTTCCCATTTAATTAAATTGAATATTTTCACAAGAATTTAATCTAATTATTTTTAATGTATGGGGGAAATAATTTATTTTTAAAAATCAGCCTTAGAAACTAGTATCCCTCTGTTATGTTTTTATATTTGAATGTATTTATTTAATTTTATTCAGTAAATTTGTTTAATTAAGTAATTAATATTTGGTAAACCTAACCATGAGTAAAAATTCATCTGTGTGTTCCCCACTCTCTGTGGGATCAACCACATACATCATATATTTTAGGCCTTAGTAGATAGTGTAGTTTTCATATATTCTGAATTTATATTTTGATAGTCATGTGTGGAAGTAGCAATGCCATGTGAGGGCATAAAAAATGAATTTATTGTTTCCTAATGATAGATAATGAATATTTTGGTAAAAATTTGGATGATTTCACCAATCATTTAATGGAGATGTCTTTGGTAGTGGTCAACATCAACGATAAGGGTAATAAAGTACCTATTTAAATGGAAGAAGAAGAAAATTATTTTCTCTTATTGGGTTCATTAGTAGATTCATATGATAATATTATAAGTATACTTTTATTCTAGATATACACATTGAAGTTGGATGATGTTATATCATCATTGTTGATGAATGAGACTCAGTGAAAGACAAATGATGGTTTTCTATAATTTAGTATATAAACTACTACACATTGAATAATATTAAGGAATATAAGAATATGTTTGAAAAAAAATATAAGTATACCCTCATAAAACTCATACAGGGTTTGGGTGATATATATTTATTTGGAGTATATTTTCATGAGTCAGATCTGTACAATGAATGGGTCATTAATTTAGAAGCTTCATAGCATATTACACCAAATAGGGAACTATTTTATTTATATAAAAAAGTTGACAATGGTATATATAATATGAAAAATGGATATTATGATGGCTATATTGGTTTTGGTGATATTTTTTCACTAAAAAAATATGTTGTACACTAATATTGAGGCATGTGCGACATGTGCAGGGTATATGAGAAAAAAATTATCAGGTTTTACCCATTATACTATTGTGTTCATGTGTGCATTTGGAATTGAAAGATGATCATTTTTTAGAGGATAGATGGTATATTTGTGATGAAATATGGTCGACGGACATTACATTACTAATGTAATTGTTTAATGTTATGTAATTAATATAGTTATGAAGAAGAATTCATCAGGTTTTGGAATAGGCAATCATCATGAGTGACTTAAAGAATATTGAAAATGATGAATAAATCTTTGATGTAGAAGCATGCCAAGTATGGTATTTCTGGTCTTACACCTACTTAATATTAATCTATGTGTTTCACTATTGAAGAATAAATAAAAATAAATGATTGAGGTGATGTGATGAGAGTCAAATATTTCTCAAAATATGATGAGTAGATGGATAAATTAGTTTTATGGGTACTCCTAATTTTGTGGTGATCACTATTATGGGGGAGATAATTGATTATTTCACTATTATACAGTAGTGTAGTTTAGACAATAGAATGACTATGAAATCATATCTTTGATTTCTTTTGTGGGAGGGGGTTATCTAGTTTTTGTCAAAACCTATAAAAGTGAACCATCATATTTTCTATAGTGGTAGATGATTGATGTGAAACTGGTCAGTTTTCTTTCTAATTCAGTTCTCTTGAATTCAACTACTTTTTTGATGGGCTTAAGGGAGAGATGGATAGGTTGAGTTCATTTGTTAATTTTTTCATGATTATATTAAGATGGAGAAAATGTATATTTTTTAGAGGATAAAAATTTTCAATCCTCCCAATGGTATAACATGGTTTAAAAATGAGGGGATCTTTTTTTAATCCAATGGTTATATCATTTAATTTAAATAATTACATATATGTGTTGTTTATGGATTCCAAGGTATTATAATAATGGAGCAACATTGGTTCTTTTGAAGGTGTGAGAAGAAAAAGAATTACAAAAAGAAGACACATTAGCTTCTGTATTTTGGGGCATGGAATGTAAGAATTAGCCCAAATTCTATATATCTATTGACTTGGTAAAGGTTTTACAATGACACTGTATATTCAATTTTTACCTTTTAGAGGTTACATTTTGTCATAAAACAATTTCACGGGAGATGAAAAAGTATATTACTGTGTGAATTTTAACATATATTTTCTATGTTGTTTTTTCAAATCATGTTTCAGGATTTTACATGTATTTTTACTCTATGATTATGTGGAATATTTTTAATTTCCCCTATGGTTTATTAGTCATTCACATTGGAGGGTTTTTTCCTCTTAAAAATCAATGTCATAATTTATTTCCTACTATTGTTTTTTTGTGCTTATGTTTTTCATTTTAAATTATGATAATATTATTATTATAGCTATATATTTATCCCAGTATCAATTCTTTTTTATCCCAAACACAATGGGGGTGGGATAAGGTGATATGGAAGTGAATTTGGCTATAAGGAGGGAGGAAAACAAAAACTAAAGAATATGAACATGTTCTTTTCAAATATCAATATTATACTGAGGGGGTACAAATTTGGGGATTTACCTTTCATCATGGAGTTGTGGATTGGAGGTGGATCAATATTTCTAACTAATATAATAGAGAAAACAAAATGAGATGTGTGACATAAAATAGGGTGGTACGAATGCAGTTGGGTTTCTATGCATGGGAATCATTTTTGAGTACTTGAGGATAATTTATAGCTCTCCTCTCTATTTTATTTGATTCATTCTTATTTGGAACAAGTGGTGTCTTTGTGTTTTGGTCAACTAATTTTCTTCCATTTTTTGGATCATCTTTTTTTCCTGAAATTTTATGATTCAACATAACAACAAATTCCACTTTTAACCATACATGTGGATCTAGGGTCATTCGAAGCCATCTCTACTAATTAAGAAGAAAAAATAGATATTTTTAATACCTACGCATCTAAGAATATTACAATCTATAATTTCAACTTTTTTTTATCTTGAATTTTACTCACTTTCAAGTTTTCTTCTTTGATCAGTAACTTATTCATCAAGAATCTCAATTATCATTGAATTATACTATATTTTGGATGTAAATTCACTGATTATCTTGGATTCTTCTTAGATTATGAGCATTAATTATACCCCAACATCTATGATTTGAAATTTTGATTAATGTTATTTTATACTTCTTCAATTTGATCAATTTAATCTTCAAGCTGATCAACATATTTTGATGAATCGTCAAGAACTGTTCTCCACATTTTAATTTCTTCCACGATTTTCAAGATTACCAAGAGAATTCTCAAGTTCTAAATTGATATTAGCATAAATATACAACTGATTATCTCTAGAATTATCTTTTTATGGTTAAGTATTTTCTACAGTAAACATAATATATGAATGGGTACTTGATTTAAAATATGGATCTTAATCCAAAAAAAATTTCATTATCATATTCTTTTTATTTAGAGACAAAACGTTTTCTATGTAACTTCAATCAATATTGTAAGTATTATATTTGGGTAATAATTTTTGGATAATTTTTCATGTTTCTAGATTTAGTTTCATCATCAATATCCTTCTTTAATCATAAAGAGTTAATGTGTCCAACTCTACCAAAAAAAATCCAAATGGTAGATTTCCTTAATTTTTTCCTTTTCCTGTATATAATTTCATTGAAAATAAAAAAATATGTTCATATTCATCATTATCATGATCCACACAATCATTATATATCTCATGATTTTACATTTCCTAAAATTCAATTTGTTTTCAAACATTATATGATGAATCTTCTCATTTAACTCTCATTTCATATTCCCCCAAACTACTTAGTATATCATCATGATAATGTTCATAAGCATACCTTTCTTAATGGGATGAAACTTTTGGATTATATAGAGGTCGAATCCTTTATAATATTTTCCTCACAATTTCAATGTCCTTGATTTCTTCCCCCATTCCATGTACAGTTCCAACAAACGCAGTTATGTGATAAAAAAAATATTTCCATTTTCAATAGATTGTATCTTTATATCATCATACTGATTGTGAAAAATAGAGTTTTACTTCCTTCACTTTGTTTTCACCTTCGCATATATTTTATATCTTTTCATACATACACATAGCTAAGGTACAAATAATCACCATAATATATATTGAAACTGAATGAGTGGCTGTGAGGGAATTCGTTGATTTAGCATCTACATCATAAAAAATCCATCTAAATAAATCATAGAAAGTTTTAATGCATCAGTGACTAAATCCACTATGTTATGGTGAAAAGAACATCCATTACAATAGATCTTAGATGAGATGTCATCATTTTATTCCATTTTTTGAAATTTTTTCCATCTAAGAGAGGGAATCTATTAACATGTACTGAATTTTCTTCAATAACAAAAGTGGACATTTTTAACACTAGAAACTTGGAGGATCTGATACCACTTGAAGGACCTTGGGAACCCTTGAGGGGGTAGGGGTGAATCAGGGTGTCATTGTTTTCATCAAGACATACAGATCATGTCTCCACATTGGTGGGCAATAGTTGAACCTTTCAAATTGTAATTTGCAGTAATTAAATCATTCACATACAGAGAGACAACAATGCAGTATTACAAGGTTCGCCACTAAGGGATAGTTCAATAAGAATATACTGATAGTGTGTCAGTCCAACATAAATCTATTAATATTCAAGATTTTGTAATTACAAGATTTTATACATAGTCCCTATGTTCCAAGCACAGTTCCTTTAGAATATTTTAGGTTTGGCACACTACGTGCCTCAAAACACATATATCGATTCCCTAAATCTCACCGCTCTGGAAATATCCATACTGAGTTTATCAACATGAGGTTAACTTCAGTAGTTCAAACTTGATGTATTTGTCACGTTCTACCATGAGACTCTGCTTGAATCATCCTCTTGAATTAATGCCTTTGAAATCACTGATAAAACAAACAAGATATTGAAATCCTCAAAGAAGCTCAACTCATCTCTTATGCACAACACCTATTCTTGTGTGCATGTTATAGTTTTGTCACACAATGTTTCTTTCTAGAAACCCTTTCTCTTTCATGCAACCACACAATTAGTTTCACTTGGTATACATAGAAATAAGGAATGTTTTTCCCATAATATTCACTATTCATAAGTCTTTTTTCATAACTCTAATATGTGGTAGAGACGCCATATTTTCATTGGGATAATTTTTATCGTCTTCATGGGGTTGCCTCATGTTTATAGTCCTTGGAAACCCTATAAACTAGTTCCTTTCACATCAACCCCCATGTATATAAATCATAAATTGATGTCGAATTGGATGTGTAAGTTCCCCTTGCCCAATCACATCTTTTTCATGCACATTATTCATTTGACATATTCTGAAGACTCTATATCAAAACATCACTCATGTGAAACTCAAGTTTGACATCATATTTGACTCGAAAGACTCATTTATACATTATTAATTCTATATTAAGAATTGTTTCATGAAAAAAATCTTATGTGTAGAAACACATCTTTTACATAATTCTTTCCCTTCCCAAATTTTAAAGAGATGATCCTAAATTGTACCTTACACGTAACACTAGGATAATCCTTAAATATTGAATGAAAATTATTTTTCCAAAAACACATTTCCCCAATCCCTAAATGTTCGATTAAAAAATTGTAAAATAATGGGGAAAAATTCCTTATTCAACATTGTTTTCATCTTGTACCATTGGATCTCTTTACATCAAAAGTACCATATCAACCTAGTATTGATTGATAACAAACACAAACTAGACACCATTCCATTATAAGAAAGTACTAAGATCAAAGAAGAAAATATTAATATATTATATAGACTACGCATAAATGTTAAGGAGATTATGTGGATAATAATTGAAATATCACAATGAATTTTCTTATATTAGATTTTATTTCTCAAAATACAATTTATTAGCATTCATAATTAATTTTTAGAGTTACTTTATATATTCTTGTAATATAATATTTAATTATATGTTTTCTACATATATATTTTTTGTAATGGATACTTTTTCGTATTTTAATACATGTTTATGTATTTTACATATAGTTAACCAGGTAATGGTGTTTAAAAAAAGATGAGCATTTGAGTCTTGAAGTATTTCATAGAATATTCCATCAAAAAATGTATTTCGTTGAATATAATTTGAACAGAGTTTCTATACATTATATTTTTTTAAATAATAAATATAATTTGATTTTTGAATTCACATAATAAAAATAAAGTGAACATAATATAAAATATATTAATATAACACACAATAACTAATATATATATATATATTGAACAAGAATATAGTTATGAAAACATGTTTATGTGATAGTGTAGATACATATTAAAATAGTTCCTTAAATGTTTTTCTATTCGATTTAGTTTTTTTAAATCCATTTATTTTTGATAAAAATTTTATTTGTTTTGAGATTCTATTATTCATAAAATCTCATAATTCAATAAATTTTTTATTAACTATATAAATTTTAATTTGAGTTTTTATACCATTTTTAAAGATTAATTAAATGTTTTTTCTTCAATGTTCATTTTTAATCTCAAAATAAATATCAATTTAGTTTCTAGAAGAAAATTTTTCAAAATAAAAATTGTACCATATAACACAAACAACATACATTATAGAAAATAGGGCCTTAAAACATTACCACTGCATGGTTTTCATAAAAAATGATATTTGTGCATTATACATTTTTTTCATAAAAATCTATCATTAAATATGATATTTTAGAATAACTAACTCATTCCTAGATCTCAAGCTATGTATAATTACTAACTAAAAATATTTCTCCCCTATATTTAGAAGTCTGTTAAAAAAAATAAAATTATGCTATAAGAACATTTAGGATACTAAGACCAAAATAGTTTAATAATGAGATTCATCCATAGATTAATTACAAATAAAATATAATCCATTTATATAATTTATTTCTTCTCATTTAATTTTTAATATATTTAAATTTACAAAATAAAAATGAAAACGGGTAAAATGAGAGAAAATTACATAATGTTAATTATAGAGGGAATACATTAAATACTTACAAAAAATAGTTAAAGGGAATAAAAATATATGCTTTTATATAAACTATGATGACATTTCCATTTTGCACAAGTTTGTATCAAAAAGTTAATTTCTATGATTGTGACTTCATTTATAAAATATTTTGAATATCATAATCATTCATTTCCCATCCAATATTTCTCTTAGAGCCATTTTTTTCTTTTCATAAATGTGATGGTTTGAATCAAAATGATGTGACTAGAAAATCAATCATTTAATACTAAATAATTAGATGCAGATTTTATTATTTTCTCCAATTTGATATGTTGATTTAAATTTTAGGTCTGTAACATTTTTTACAACATAATTCTCAACTAGTCATTGATTATGTGTGTTTATAGTTTTTTAAAATTCTATTTTTCTTTATTCTCTATTATTTATAGATTTATTATGTGTGTGTGTGATCAATCCAGGGAATGACTTTCAAATAAAATATATACAAGAACATAAAAATGTGGATAATATTTTTTTTATGTGATGGATTTTTTTAAAAAAATTATTTGTAATACTAAAAAAATAAAAAAACTCAATATAATGGTGTATTTTATCAATATATGTCAAAAATATATAAATTTCATGAATATTTTCAAATTTTAATGACTACAGTAGTCCATAATTTAATATTGTCTCTGAATAATTTGACCTGACACTTACATAGTGGTTTAAAAAGAATAAAATATTTTACAATTATAATAATTCTAGTGGTCTTCTGAGTGAAAACTTAGTAATTATTTTTCACTGAGTATTTGTTTTTATAGTTTTTATTAATAAAATATTTCATTAATATGTGTTATATATTTTTATAATTGTTTAGTAGAACATATTATATGATGAATTGATATTATAAATGGTTTGTTGTTCTTAAAAAACGTGTTGAATTATCATCATAGAGGACTAATTATGGATCATGTTTGTGTGGTGGGGGTTGAAAAAATTAGGTGAATATTTTTTTACCCAATTTCAAACATCCTAAAAATGATCACATTCTTTTTAAAGGTATGAAACTCCATTTACTTATAACACATGGGGTAATATTAATTATGTTTTTAGACATTTTATTGATTAAGTGGTAAAATTCCTCCCATGGTATAATACATAATATTTCTTTTATATTAAAAAATTTTAAATAATTAATTTCTTTTAATATTTCATATTTTATATTTTTTAGATTATATTAAAATAAATCACTATATAATCATGTAATGTTTAGTAGAAAATAGTGAAGTGATTTTAAAATTATGTCTGCACATAATGAGCAATTTTCTATAGTCAATATCTATTTTTCTATCTTGCTCATATATAGATATAAAAATTTCTCCCGATGGAAAATTCATTTCAATGATAATTATTTACAAAAAGTGTGTGATTGTAATGGATTTACGTTTATAAATGAGAAACCTAATGAGTTTCATCTATTTTAGAGAAATTATTTCAAAATAGTAGATTCTTGGGTGATTATTATACTACGAATTATCAATCATAATTTATTTTTCTATTTATTTTACAAATTATTTTTAAATATCCGTTATATTTTTTTTCATAATTTATAAATTATTTACTTTTAGAAATTGGTATGAACATAAGATAAATCAACTACGACTAGTTTTTATCAGGGTGTGGTTCCTAGATATGGATGATATCAAACCCGATATACCTCAAGTTCAATGGTAATATCCTTTTGATATTATTTTGTTTTATTTTTTAATAAAAATTTATATATATTACATTAATAAATATTTTATTAATGATATTAAGTACAGATATGTCATTCATGGGGTTCAAAGAAAAGAAAAAACTTTTCTATTAATTTATTATTATATTCTATATATTGTAATTTATTATATATTATAGAATGTTGTGATAGATCCAGAATCACTTGTTAGTATAGAAACATAATATCAAAGTCTAATGGTTTCCAAATTAATAAAGGAAACACAAATGTTTCATTAATGTCTATGTTTTTTCACACAATTTTATGTTTTTTTTCAGATTGACCATTAACTATGATGTTTTAAAATATTCCATGTGTTTTTACAATTTATGAATACATTGTCCTAATTTTATAAAATATCATGTGACCCCCAAAATGATGTTTATCATTCATGCTAGATTAATTTGATTGTTTTAAGTGGAATAGTTTTTTATTAGTTATAACTGATTTAACCCATTCTTGGAGTTGCCTAAATTATTTATTCTACTCACGCAATTTAATTACATCTATATATACATGATCATTTGTAGGGTAATATTCCAACTGTAATTTTTGTTAAATGGTTTGGTGTCATTCCACCATAAAATCAAAGTGCAAATTTTTTATCTATAAATCAAAACAAAGATTATATGGGATTTCTTCAAATGCATACATTCCAATTTTTAATAGATGATCATATGAAATTCCACAATTCATATATAATTATTTATTGTGTATTTCATTTCACTGTTTATAATAATATAGAATATTAATACTTTATTAATTATTTTTGAATCATTTTATTTACATAAAATTCTTCGTTAAACATCATACATGGGCATGTTATTGCCACAATCAAAAATAAAATGCTTATATGTCATGTAGAAACCTCTACAAGAATAATATTGGTAATTTATTTTCTATGATTTTACTTTTTATTATATATTCATAATATTTTTCTGACATTTTTCTTTATTAAGTTGCGATGAATCATGGGGGAAACATCTGTATCTTTAATTGATCTAGTGATTCATGGAAGAAGAAAAAAATGGAATGGGAGAAATCCTTTGGAATACATTTGGATTCTTTATATTCTCTTCTATTTTTTAAGTACCATGTATGTAGATGATTTTACAATGAATGAATACTTTGTTAAAATATATATATAATGTGTGATTTATTTATTATGTATTTTATGTTGTTTTATAAACATTTATTTCTTGAATATCCATGGGATTTTACATGTGGGCATAATATTTAATTGATGTGTGGTTTTATGATTATCTAATATGATTTATGTTAATGTGACCCCTAGGTTGAATTTTTCTCTAATATTACAGACATGAAATTCAAATACCCAATGCCTTTGGATTTAGATACCCATTGACAAGGATAATCTACAACCACTATATTAGTTTGTTTTATTCTCTGACCACCATCTATTATCGTGACGATAATATGTTTTTTATGAATCAAAATTTTACAAGAAACACTATTTAATATGTTTTTTTATTATCGTTACATTTTAATATTTTTTTCATCATTGTCACAAAACCTATAATCATTCATGAAACATGTGGAAGCTTCGAGGGTTTTAGTGGTGTAATTATAGGATATTCATACTTCACTATGAAATTAATTATTTTAATTTCCTTATAAAATAATTTTAAGGTAAACTGAATTGAATAATCTATGATGATTCTTATATAGTGATATGTGAAGGTTCTGAGCAAATTGAGATAATAAGAGGGGCAGTGCCAAACATTTCATTATTCATTATCGATGATCAAACCTAGATCAATACGACGATGAACACCATGATCTATCAAGTTGATCAATGTGATCAGACAGGGTTAATCACACAAGAACCAAGAGAGAGGATTAAAAACATATTTTATATAATTAATTTAATTAAAAAAATTACCTCTAAGTAACTATTTCATTCATTGATGTGTCTAGTGACAGATCTGTAGTGCACCATCATGGCATTGTTGAAACCAAGCATAGATTCCATCTAGTGGTTATCCACATGTGATCTATAAATCATTGGAAATCATGAAAGGGGTGTCAGGGTTCTATCATAGAAGATCAAAACCCTTACATAATCTAACTTTGATCACCATGAGAACCACTTTTAATGAATCCTCCATGACCTGGTGTACGAGCAGTTATCCTTATTCTTAATAATGTTCTTGTACAATAGATCTCCTTATTCTAGAGAGGGTTTCTCCAAATCCGTTGTTCATAACTGAATTGTCTTAGGAGATAAATAAATTAATTGGGTATTTATATTCCAAAGTTTACAATAAAATAATTTCATAGGTTCCATTAATTATTTTATTTAATCATAAGAAAACCCCATATAAAATAATAATAATATTATTACTATTTGTCAACACACACTGACCTTGTGAATTATCATAATATAAAATTATTTAATTAAATAATATTTAATAATTTTATTTATCACTAGACCATTTAAATTGATATGTCATCCCTCTACAACATTTATCACCCCTTGAAATTGAATATTTCTTTATTAAATAATTATTCTTCTAATATTCGTCGATAAATAAAAAATATTATATTCACTAAATAGAAAATAATTATTTATTAAATATTACGATCACAATATATTTTGTTAAATATCTAGTGATGGAATAAATGTGATCATGCGTAAAAGAATGATTATTAAACCAAAACTAGAAATAATATTTATTCAACTTCTTAAATAATATATTATTTAACTATATTCTAAATACACTTACTATGTTACCCTCTAGGCCTCTTTTTTAGTCCCATTAGATGAACATGCCAAATGACCATGGTTAGAATCTATCAACGCACCAAGGAACCAACAGTGAAAAAGTTAATGCCACAACGTCTTGTTACCACATACGAACACATACTATTTAATATAAACCATTTATCCCAATATATCTAATCTTGTAGGTTTCAAGCGAGTGACATCAAAATACATGCTTGATATCACTTACTATGATATTCTAAAAATATAAAATTCCTATAGAATATCATTTCCATGGATTTTATTGGATATATCATTTACATAAACAGAACTAATATATTAATTTTCATTAATGAATATAAGGGATAAATCCTTTGTCAAATTATTCATTAATGCAATATTACTCGTGACACACCCAACATATCCTACCTCAACGTCAAAATATTTCTTCACAATTTTCATAAATACATCAATGCAATTGACTCGTAATATTAATTAATTATAATCATTTACTCTAACGACCAATACACACATCCATAGATAAGAACATCCAATAGAACTTGTAAACGTACATTTACTACTATCAGGCATCGTTCTCAAAATATGCTACTGGATATTAACATGGGTGTACAACATGAGTAGCTGTCTGAATGTACTATGAGTATCCATCCCAAATAGCTGGTTTAATTTGTGTCCCATAAAATGATATCATCTTAACATAGAACATATATTCATGAATAGTTTTATAGCACCTTTAGGTTCCCATCATAGTGATGAACTTCTATAACATTTATTGAGACAAATACCCTTGGAACATTACAACATACTATGTAATTTTGATGAAAAATTATTATGTAATATGTAATTATTTATTGTTCAAAACATTCAATACATGTTTATCATATAGTAAATAGAACACTATTTAAGGACACCAACTCCAATAAACTACAACTTCCACTAAAGCCAACTACTAACAACCTTCAGTCCAGAAGCCCTACATGATACTCATGTTTCTTATGATATATTCCATTAGTCAAGGGGTCATCCACATTATCTTTCAGGGGTACTTAGATCACCACAACATCACCTCTCAGTTTAAAATCCCTTAAGAGTTGATACTTTTGTAGTATGTTCTTTATCCGTTGTTGTGACCTTGGTTCCTTTTCAAGAGTCACATCTATATTATTATCACAATATAATGTGATAGGGTATTTACTACTAGGTTCCCCATAATGAACCTGGAAAATGGTTTGAATCTAAATATCTTTTTATTCTACATTAGAAGCCTCTATATACTCAAAACCAACAATAGAATCAGTGTCTAGTAACTAATTAGAACTCTACCTATTCACTACTCCTCTGTTGATATATAGAACATCTCAAGATTCCATCTTCAGATAATTTATGATCTATCTAAAAAAAGTATGAGTGTGTCCTCTAATGTCCATCTCCTCGTCTCTTCCATACTAAAGGATCCATTACATTGGTCTTCTTAGTTATATAAGGATATCCTAAACATTAGTCAAATGTGGTTAACCTAGATCTTCTTAATATCTCCTTACCATGCTCAATTCATATGCAACCTCGTGTCTAGTACATAACCTATAATACATGATTGACGATATCAATGAAACATATGGTATCTCACTCAGTGTCTCCTTCTCTATTTCTATCCAATGACAAATTTTTTTATAATGATGTAAGTCATGTGGAACTAGAAAAAATCCTCACATGGACTTTTCGATAATTAATAAATATAGTATCTGGTCAATATATTTAATATGAATTATTCCTATTAGCCTCTTGGATTGATCACTAATGATCTTGATCCCTATAATGTAGGCTACTTCACCTAAGTCCTTCATGGATATGCATGTGTTCAACATGTCCTTAACTGACTGTAAATGTGGTATTGTGTTTCTAGTAAGTAATATGTCATTAACATATAGTACTTGTATAATGACAACATTACCATTAAAACTTATTAGGACACATAGATCACATTAATTCTTAATGAAACCAAATTTTATAATGGATTCCTCGAATTGAATGTTCCATGACCCGATGATTGCGTCAATCCATAAATGGATCTCTACAACATTAAAACCTTTTTGGAATCATCTACTGTCACAAACCCTTTGAGTTGAGTCATATCATCATATTAATGATTGTTCATGTTAAGTAATGCAGTTTTGTCATCCATCCACAAAATCTCATAGTCATGGTATGCTGTTATGGAATGTAAAATTATGATGGATTTAAACAAGGAAATTGAAGAAAACGTTTCATCATAATCAATTACTTGATGTTGATTGAAGCCTTTTTCCAATAGCCTGGATTTTTAAGTACATAAATTACATTATGTGACCAATTTCATCTTCAATAACCATTTACTCTGAACAGGATTTTCATAAACTGGGGCTTCAACCAGAATGAAAACATGTTCTCATACATTGGATCCATCTCAGAATTCATAGCATCTATACATATTTTATCTTTTGAGATCTCTAATTCCTCCTTGTATATGATTGATTCATTATTTATTATCAAAAATAAGTCACCATCCTTAGTGACTGGAAACCATATCTATTTTATTTTCTTACATCTCATTCACCCCTACATAGAACTTAGGATTCAAGAACTACATCTTTTACATGGACCTATAGAACTTGTTCCTATGATAATTTCAGTGTATCTTGAACATCAACTTCATTAAATTAATTCTTTCTCCCACTACACTTTTTTTGGATAATTTACCTCTAAAAAACGATGGATTGTCTAACGATATTCATTTTATTGTCTGAGGTATTGTATAGGTAATATCCCTCTGTTTCCTTGGGATACCCTATAAATATTCACTTTATGCCCTAGGGTGCTAGTTTGTTACATGAAATTTCTTTAACTAATTCCGTGCAATACCATATATATGAATGAGACAAAATGGGTTTCTTTCCACTCCATCGCTCAAGGGGAATTCTATTTTCTACTTTAGAAGGTACTCAGTTAAATGTTTATTCTGTAGTTTGTAATGTATATCCCCAGAAAGATAAATAATGATCGACATGACTCATCATCGACCATACCATTTACAACATTGTCTATTTACTCTTTTTAATAACACCTTTCCATGGGGTTGTATAAGGTGGATTGAGTTGATATAGTATCTCAAAATCATGTAGAATGTTGATGAACTCATTGTTAAGTTATTCACCTCTTCGATCTGATAAAATCTATTTTATCATCTTACAAATCATATTCTCTACATCATTCATGAATTCCTTGAATTTATAAAATTACATAGACTCATTACTCATCAGGAAAATATAGCTATATCTACTCATGTTGTCAGTAATGTTATGAATAAATAATATCCACCTCTAGCTTATATTGGAAATGGTCCACACACATTAGTGTGTACCAATCCAAGATGCTATGTGGCCCTTTCACCCTGTACACTTACTGGTGGTTTTCCCTTTTTCTTAGGTAAACAATCATGACATCTATCAAGGGTTTTATCTTATAATAGTCTAAATAACCATCTTTATAGAGCTTACTAATCCACTTCTCATTTATAGGAACAATATGGTGATTCCACAACTGAGTGTCATATAATTCAAGTGAACATGATTCATTATTGATATTTAACACTTGGTCTTTATAATTTAAAATATATATACCATTATTTAAATATTTAATAACATAACATATGTTTTCTATATAAAAGAAACAACTTCAATTTCCAAATTTTAAAATAAACCCATCTGTATCTAAACATGACATGTGAATTAGGTTCTTGATAACTGTTGGTACATAATAAAAATCTCTTCGAACCAAAATCATTCATGTTGGGATTGAAAGCTAGTAGTCATAAATAGATTGAGCATCCTCCCTTACACCATTAGCATCTCACAGATCCACCACACATTTTGAAATTTTTTGAAATATACATTGTTCCTTAATTTGGATACATTATTGAGTTCCAAAAGCAGTATCTATTAACTAATGTGTATAAATGGAATTCTTTAACTTGATAATGTATTCACCATTAGCTTCCCCTAGTCTGTAGGTGCATTCCCTCTTCCAATGGTCTGAATTTTCACATGAAAAACATACTGCGTTTTGTCCCTTACCCTTCCTATGGATTTTCATCATCTTGGTAGGATGGTTGTCATGGTCTTTAGACTATATATATTTCTTGTCCCCTTTACCTTGTCCTTACTTTACTTATACACTAAAAGAACTGTGACTTTGTCATGCCCATTTTCCTTATCCATGTGGATAATTAATGTAACGAGTTTTAGAAGACATTTATCATTGACAATCATAATATAATTTAAAATATTATTGGAGAAGGCCTTGGGATGTGATGAATTTGTGAGATCTATAAGATACTCATCTGGGAATTTTATCCCTAAGAATTATAGTTGCTCAATATAGCCGATAAGCTTGACTACATGAGGAAAAAATGGCACAAACTCTCTAATATTAGTTGTAAAAAAAGAATTAAATATCTCATGCCACTTTTGTCTAAACTTATCTTGAATGATATCAAAAAGTTGAGACATCATTTTACAGGCATCAATATCCTCATTTTGAATGAATCACTCATCGGGCATGGATGAGAGCATGAAGCACTGAATATCAGTAGCATCATTCAAATGTTTCTCATAAAGAAAAAGCTCTTCATCACATGTATTCATTCAAAGAACAACTAGTAAAGGTTCTTCCTGTACATACAATTTCCATTCACTGTAAAGGATGACCCATATGTACCTTTTCCTCTCATTAAAATTAGTTCTAGTGAGAAGGTTTTCCTTCTCAAATATAGATATCAGTGATATGTATGATGTAATTTTATTGTTTTTTCTACACAACATTATGAGCACTATTTTAGTACATTATCTGAAAAAATTTAGACAAACAAATAAATTATATTTATTAGTCTGCCACAATGTTATTGTAACCAAATAGCCATAATAATTGAATTCAAAATATTGTGTTGTTTTGATATTCTAGTGGAACAGATCCATATTACCTTTCCCATTACCCCAAAATTAGTTGTTCAAGAATCTTGAATGGTTTTATAAAGGCATTAAAAATTCAATTGCATTAACTCCCAGTTCCTTGATCCATTTACATGACTCCCTAATCCTAAAAACATTAATTTACATTTCCTCATCCTTTTCCTATTATATAAACCAAGTCCTATATTGGTTTTCAACCCTTGATGTCAACTATGATATGGAAACACAAAACCACAAGTTTGAATTCCATGATAATTGAAAGCACCCCAACTTTGGCTCGTAAGCCATAGTGAACAATTATTCCATTCTATCTGAAGTAACGGATAGCCAAAGAGACATAATATTTTATTGAGATATTTTTTCCTTTATCAATAAATTTTCAATTATTATGTTTATCATGTTCTTGTTAATATTAATTTGTATTTCTTTAGTGATTAACCATGTCTTAGATAATATTTACGCATAATCCAATTTATTTTATTTCTATATCAGTTGTTTGATAATTCATTAATTATGTGATCGTTAGAAAACATCTATAATTATATAAATATGAAAATGAAATAAATAAAATAAATTGTATGATGATTTTCTTATACAAATGTTTAGTTTAACAAGAAATTGATAAAATAACGATTGACCTAGGAGAGAAACCCATTGAACCAATTGAGGTTTGTGTTTATATCTTTCCACATATTCCCCTTTGTATATCATTTGATTTGTTTCACCTCATATCTTCACATGAAATGCCTACAATAGATTGTTACATACATCCATTAAAAATGCCTTTTACTATCATGTGTGTGAGGGGTAAAGTGGTTAAACATCATAGAAACCATGGGCATGCAATCCCTACATAGTAATCAGGAGAGAAGGCACACAAGGAAACAATTTAAATTTATAATATATTAGATGAAACCAATCACATACAATGGTCTAGTCTAGCTCAGGATCATCCATATGCATGAATCAAATTAGGTATTTAATAAAACAAGAATTGAAAATATAATCATTATTATTTAAGATAAACCTGGCTTGAATCGAATAATTATTATCTTTAATTAATCAATATATTTATCTAAATCCATTATCATAATTTCTTTTATATTTTCAACAATTATAATTAAAAAAGTAAATAAATAAATTTTAAATTAACATTGTACATAAATGTACCTTAGAGGTAACTCAATGAATACCCATACGAATCTACCAAACATGTGTTATACTCAAATACTATTTTATTCTTTTGAAAAATGGAATACACAACTTACATGTACTATCACAATTTTTACATCACATATGATTACACAAATCACATGCTTTTTTTTCCATGTGTTATGATTCAATGCACATAGGGTAATAACATTTAATTTGACTTATACATGATATAAAAAATTTAATATTATGTAAATATTTTTTAAATATTTTTTTATTTTAAATCATCATAATTTGGTATAACTACAGGGTGAGTGTATCTTATCGACATGGAGTGTACATCATTCACCATCCATATGAGGTACACGCCTAGGAACAGGCCATGAAAATCATAACACAGTAATTATTGAGTACATGGCATGACTAGTGGGACACACATTGTATTGACTATGTGTTACATGGACACCATTCATGTAGGTCAGGTATGAAATACTAATACTATCTCTGATTAAAAGGTATTACATTCCATCTATAGTGGTCCACATGTTGTGTAGTCCAGCTGACCATGTGCCAAATATTTTTGGTCAACGCCGCATGAAATTAATGTGTATGCTCTAAAATTTATTTCCAAACCAATTTTGATGTAATAATGGAGAATACACAATGTGTAACCATGATTACATGACATGTAATCTTGTTTTGTCCAACCAGAAACCCTGGAACATTCGAAAAAGTTCTGAAATGTTATTTTAATCGTGAAATTAAACATCTCTATTAAATCTATGACAAATGAATGAGAATGAACATGAAATCACAATTAGTTTTAATATAATGATTAATAATATATCTAAAAACTTAATTGTAAATTAATAATGAACAAATGATAATTTAATAATTATTAATACAAATGTGTAAGCTGTAATAACACTGGAATGTTCTTGCCAGAGCGGAAGAATGAGATGGGTGGTGCCCAAATTTTCTTTGTTCATGATCGACAATCAATCTGAGATCTATACGATGGGGAATGTAATTATCCATAGAATTGATCTATGAGATCAGGTAAGGTAAATCAAGCTGGAACCACGTTAGTGGAGAACAACACATATTGTTAATAATTAATCTAAATAAATAAAAATAACCTTTATGTAATTCATTATTCATTAATGTGTTTGATGACAGAAATGCAATGAACTTTTGTTGTAGAAACCAAACTTATATTTCATATATATTTGATCCACACATGTTCAATGAATCTTTGGAAATCTTTAAATGAGTCTCTGGATGATAGCACTGTAGATCGTTGTTTTTCCATCATCCTATTTTGATCACCTCTATAATTGCATCCAAATAATTCTCCTTGTTTTGGAGGAGGAGGATTTGTCTCCGCTCATGATAGCATTCTTAGAGAGTAATTCTTTCTAGTCTTGATATTTTTCACCAAATCTGTTGTGCATAACTAAATTGGCTTATGAGATAAATAATATAATTTGGTATTTATATTTCTTGGGTAAGAGTAAAATAATTTCAAAAGTGACCTTAATTATTTAATTTAATCATAGAAAAACCCCATGTCAAATATTAATAATATTATAATTACTTCTTCATAGGAGTATAGTTTGTCAATTATCATAAAATAAATATTAATTAATATATTTATTTCACACCGGACCATTCAACTTAGTATTCTATTCCCATACAATACTTTTCAATCATTGAATAATAGCTCTTTATTTATTAAATAAATATCACATCATTATTCTTTGATAAATAATTAAATATTATTTTCACTAAATAGTAAATAAATATTTATTAAATATTCTACTCACAATATATTATCCATAATAACTATTGATGGAATAAAAGCGATAAAGAATACTTGAATAATTATAAAAAAACTGCTTGTAATAATATTTATTCAACTTTTTAAATAATATATTATTTAACTATGATTCGGGATACACTTAGTATGTGGCCCTTTAGTCCATGTTCTCATTGGCATTAGAAGAAGCGATCTAATGTCCAAGGTTAGCATATATAAACATGCCCAAACACCCATAGAGAATTAAATTAATGATTCCATGACATGTTATCGCATAAAAATTTGTATCGTGTAACATAATCCCTTTATCACAATATCCCTAATCATGTAGTTTCTATTCCAGCACCATCAAACTATGTTCTCGATATCTCTTTCATTGACATTCCAGAAGTATAACTTTCTTATATGACATCATGGACATGTATTTATCTAGGCTATAACATTTCCAACAAAGGGAATGATATATTAACATCTGTTAAAAAATTGAAGGGACAAATCTTTTCTCAAATTATTCATTAATGCAATATTTCTCATGATGCACCCACCGTATCATACCTCATTGTGAACATATTTAATCACTGTTTTAATCAATACATAAAAGTATGTGACTCATAATATTCATTAATAATAATCTTAAAGTCTACGGACCAATAAACACGTCACGACCCATCCCCCCGGGGCCCGTGTCGTGACTACCCCAAGCCAGCCTTCCATAGTCCAGGGGTAGGTGACTAGCACAAATGGTGTAAATCCCTAAACTAGGAAGGAATTTCTTTTATAACGTGAAAAATCACGCAAAAGGGTACGATCTATAAAGATAACACTAAATAAAACTGTATACAAAAGGAGTGTTGAAAGGTAAAAATGCACCAAAAATACAAGCACAACTGAAAAGTACAAGGAAACTAAAAGTACAAGTACTGGAAAAATGGAAAAAAGATCTTGTATCATACATTAGGAAATCCTACTTGAAGGGTAGGTAAAAATATCATCCACAACACTTCATATATGTCCATATCCTCTGTTTACTATCACGCTGTGTGTTCCACCTCCAGGCACCCTCATGTCCTACTACACTCATCCTCGGTCAGTGTGGTCCGTCATTTGCATCCAACACAATGTGGTGTAGGCATAGACCATGTAGGGGTGAGTATAACAATACTCAGTAGAGACCTCGAGACCCTCAAGGTCTCACAAATCCAACAAGGATAAAAAACAAAGTATGAAATGAATAGATCACCCTAATTAGGTATATGCCCATACATATACCTATGTTATTAAGTAATCCATCTGAATAATGAGGTAAACATTAAAGTTAATAACTCATCTCAACAATGATTTTTGTTAACATTATCGAAGCCATAGCTATTGCATAACTCATCCTCTATCAAGTACAGGGGGCTTGCCTTGACACCAAGGTGATTCCCACTAACCTTGGATTGTTGTGTTACTTCTACTATCGAGAACCATGTCACTGCTGCATCACCTAGGATCTACCCACCCTGGGTTTGCCACATCACCAAGGCACTTCCCCTCGTAGCCTGTCGAGGTACTCCCCCAATTGAGTACTATTTGTATGCCATGACACCAAAGCGCTCCCCACTGTGGGTCTTCCGCAGCACTAAGGCCCTCCCCACTATGCTAGTCTAGTCACTCCGAGTCTAATCTGTCAGCAGCCTTCAGGTCTCAGCCAACTACTAGGTTTCTACACTCTCCTCACTCGTCTCTAAGAGGATCCTCTCCACAAGCTACTGGTCTATACTCCAAATATCATGAAGTCCAATATAAAATTTTCTCAAAGGTCCTCCATGTCATAGGGGTCTCAAAGCAATAGATGATGCGTCAATTAGATGCCCGGTATTTGAGTTATTAGCCAATTAGTAATGGGAGCCTAGTTGGATTCGTGCACGATCCAACCTTACTGTATCTCAACTATACACCAAACTCTAGTGGGGTATAGTTAATGGGACCATCATGCTTGATGAATACCAGAATTATTGATGGTTCATAAAATGGTCGTACAGTGCCAAAGATATGGCCAAGGAATATAAAGGCTCGGTAGTGGTCCCGGGTCCAATCCAACCTGGTCGGATCAACCCGTGTTGACCCTGTCTAGGCTGACCCAGTTTGGGCTGACCTCGTCAGACCTATTAGGTCTGGCAAGACCCATTGGGCAGGCTAGCTTGTTAGGTTCGTCCCAGCCCAATGGACCTAGCCCAGTGGACTGTATGGGCGGTTTGGCCCGATCTCGGTGTCGGTTTTCCCCAGAGCACAGAGAGGGTGTAGCCTGGCGCGAATCGGACCAAAGGGCATGACCAGGATATTTCATACACGGTGCAAAGTGGGTGTGTGGCCCGTAAGCCAAGGGGTGCGTGGGGAGTGTGGGCCGCCGCGGTTCAGCCGGGAACTTGAGAGGCAGCTGAGCGGGGCGCGGCTAGGCCGAAAAGTGGTCTGGCAAGCTGGCAGGCAGCCACGAAGTGGACGGGCAGGCCAGCGGGGCTTGGGCTTGCTTGGGGCAGTGCCATGGCTTTGCGAGCGGCATGGACGACGGGGCTCGTCTGGGTCCGGTTCGTCCGGTGGCAGTGCGGGTTGCTACGGGGGCAACACGGATCGCAGATACTGTGGGTAGCAAAACCTTTTTCTTTTCCTCCTTCAATGCCATATTTCACCATCACCGTGCCGAATAATATCACAAAAGAGATCGACATAGGGAGTTGGGCCATGTTAGTTTGGCCCAAACCCTCCGTGATTAGAGTGAAAAAAATCAGTTCCTCAAGGTAGGTGAATGATGAACAACAGTTCACCCGTCAAAGGAATCATATCCTCGTTATTCATTTTGAAATAAATGAAGAACATAACAAATAAAAGAAAACCACCCCTACCATTATTCATTGATCACCAGTGAAGTCGCGGGAAGAAGACAAAGGTGATCTTCATTCATCACTTCTGCCGCACACTTCCAATCCTGAGCTCGTGCATCACCTCATTGACGATTATGTAGAGGGAAGGTTGGTTGATCACTTCCCACATCGATAGAATCTCTAAGGAAGAAGTCAAAGAACGTCAGTGTTCTTCGTAGTCGAATGCGTTCTTCATTGGGAGATTTCTCGAAATAATCCTCCACAAAATGATACCACGAAAATGAACAATGACATCCTAAATAATAGTAGGTTGTGTTAGTCTATTTTTCAATTTGTTGCACAAAATTCAAAATGGTGAATTGATTAACTTGGATCCCCCTTAATTAATGTGTAAAATTTTGCACCATTAAACTAGGGGAGTAGGCACAAATAAAGTAGGAGGTGTGTGAGACTCTCCCTCATTAATGAGGGTAGTTGAGAGGTTTTCCTCTACCACCAATAATAGGGAGGGTTTACACCATGTGGTCCCCACAATGTAACCTCTCATGGGAGGTTAGGTTAGGGTGGGCCCCACCACCATAACTTCTGATGAAAGGTTAAGGTGTGTTAGTCCCACCTCCAACTTCCATGACATGGTTTTAATCAACAAATAATAATTAATCCACACACATTATTTTTATTTAATTCATTCTCTAAAAACCGAAAAACTATCTTTTAACCTCGACCCACTGTCGTTGAGTGATAGTCTTCTTATGTGAATACCAGTGTTTTGAATTCAACAGTATAATAAGATTTCAATTTTGAGCACCAGTTCTATTGTTATAGAATTATGCTCATACATTTACTAAACATACCCGAACAAAACTTTATAAATTGATTTTGGGCACACCAGGTCTCATAACCATGCGCCGTCAATTTTCACGGACATGTAAAACTATCATATATTTAAGAAAAGAATTTCCATGGAAATTAAGGTTCTTTACATTATCCCCACTTCAAATATTTACATCCCCTTAAGCTACAACTAGAACTAAGGAACCAAAAGGGGGTACTGAGCACACATCTGAGCCTCCCGCACCCATGTGCTCTCCTGGATGTTCTCCTGCTACCAGCAAACGTGCACCAAAGGAATCGACCATCCACGTAGGACCCACTCCTATTGATCCCCAATCTCCACTAGAACCTCCGTGAATGTATCCCCATCATTGACATCCATCTCTCCATGGTCGATTATGTGGGAATGTTCATGCATGTATCTCCTCATCTAAGACACGTGGAAGACACCATGAACCTGGTGCAACTGAAGTGGAAGAGATAAGTGGATTTCCTCCTCACAAACTCTGTTGAGGACCTGGAAGGGTCTGATGAATGTCATAGATAACCTGTCTCCTCATCCAAATCTCTGTAATCCTCATTGAGGCGATACCCGTAGAAAGAATTGGTCACCATCCTCAAATTCCAAAGGACTCCATCTCCAATCAGCTTTTGACTTCTGTATTCTCTTTGTAGTCTTCATCTACTCCAGGATGATCTGCACCTTCTATATGGTAGCCCGTACCATCTCAGGTCCCACTAGTGCGGACTCCCCAGGGTTAGTCTAGCACAATGTTGATCTGCAAGTTCATCTGTATAACACCTCAAAAGGTCTCATCAATATGGTGTATTGATAGCTATTGTTGTATGAAAACTCCACCAATGGTAAGTGATTCTCCCAGCTGCGACCAAAGTCGAGGACACAAGTATGAAATAGGTCCTCGAGGGTCGGAATGGTCCACTCAGTCGGGATATCTGTCTGAGGATGGAATGCAATGCTCAAATGAATCTGCATCTCAAAAGCCTCCTATAACCCCTTCCATAGCTGGGAAATAAACCATGCATCACGATCAGAGACAATAGAATAAGGTACTCCATGTAGCAGCATAATCTTCTGCACATAGAGGCATCCCATGTTCTCTACTGAACCCTACTCTCTAAATGGTAGGAAGTGGGCCGACTTGGTGAGTCGGTCGACGATCACCCTAATAGAGTCATGTACCTTTGATGTACATGTAAGTCCTGTCACAAAGTCCATGGATATCCCATCCCACATCCATTATGGGACCTATAAAGGCTAAACCATTCCAGCCAGTACCTGCTACTCTACCTTCACCTATTAATAAGTGAGGCACTGAGAGAAAAACTCTGCCACTGCATTCATCATCCCTGACCACTAGTGTTTTCATCGATGGTCTTGGTACATCTTCTCCACTTCTGGATGTACCACTAAAGGGGATGTGTGGAAATCAGTCAACACATCCTTTTAAAGTGACACTGATAACATAGTACGTCATCTGAAGAGGATGATGTGCTCCCCACCTACAAAAAATCCATTAGGTTCATGCCCTGTGGATATTTGACTATGTCATGTCGTGCAGTCAGTGTCCCTATGATTTTCTTCCCTGAATTGTTGAATAAGTGGGGGAGTGACAATAAGGAAATGGAGGAAAACTACTCCATCTCTATCCACAGTGGATGTCTACAAAGTGGCCAGCTGCTCTGTCACCTCACCTAGCAGTTTTATACTAGATCTCAAACTGAGTGGATTTGAAACAACGTTCCCCTTTACAGAAGTATAGAATATCTCAATGTCATAGTCTTGGAGGAACTCATGCCAACGTCATTGTCTCAGGTTCAAGTCTATGTAAGAGAATATTTACCTGAGAATCTTTTGATCATAGTACATGATCAATGTTCGGCCATCAGATTGGGTCACCATATCTTCAAGGCAAATAACATAGCTGCTAACTCCATGTCATGGTTAGTTT
Source organism: Viscum album (assembly GCA_963277665.1). Taxonomy (NCBI): domain Eukaryota; kingdom Viridiplantae; phylum Streptophyta; class Magnoliopsida; order Santalales; family Viscaceae; genus Viscum; species Viscum album. The sequence goes on along the minus strand of OY728141.1, from coordinate 887,360,638 downwards.
AGTTCTTTTTTGTGATATCTCAGCTACCGAGAACCATACATGATCAATTCTCACTCATGCATTAGGACACAACAGAGTCTGGTCCCTAATGCTTCGTAGTAGAATATGTTCCATACGCCTTCCTCTGGAAGCCTCTTGATGGGGGCACTAGTCAGCCTTTGCCTCTGTTTTTCAAAGCACTACTAGAATCTCTCTAACCACATGATGGGTTTCCCCTTCTTCATCAATGCTGATAGTGGTGCTGCAACTTTGGAGATGTCTATAACAAACCTCCGGTAGTAACCAGCCAAACCTAAGAATCTTTATACCTCTTTCACACTCTTGGGTGGATCCTAAGCAGGTACTACCTCAATCTTCACTGGATCACTACAACTACAGCCTATGAGATTACATGTCCCAAAAATATAACCTTTCGGATCCAAAAATGGCACATAAAGAGCTTACCATAATGTTTGTGCTCTCGGAGTGTGTCCAGTACTATCTGCAAATGATATGCATGCTCCTCCCCATGATTCGATTAGATTAGAATGTCCTTGATGAAGGTTGTGACAAAGCGATCACGGTATGGCTAGAAGATCTTGATCATGAGTCACATGAACACTCTTGGTGATTTGGTTACGCCGAATTTAATAACCAAGAACTCATAGTGTTGTACTGAAATCTGAAGGCCGTCTTCGTCACATCGTTATCTCAACCTCTGAGTTGGTGATAGCTTGATCTGATGTCTATCTTTGAGAAACTACCATGATCCCTTCAACTGATCAAAGAGGTCGTCAATCCTCTAGAGTGGATACTTGTTCTTCACGATCAAATTGTTTAGGTGATGGTAGTCAACAATAATCCTCAACCATCCTTACACCTTCTTGGTGAATAGAATTGTGGCTGCCCAGGGAGAAACACTGGTTCAAATGAATCCACCACTACTGGATAACTCGGACTCTCCACATCAAATGCTCTAATGGTAAGGTAGGGAAACTGATGAGTGATCAGTTGCACCCTCCTCCGATTAAGTCCATCCTATGAGGAAAAGACTACCTTTTCACCAGTGAAGGTAAACATTGTCCCATCTGTGAAGACACACAACACTTTGCACCTAATACAGTCGATCTGAGGTTGGATAGTAGATAACCAATCCATACCCAAGATGACATTGTAAGGCCTTGACACCGCTACGAGGAAATCCCAGCCGATTCTCTCGCATCCTAGAGTAAGCTCACACTGCCAGAACTTGTGAGTAATCATCGATTCGACTCCCGTAAGAGTCTCTAGTCGTAAGGATCGAGCCAACAGATCCGTTAGAATATCTGAGCTCCATACAAGGGCGGTGGCAATGAAAGGGTGACTGGAACCTATTCCTATAATAACTACAAACAAGGTGGAGTATACACAGAGCATACCATGAATCATATCAGGAGAACCATGATCGTAAGCCTTAGTTGTCTGAAGATAATCTCTCACCTATCCACCTACTCCCTGTGGTCGGGGTGGAACTCCTAGTGGTGGTGGCAGTAACACCTCGAAACGTTGTCCACTACCACCTGCAAGACCAGATCCTCTGCCACATTCGCATGTTCCCTAAGAACCTCCTCAATCAAATCTATTTCTATTCTCGGGCGGTCCTTCCACCCTCTGCTGATCATCCAAACGATGGGTTGGATAGTCACGAGCCATGTGAGCCTACTCAGTTCATGAGTAACACTGCCCACTCCTGGCATGTATGGATCTGTCTCCAATGCCCCACACAAGCAATCCAGAGTAATGTGGTCATCAACTTGTAGGTCTAGTCCTCTTGGACATATACGACATCTGTCTACTACCAGCTATATAAGACTATAATATATGTTGACTAGTGGAGGGTCTTTCTACTGGAGACTGCTCTACAAGGAAACTCTCCCGTAAGAGGGATCTCTCCAACAACCCTTCCCGCATCGGGATGCTGAGGGAGATAATCGAAGCCCTGATCATTCTCTTGATCCGCTGATCAAAAGTTCGGTCCTGAATAATGGGTCCTGTACCATATTTTTGGATTAGCATGAGAGGATGGTGAACCTCGATGAGTACTATTCCACCGACATTCTTCATTTATACAGGTGAAGTGGATTCTATATGTGCACTGCACGGAGGGTTGCTGGGACAAACTCCACTGGAAATATTCTCTCAATGTCTGCCCAGAGTAGTGTCGCCTCGTCATGGACCTAGACCATCAGGATCCACCATTTGTCTGCTGCTTCCTGAAGGAGACTCACAACAAGGATCACCATAAGGTCAGCTGGTGTCCCTACTAGTTTGAAGACTCTCACCACATCCTCCATCAAATCTTAAACTGCCTGCAGGTCGGTCTTTCCCGTGAAACTGGGTGGCATGTAGCACTAGAACTCTTGCAGCATACTAAAGCAGCTTGCATCGTCTGCTGCTGGGGCTGGTGGCATCAGTGGTGCAATGGATTTTGGTACCACTGATGCCTCCACTAGAATAGGGCCCTGCACCGAGGCCTCGTCATTTGGTGGTTTATCTGCGCGTAAAAATCCAAGGGCACTAGCTGGTCGTCCGCAGGGAGGGATCCTGAATGAAATAGATGTGACACAGTCAATGATTATACCTGGTGAGCCGAACTGGTTGAGCTGACTTGCAGAAAACATTTGAAAACAAAAATTCAATTATTGTCTTCATGCACTAATTCAGAAATCAGTAGTCAGGGTCCTGGTGTATGGATACGTAAGCTACCGCACCAACACTGGACTCCTTAAACTGAAAACCACAATCAGTACCCTTAACACTATTTTTTCATAGAAATGATCAGAGTCATAAGTTCTGATGTAGAACTGAATTATTTGATATCATTTTTTCACAACCCATCCCCCGGGGCCCATGTCGGACTACCCCTAGACCTCCTTCCATAGGCCAGGGGAAGGCGACTAGAAACAAATCCATAAATCCCTAAATTGGGAAGGCATTGCCTTTATAACATGAAAATTCACACAAAGGGTGTGATTTGGAAACAAAACACCAAATAAAAAAGTACACAAAAAGAGCGCTGAAAGGTAAAAAGGGGCCAAAAATACAAACCCATCTCTGAAGTACAAGGAAACTCAAAGTACAAGTGTTGGAAAAAGGTAATACGGATCCTGGAACATCCAGCCAGAAATATTACCTGAAGGGCAGGTACAGATAGCCTCCATAGCACTCAACAGCCATCCATCTCCTCCATATACCGTCATACTATGTGGTCCACCTCCGGGCACCATCCAGTGCAGCTACACTCAGCCTCTGTCAGTGTTGTCTATCATCCGCATCGAACACATCATGGTGCGGGAATAGCCTATGCAGGGGTGTGTATAACGATACTCAATAGGGACCCTGAGACCCTCAAGTTCTCAAAAATCCAATTATGATAAGCAAAAATGTATTAAATCAACAGATAACCCTACTTAGGTATATGTGCATATATATTCCTTTGCTATTATGTAATCCATCTCAATCATGAGGTAAACACAAATGTTACAGACTTAGCTCAACCTAGAGATTTACTCACACTATCAAAACCACGACTACTAGATAACTCCTTCTCTGTCGGGTACATTGGGAATTCCATGAGACCAAGGCACTTACCACTAACCTTGGATTGCTGAGGTACTCCTCCTGTCGAGTACCATGGGTCTTCTATGTCACCAAGGCGATCTCCAATGTGAGTCTTCCGAGTCACAAAGGCACTCCCCCTCATAGCATGTTAAGGTACTCCTCTTGTCGAGTTCTGTGAGTTTGCCGCGACACCAAGGAGCTCCCCACTTTGGGTCTGTCGTGACACTACGGTGCTCCCCACTGGGCTAGTCGAGTCACTTCAAGTTGAATTGGTCAGCAGTCGTCAGGTATCAGCCTACTACTAGTTCTCTCCACTCTGCTCGCTCGTCTCCGGGAGGATTCGCTCGACGGGCTACTAGTAGATACTCCAACAGTCACGATGTCCCATTTAGAAGTATCTCAAAGGACTACCAAAACATATGGGTCTCAACACAATAGAAAATGCATCAATAAAATTCCCAGTCTATGAGTTATTATCCTTTTTTTTCGGGGGCTCGGTTGGATTCGTGCACGATCCAAGATGACTGTAACTCAACATTACCCTGAACTCCAGTAAGGTATAATCAAAGGGACCATCACACTCGATGAATACCATCGCCGCTGATGGTTTGTCAAATGATCATCTCATGGAAAAGATATGGCGAAAGAATATAAAGGGTTTCTAGTGGGCCCGACTCCGGTCTGAATTGGTCGGATCGAACCTATCTGACCCAGTCCAGGCCGACCCGTTCTGGGTCTACTCGGTCATAATTTTTGAGTCTGGCCCGACCCATGGAGTGGGCCCGCATGTTATGTTCGTCCCAGCCCACTGGGACCATCCCAGCCTGCCGTGTGGGCGGTTCGCCCCAAACTCGGGGCTGGTTAGTCCTGGAGTGCCACGATGGTGCGGCCTAACACGGCACGTTCCGGAGGGCCAAGACAGGACGATTCAGCTAGGGTGTCGTTAGGGGGTGTGACTTTGGTGGAATGAGGTGCGTGTGGTGGCATGGTTCGTTGGGCGCTCGGGAGGTGGCCGAGTAGGGCGTGGCCAGGCCAGCAGGCAGCTGGCCAAGGTGCCAGGCGGGCCGGCGAGCGGCCTTATAGGGCGTCAGGCGGGCCGGTGGGCCAGCTCGGTGCACAAGATCTGCTCTGCAAGCGGAACGGTCGGCAGGGATTGGTCAGTTGGAGTGTGGGGCGCCGTGTGGGCGGCGCAGATCACGGAGTTCTTAGGTAGCACATCCATTAACTTTTCTTCCTTGGGTGCCTCATTACTTCCTCGATATGCCGAAGAATATCACAATAGAGATCGACAGAGGGAGTCAGTCCATGTTAGTTTAGCCCACATCCTCCTTGATTAGGGTGATAACAATCGGTTCATCATGGAAGGATAACGATGAACAACCACTCACCCATCAAAGAAAACATATCCTCGTTCTTCATTTTGAATGAATAGAAGAACATGACACATAAAATAAAATAACCCCTACCTTTGTTCATTAATCAACGATGAAGTCACAGGAAGAAGATGAAGGTGATCATCGTTCGTCGTGTGCGCCGAAAACATCCAATTCTGAGCTCATGCATCATCTTGTTGATGACGTTTCAGAGGTAATGTTAGTTGAAGATGTCCCACGTCAATAGAAGCTCTGAGGAAGATGTTGAAGATGGTCAGCGTTCTTCATAGTCGAAGGCATTATTCGTTGAGAGATGTCTCCCAATAATCCTCCTCTAAAAGCTACCACAAAAATGAATAATGCCAACCAAAATAATAATAGATTGTGATAATCTATTCTTTAATTTCTTAACAAAAAAATTAAAAATGGTGAATTAATTAACTTGGCTCCCCTTAATTAATGTGGAGTATTTGGCACCCTTAAACTAGGGGAGTTGGCACAAAAAAAGGCGGGGGGGGGGGGGTGTATGAGACTCTCCCTCATTAATGTGGGGAGTAGTGAGGATTTCCACTATCACCATTAATAGGGGGTTTACAGCTGTGTGGTGCCCAGGTCGTATCCTCGCGCGGGAGGTTTGGTTCAGGTGGGACCCACCAACATAACCTCCCATGGGAGGCTAAGGTGTGGTGGTCCCAACCTCCAACTTTATTGCGGAGGTTTTAACCAACAATTATAAATTAATCCACACACTTTATTTTTATTTAATTCATTATCTAAAAACCCAAAAACTATCTTTTAACCTCGACCCACTGCCGTCGAGGTGATAGCCTTCTTATGCGAATACTAGCACTGCGAGTTCAATGGTGTCCTCAGATTTCATTTCCGAGCATCCATTCAAATGCTATAAAAACACACACGTAAGATTACTGAACATATCCGAACAAAACATTATAAATTTATTACGTGCACACTAGGCCTCATAATCATGCACCGTCAATGTTTTTGGACTTGTAAAATTCCCATGTATTTAAGAAAAAAAATCCACAGAAATTGCCGGTCTTTACAACATACTTCCTCATATTGGAATATCCAATGAAACTTATAAAAGTGGATTCCCTTCTATCGGATCTTGTTGTCATAATGTCCTACTAGATATTACCCATGGCTCACATCATGAGAAGGTGACTCGAAGTCCTATGAGTCTCCACCCCTGACGACATGTATCAATTATATCCCTTTAAATAATATCATCTAGAAATAAAACATATATTCACGAACAGTGTCATGGCACATCCAGGTTCTCATCAATGTTGGGAACTACTATGACCTTTTAGTGCAGTAGCTATTCTTGGGACTTTATCACAAACTATGTCACAGAGAAGAAGATTCATGATGAGATAAGTAGTCAATTAATTTTCAAAACAATGAATATTGGTGGATTTTTAAATTGTCATACCATTCATGTGGGACTTGAATATTGGTGGATTTTTTCTTTGATTTCCATGTAGATAATCTATAAGTAATTATGAAAACTGATATGCATTTAAAACGGTGAGAAGATAGTAGGATGTAAGTGAATGAACATATATATAATAAATATATATTTATTTCTATTTATATATAAAATAAATATTTTTATAAATATTTGGATTTATTTATATTATTATATATATATTAAAAATTATATATATAATAAATAACTATAAATTTATTTATTATAAAAAATATATATTTATTTTATTTATATTATTATGTAAGATCTGTATTTAAATAATATATTTAATATATATATTTATATAAATATATAATACAAATATTTAATATAATTTTAATAATTTATTTATATTATTATATATATTTAGAAATATATAAATATAGATATTTACTGTAATGTTAATAATTTATTTATATTATTGAATATATTTATAAATTTGTATATAATATATATATTTATATATTTTTAAATATATTTTTATCTATATTTATATATATAATAACTCTTTTGATAAAAAAGTATATTTATTTATATAATTATATATTTTTTCAAGATTATAAATATTATAAATAATTAAAACCTTATTTATAAATACAACATTCTAATAAATATATTAATTTTATTAATAATTACATATATTTAAAATAAAATATTAATATATTAATTATATATCATTATAAATAAATAATTTAAATATATACTATAATTATATAAATATTTAAATATATATATGTATTTATTTATATATGTAACTATAAATTTATATATAATCGTTTTAATAATTATAAAATTATTATAACCGTATTTCTTATGCTTATAATTTTTTAAATATATCTATTTAATATGATAATTATATATATTTATTAAATTATAATGAAAATAAATATTTATTTAAATAATTATAAAATTTTAGAAATATGTTTAATATATTTATAATTTTATAAATATATATAATTAATTTATCAATTATAATTTAATAATTATTTAAATATATCGATATTTATTTATTATTATATTTATAAATAAATTTTTAAATTGATAAATATATTTATTTTAATTATATATATTTATAAAATTATACGTTTAATAAATATATTTATGATGGTGGTGGTCGGGGCATGGGGGCCCTCGGGAGGCGATACTCATGGAGATCTCATTTTCTCCTATGATGGATTCGAACTCAGCAACCCTTGATCTAGTGACGCTCTTTGGAACTCTGATTGATGGATCTGACGTTGCAATTCCACATATTTTGGATGCGTATTGTGATTTAAAGTGGGTCATCCTCTAGTTGCTGGTAGATCTGGGAAAAACAAAATCCACATGAAACATGTTTTTGTGGGAAGGTTTTATTGGATCTTTTTCTCCAAACACTAGTGGTGTTAGAGTTGATACAAAGGATGGTTCGACAGATTTGGTTGTAGCTTCCTTTCAATATTCTAGTCTATTTGATGCTTTCAATTGGGTTTTTTCATCATCCCATTTTCAAAATATGGAGGTGAGATTGATAGGTGATGCATCACCCCCATTGAAGTCGGTCGATGATCATCTCAAATAGAAGGAGAATCTATTGGGGATAGATTCAAAATCCTCCCAGGTCATGATGGATGGCTGCGTTTTTATTCAGTTGGAAACCTCCATGTCGTTGCGACGAATGACATTTCAGCAAAGGTTCCTCGAGGAGTCTCCAATCATGCTCGTGACATCCAATGGATTCATTCAATAGAAGTTTTTAAAGGATTCATGGCCACATGAATCTCTTACCTCATAATACCATGCGAAATGTAGATATAACATTTTTTGAAGCTATATCTGGTAGTCTATCCGAGAAGATCAATGAATTTATGCATTCAATTTATGACCATAATTATCTATTAGGAAAAGAATGAGTCTCTATGAGCTTATTAATTGGATTATTTATTGTTGGGGATTTGATGAATAGAAAATGACCTCCTTGAGAGAAGGATAGTTTCACACCATCTTTGCTTCAGATCTTAAGACATGCAAAGCCTGGAAAATATCATCGGGTTCTCATGAAATCCTCAAATAATATGGGAAGTTGTATTAGTTGTGGCATATCCCATTATAATGGATATAAAACTTATAAAGAATGGTATGGTCACATTTCTATGCTATAGGTTGATGTTGATCTTATCTCTCCATTGGTTATATCTATTGTGTTGATAGCGGATCAAATGATATTTTATTAATTGGTTGTATATAAAAAATTTCCTGACATTTGTAAAGGATGTAACAAAATAAGACACAGTTATGATACATTTCGTTGAAGTATGTTATCAACCTTTTATGGGATAGATGGGTACTGAGTTGATTTTTCAATAATGAAATCAATCTCTAAAGAATATGTGGGGTTGATACTACTATTGAAGACAACCTTCATCCTCTGGTGGACACTACTACTAGTGGTAATGAGGATTCATATGTCATAATTTTAGGGATCCCCACTTTTGATGATGTGGTCAAGCAGGAAACAATCTATGCCCCTACTTATGGTTCAAAGGGTTCATGGGATGAAAAAGCGATTAATGAAAATAATAAGTTGATGATGATATTGTTGTTTCATTAGAAACCTCCTACGTTTCTAATGCTTTGGGGGTGCATGAAAATGATATCCAAACTAAATTGGATAGATAATTGATCCTAGAACAATATTTGATCAATAAATTAATGGATATGGATATGTTTCCACTCTTCCATATAAGAATATAGTGTTGAATAATGTTCCATCTTAGGTGCAGGTTATAACCTCAAATATTTTTGATGTGCTCGATCTAGTGCCGGTAGTGACTATTGTTAATGAGAAATCATAGGAATTTATTTATGTGTTATAGAGGGAAGATTTAGAAGAGTGTTGTCAATAATATAATATGTGCAGGTAGGGAATTCATCCAAAAAATCATGGCCAAGGATCTATGTACGTCTTCTAGGACTCAAGTCACCCCGGTGCAGGAGATGATTAAAGAGATGTATATTGTACTCTACAATCAAAAGAAATCCTAATCAATGTTGGAGTGTTCCGATGATGTTGGTGATCCTGGTCGTGACTCTGATAATGATTATGGTGACTTTTAAAACATTGTTGAATTCTATGGATGAGTGCATGTTCCTGTGTTTGACCCCATCCTTCTTTTCATCTTCATTTTTATTTATAATTAATTTAATAAATGGTCATGAGCATCAGATTCTAGCTAGGCCACTTTCATATATTTATTATAATTTTATATTTTATTTAAATATATGTTAATTTATTTATAAATATAAGTATGAATAAATATTTTTATAAATATTTGAATATAATTATATAATATATATATATATACAAAATTATAATAGACATAATTATTGTATTTGTATAATTATTTTAATAAATATCTATATAGTTATAATTATAATAATAAATACATTTATTTAAAAAATTATACATATAATTAAATAATAATAATTAAAAAATAAAATAATTATACTTATTTTTTAAATATATTAATTTAAATTTTATAAGTATTTATTAGAACATAATATATTCATGGGGTACATGAATGAATCACATACCTTGTAAATTATAGATCATAAAAAACGAGTCATCACATAGATGGAAAACATGGATAATTACAAGTGTCAATGTATAAATGAAAATTCATTATGAGTACATAACATAAGCATATGGATGATTCAATTATACACACACATCAATATATATATGAACATAAATAACGATAATCTTGTCCATCATTATCTGATTGGATATTTATATATTTGTGTGTGTGTGTGTGTTTACTAACCAAATTCATTGGAGATGTATATTTATTTAATCAAATATTTATTTATTTATAATTAAAATGACAAATATATAAAAAATTTTAGAAATTATTTAAATATAATATTGAAAATATAATTATAAATATATTATTGTAAATATAATAAAAATATTTTCTTATTTAATAAAAATTAAATTTTTTATAATTATTTAAATATAGACAATTAAGTCCATAATTATCTCATAGGATTTATATATATATATATATTTACTAAACAAATTCTTTGGAGACACATATTTATATACTTATTTATTTATTTATTTATTTATATTTAAAATTCTAATTTGTATATTTAATAAGTATTTAAATATAATTTTAAATATATAATTTTAAATATAATTAATATTTTTATTTTTTAATAAAATTTATTATATTTTTATAATTATTAAAATCTATATTTATTTAATTATATTATTATAAATACTTTTTTAAACATTATAAATATATTTTAATTATTAAAAAAATATTATTTATATACAATATTTTTTAATTTAATATATATAAATGATGAAATTAATAAAAATATAATAAATTTATATAAAATAATATTATTTTTTATAAAAAAACTATTATCAGCACTAAGGAAAGGACTCACAAATCTCTCCTTTATGGGCATGGATAAATGGTAAACCTTTATCGATGCTTTTTTACCGCTGATAATAGTAACCTTTATCAGTTTATTTAGCTAGTACTAATAAAGGTGATACTTTTTTCATTGCTTTTTTCTTAGTGCTGATAAAATCGAGAAATTCTTGGTCTATGGCAGTGTTTGGTTATGGATTTTGATGGCTTATAGAAACTGAGAAGCAACTGTGCTTTAAATTATGTGAGGAAAAAATGCATTATAAAAAAGAGATATGTGAGCTACGATCTTTTAGGGCATGGGCAGTATGGAGTAGCCCCAATTTGGGTTGTGTAATGACTTAGTGAAGGTGTCGTAATGACCCCATGTGTTCAATTATAACCTCTGAAAGGTGACATTTAGTCATGAGACATTTGTCAGATAGAAGATGAATACTTTTTAGGGTGTGGATTTTGACATTGGTTTTAATGTTGTAGTGGAATTTCACTGTTCCTGATTTAATTTGGATTTTGTAATCTATGATTATAAGTGGAATTTTTCATAGTCCCCCCATGGTTTTTTAATCTTTCACATTGGTGGGGTTTTCGACTATAAAATATATTTCCCATCTATTTACTTCTGTTTATTTTAGTGCTTCTATTTTTCATTGGAGATTGTCACAATATTTTTATCACATTTGAATTTTTACCGGTATTAATCAGTTTCCACCCCAACACAATGGGGGTAGTATATGGTGATAGGGGAGGAAATTTGGAAAATTTGAGGGATGAAAACAAAATCTAAAGAAGTGGGTAGAATTCCATTCAAATATCTATACAAAAATAAGGTTCTATGAAGAGGGGGATTAAATTATCATATTGGGTCAAGTATTGGAGGTGGATCGGTATTGTAAACTAATGAATTTGAGAAAACAGAAAGAGAGGGGTGAAAAAAAATAGAGAGGTCCAATGTAGTTAGGATATTGAACGTGCACACCATTTAAAAAAAAGTATAATTATATATATAATGAAAATTTAAAAAAAATAAACATATTTAAATATTTCATGTTATATTTTAAAACATTCATTAATTACATAAATGAATAAATATTTAATATTATAAAAGATATATTGAAACAATGTTTGTTATTTTTTTGAAAGAATATTATTAATTTTATAAGTGAATAAAAAATGTAAAATAAATAAAAAAATGTGCTCATATTTATAAATATTATATCCATATTTAAATAAAAAAACATAACTAATAAGAATAGAAATATTACATTCACAATGGACACCATTGTGATGTTTAGGTACTTGGAGAGCTTGAAACATCTAAGATTTGGCAATGGTGGACAAAGTTGTGATTTGTGATGGCAATCCAAATATTTTTTTTATTAATACCTATTCTTCTAAAACCAATGTCATTTTTTAATGGTTATATAAAAATCACATCCAAAATTGTTAATTTATGGATTGATTTAATAAAATTGTCTTTTAAAAAAATATAAAAAACCCAATTCCCTCCGTGTATGCATATCTCTCCCATTCTTATCATCACTTTCCCATAGCATGCAGCTCGTTATAAACTCCAACCTATAACACCCCCATGCACAAGAATGACATCTATTTGTAGCATGTTTCCTATGATAAACCCCAACTCATAGTGACATACACAATTGCGAAGTGTCCCCGTCCCATGTAGCCTAGGAAACCCCCCCCCCCACGCACACACACAGACCCACTATAGTGATGTCCCCCTATGCCCTGAAGGTTGCGATGAACCCCCCCCCCCCAACCGACGGAATCCAGTACTGTGACATCTCCCCATCGCCTATAGCATGGGATAACCCCCCTGAATACATTGTGAATTGCAATGTTATGAAGTATAGTGCTTATGAAGAGATAGTAGGGAATTGGGAACATGCTCAGACTTGGCGACAGGAGGACATCCATTAAATCGTGGCCGAGGAGATTGGGCTTCTCTAAGAGGGTCTGGATGAAATGTGTCCACCAGTTCATCCATGGGACTCACTCTATAACCACAAAACATTATAGAAATGTATTCTATGCTCTTCACTCAATGGAAATCACAGTGGGAGTGGGAAGCTATTGATGATGATGAAGACATTGATCATGATTATTGACATCTACATAATCTGTAGTCTCTCTTTTATGGATGTGGGATTTCCATTGTTTGATCTAATCCATCTTCCATGTGCTTGTTTCACTTAGAATTTTTTTAATATTAATGTGATTGACCCCATCTATTATGGATATATATATATATATATATGGATATATATTTTCTGACCAAATTCTCTGTAGACATATGATTATTTAATTACATATATATATATTGAAAATTACAATTATAAATATATATATATACAAATTACAAACATATAATTATAAATTTCTATTTATAAAAATATAATTATAAATATAATAAATATATTTTCTTTTTAGTAAAATTTTTTATAATTTAATAATTATTTAAATATATATTTGTTTAATTATAATTTTATAAAAACATGTTTGAATACATTATATATATATATATATATATTTGTATTATGAAAAATATATATATAAATCACATACCTGCTTTTTTATATAATTTATATTAATAAAATAATTTTAAATAAATTAATAAATAAATTTATTAATTTTTTATCATCATAAATATACTACTAATAAATCTCTCCTTTATCACTGCCTAACAATGTGATGATAAAGGATACACCTTTATCAAGACTATTTTTTCCCTTATAACGGTAACCATTATCAGCGCCTTTAGGCATCACTGATAAATGTAAGATTTAATTATTCATTTTTTCTTAATTGTGATAGAATCCAATGTTTCCCTTATGTTGATATGTGGTAGTGGTAGTTTAGGGCTTTTACAGGCCTATAAATATAAAGAAACATGGGTGATTTTAATGGTGTGATTAGAAAAGGAATTGTAGAAAGAAGATATGTGTGTGACAGTCTTTTGGGGCGTGGGAAGTGTAGAGTAGCCTCATTTTAGGTTGTGCAATGACTGAGTGATGGTGCCACAATGAAACCGTGTGTTAGGTTTTGAAGTCCAAGCGGTGAATTTTTGTCACAAGTCATTTTTCAGAGATAAAACGTAAGTGTATTAGGGTGTGGAAGTTAACATCTGTTTGATATGTTGTATTCACATGTCAATTATCAGGATTTTACCTAGATTTTCTAATCTATGATTATTAGTGGAATTTTTCAGAGTTCCCCCATGGATTTTTAATATTTCACATTAGAGGGATTCTTCATATTCAAAAACAGTGTCTCAATTTATTTCCACCTATATATTTTTGTGCTTATATTTTTTGTTGGAGATTCTCACAATATTATTTATCACAACTATGTTTTTATCCCGGTATCAATCTATTTCCTCCCAAACACAAAGGGGGTGGGTTATGGTGACATGGAAGGGAATTTGGCTACATGGAGGGAGGAAAACAAAATCTAAAGAAGATAGATGTATTGCATTTAAATCTCCATATAAAACTATGGTCTATAGAGGGGGGGATTAAATTCTCATTATGGGGTCGAGGAATGGAGGTGGATCGACATTTCCATGAAGACAGAAAAAAGAAAGTGAGGTGTGAAAGAAAATAGTGTGGTCCAATGTAGTTGGGGTGATGCGCTTGCGCACCATTTGGAAAAAAGTAATTATATAAATTTCAAACATTAAAAAAATATTAATAATAATTACATTTAAATATTGTAAGTAATTTTTTAAAAGGTTCATTTATTAGATAAATGAATAAATATTTAATATTATAAAATAGGCATTTAATCATTTTTAGTAATATTTTGATATAATATTATTCATTTTATAACCAAATAAATATATTACACTAAATAAAAAGACATAGGTATATTTTTAATTATTATAGCCATATATATTTTAACAAAAATATAAATATACATCTCTATGAAAAATAAGCTTATTAAATTCAATTTGAATTAGATTTAACAAATATAATTTTCTCTTTTTAGGAATGGTACCTCACTACTGATATGCACGATGAAGAAAATGGATGTATAAAATTGATTATATAAATTACAAAAAAAATACAAAGTAACAAATAATATTAATGGAATAAATTTAAAATTTTTTAAAAGTCAACAAATATTTAAAATTGCAATTAAAATTTTTAAAAAATAAATAATGATTGTATAAAGTTCAAATCATAAAAAATATTAAAAATTAAATAAATAGTATTTATGTAATTTACAATCATTTTAAAAATATTAAATATTATTGTATAAAAATGTTTAAATAAATATTAAAAAACTAAATTCACTTCAAAAATATTAAATGAACACATATTATTAATGAATAAATATAAAAAATGTTAAATTTATAAATACTAAAAATGAAAAAATAATATTAAATTATTAATTATTAATGATTTAAAAACATTTTTCTGACGTCCATGCAAATTTGCAATTAAGAGTTTGAAAATTGAAAAAAAAAACCTTATTATAAATTTCAATATAAAAAAATCATTTAATTGTCTCATGTTACTCCTATAGAAGTGGGAATATATGCCACATAAATTCACAACTTTCTATTGGAGTTTTGATTTTGGGATTTAATCTCACCCATCCAAATATCTCTGAAAAAATTTATAAATAAATAAAATTGATAATATAAATTAATAAAAATAAAAATAAAAATCAATACATAATATAAATCATATAAATTTTTAAAATGTTAAAAATGAAAAAATTTTAAAAATTGGATTTAAAAATATTTAAAAAATAAATAATGAGTGTCTAAAGTTCTAAATAGAAAAGAAATTGAAAAAATAAATAAATTTTATTATTACAATTTACAATCATTTTAAAAAAATTAAATATTAATGAATAAAAAGGTATAAATAAATATTAAAAAATTAATGCACTTCAGAATTACTAAATGAACGCATATTAATAATGAATAAATAACAACAATTGTAAAAATGTATAAAGAATAAAAATCAATAAAAAATATTAAATTATTAATTATTAATGTTTTAAAAAATGTATTTGAATCTCAATGAGAATTGGGAATTATGTTTTTTAAAATAGAAATAAAAAGGTTATTTCAGATTTAAACGTGAAAATCATCATTTAATTATCCCAAGATAATCCCATATAAATAGGAATATATGCCACAAAATTTCTCTATTTTTTTAGGATTTTTGGCTTTTGGAATTAATCTCAAACATCCAAACATCTCTGGTCAATCTTATGAATAAATAAAATTGAATATATAAATTACAAAAAAACAAATATGGTATAAATAAGATTATTCATATTACATTCAATAATGTTAAAAAATTTTAAATATTAATAGATGGATTTATAATTTTAAGAAAATAAATAATGATTGTTTAAGGATCAAAATATAAATTATTTTAAATAACAAATAAATAGCATTTTTTCAATTTACAATCATTCTAATGATATTAGATATTAATGAATAAAATCGTATCAATAAATATTAAAAAATGAATGAACCAAAAAATTATTAAATGAACACATATCAATAATGAATAAATGTTAAAAAAATTAAAAATATATAAGTACTAAAAATGAATAAATAATATTAAATTAATAATTATTAATGTTTTAAAAAATGTAATCAAATCTCAACATGAAATGGAATTATGTGTGTGAATATAGAGTCAAAAATATAATTTGTGATTTCAACATGAAAATAATCTTTAATTATCCAATGATACTCCTACATAAATTGGAATATATGTTTCATTAATTCTCAATTTTTTTGTAGGAGTTTTAACTTTTTTATATAATCTCAAACATCCAAATATCTTATGCCAATCATTTGAATAAATAATATTGATTATATAAATTACAAAAAAAATAAAATGGAATAAATAATGTTAAATATATAAATTTCAAAAATTATAAAATTGAATAAATATTAAAAATTATATTTAAATTTGTTTTTAAAAAATAATGACTGTCTAATGTTTTAAACTGTAAAAATATTAAAAAATATAAAAATTGTTTTTATGTAATTAATAATCATATTAAAAATATTATGTATTAATCAATAAAAATTTATAAACAATAATATAAAATGAATGCACTAAAAAATTATTAAATGAACACATATTAATAATCAATAAATATTAAATTATATAAAATAGTATAAACACAATAATTGAACAAATTCTATTAAATTAATAATTATTAATGTTTTATGAAATGTATTCAAATTTCCATGCGAATTGGAAATTAAGTGTTTGGACATAAAAAATAATATTAATCCATATTTCAACATTAAAATCATTATTTAATTATTCGATGTTACTCCCAAAAAAATCGGAATATATGCCACATATATTCTCTATATTCTGTTGGAGTTTTGACTATAGAATTTAATCTCAAACATCCATATATCTCCATTTGAACTTATGAATAAATAAAATTGATTATATAAATTATAATAAATTTAAAAAGGAATAAACAATATAATCATATAAATTTCAAAAATGTAAAAAATGAATACATATCAAAAATTGCATTTAAAATTTATAAAAAATAAATCATGTTTTTCTAATGTTCTAAATAAGAAAAAAATTAAAAAAAAATAAATTGTATTTAGGTAATTTACAATAATTTTAAAAATACTAAATATCAATGAATATAAATGTATTAATAAATATTAATAAATAAATGCACTACAATAATACTTAATTAACACATTTAAATAATGAATATATATCAAAAAAATTAAAAATGTATAAATTTATAAATTAAAAAATAATATTAAATTAATAAATATTAAAGTTTTAAATAATGTTTTCAAATCTCCATGCGAACTGGAAATTAAGTGTTTGAATATAGGATCAAAAGGATTATTCAGGATTTCAACAGGAAAATTAGTATTTAATTCTATCAAGTTACTCCCACATAAATGGGAATATATGTCAGATACATTTTCTATTTTTGTCGGAAATTTGACTTTTGGATTTAATATCCCACTTCCATAAATCTTTGGTCAAACTTATGAGTAAATACAACTTATTATATAAATTTCCAAAAAATTACAAAGGAATAAAAAATTTTGATCCAAAAAATATTAGAAATGTTAAAAATTAATTAATATTGAAAATTGCATTTAAAAATATTAAAAAATAAATAATGATTCTGTAATGTTCAAAACCAAAAAAATAATATCATAAAATAAATAAATAGTATTTATTTTATTGATAATCTTATTATAAATATTAAATATCATTGAATAAAAATTTATAAATAAACATTACAAAATAAATTCACTACAAAAATATTAAATAAACACATATTAATAGTGAATATATATATATATATATTAAAATCTATAAATACTAAAAATGAATATATAATATAAATTAATAATTATTAATGTTTTAAAAAATGTTTCCAAATCTTCATGTCAATTATGAATTACGTGTTTGAATATTCATACAAATATATCATCCTGGATTTCAATATGAAAATCTTTATTTGATTCACCCAAGATACTCAAACATAAATGTGAATATACTCCACATAAATTCTCTATTTTTTAAGACTTTTGACTTTTGTATTTAATGTCTGATCCCCAAATATACCATGTCAAACTTATGATATACTCAATTAAATTCTCCACTAAAATATACATCAATATCGGCCATTTAATTCTCTGTCAAAATCAACCTATAAATATCCATTTAAAATTAAAGGATGTGCTGGTATGTCGTCAAAGGTTATCCAATAGAGGGACTTTGGGAGTTTGAAACGACGTGGGTTTCACAGTGGTCGACACCACAGGGAAGTTGAGGCACTTTGAGAGCCTGGAACTGCTATGATTTTGGTGTGTTGGAAAGAGTTGTCAATGGTGATGGTAATCTAAATCCTTTTTTTTGAAAAATATATTTCTTTTATAACACCCCGCCATACACCAGTGTGACGTCTCCTAATGACATCCATCAGTTTGACGTCTCCCCATCGCCTACAGCCTAGAATAATACTGGAATAAACTCAATCCCCCGATGATATCCACTAGCGTGAAGTCCCCCATTCTCCTAAGCCAAGAATAAACCCCACCCCACCCGATGACATCCACCAATGTGACGACTCCCCATCCCCTGAAATCCATGATGATTTTCTACACACCTCCAGCCCCTGGTGCTTATGATATGCATCCTTCTATATAGCTCATTTTGTGATAATTCATTCATGGCGGACATTACATGAACACGAAATACATGTAATTTGTTTCTGTAATACACATAATATATTAATATCATATACAGACTACACTTGACATGTTAAAGTGATTATGGGGATATAAAATCAAATATCTTAGTGATATGATTTGAATTTTCAGACTTCTATTTAATAGCATTGTGACTTAATTTTTTGCAGGGCCATTAGATAATCTTGTAATATTTATTTTCTTTATATATTTTCTATTGTTTTATTTTGATTGTATAGATAATTTTATGTTATTTTCTACATGTTAAGATTCTTTAATTTTGGTTAAAAATGATATGGTGTTGAAACAATTATAGAAATTAGAGTATTTATTTACTTTATTGAATATTCCTTAAAAAGGTATTTTATTGAATATAAAATGAACATATTCTCTATACATTATAATTTACAGAACAATTTTATCTTATGGTGTAGATAAATATTGAAATATCTCTCTAAATATTTTTCTATTTGATTATCTATTTTGCACTTATATATTTTTGTGTTAAAAATCAGATTTGTGGTGGGATTGTACTATTCTTCTAATGTAAGAATTCAATATATTTCTTAACAGAACTATAAATTTTTATTTTTATTTTTATTCATAATTTAGTATTTAATTAAAAATTTACTTTCAATTTTCGTTTTAATCTAAAATTATATTTCAATTTCATATCTAGTAGAAATATGTTTTAAAAAATACATTGTACCATGAAGCACAGGAATCAAACCTTGAAAAAAAATTGGCCTTAAAATACATTACCCCTATTCGGTTTTCATCCACAAAATGTTTTTAATATATTATACATTTGTTTTTGTCATTAAAATATATAATTAAATAATTATTTTAATAATACCTAACCAATTCTTCAACTGAAGACATAGAGTCATCACTGAGAGCAAAAACAACTCCACATATTTAGAGGTCCGTTAAATAATAAAATTGTATAATAAAAATTAGGGAGATACT
The DNA here is from genome assembly GCA_963277665.1 of Viscum album. NCBI lineage: Eukaryota > Viridiplantae > Streptophyta > Magnoliopsida > Santalales > Viscaceae > Viscum > Viscum album. The sequence continues at coordinate 887,340,559 of OY728141.1, read as the reverse complement.
ATGAACAAATTAATTTACCAATGACATACATAACTATATTATTTAAAAATAAGATATAATCTGTTTATATTATTTATTTCCACGCATTTCATCTGTATTGTATTTAAATTTAGATAATAAAAAATGCAATGGGCTAAAATGTGAGTAAATTACAAAATATGAATTTTTGTAAGGAACAAATAAATTTGGTGGTAAAATAATAAAATTTAAAAAAATTAATGGAAAATTATTAAAAAATAGCTTGATTTATATAAGACACTATCATTGAATTTGGTTTTGAGTAAAAAAGGTTATATCGATGAATATAACTTCATTTATTCAAAATATTAAAAATCATAGTCATCCATTTCCCATACAATATGTTCCCAAAACCGTGTTTTCTTGTTAGGAATCAGATTTTATTAATCGATATGATCTCATTATAAAATGTAACATTTATTACTCAACAATTAAGTCCCGATGCTTTTTAATTTCCCTGATTTCGTTTATTGATTTGAATCATATTTCTTAGACCTTCTTTAATACATATTTCTCTATTAGTTGATGATCGCATGTATTTATATTTCATTAAAATTAAATTTTACTTCACTCTTAAATATTTTTTATAATTTAGCATGTGTGTGTGCAATATAGGAGAAATGTTGTTCGGATGAAATATGTACACGACCATCAAAATGTGGACATTGTTTATTTTTACACATTTTATTGATTTGTAAAAGTAAGAACATGTGAACTACAAAAAAATCCAGATTCAATATTCTGGTATAAGTATTCCATGGTTGTAGCAAGTCATTACATTCTTAGAATGTTTTGCAATAGGGGAGATATTTGTAGTTTAGAATTGCATATCATCTCTGAATCATTCGACTGCACTCTTACAGAGTGGTTTCAAAACAATAAAATATTGTACGAAGATAATTATTAAAATGGTCTTTTGAGTGAAAACATAGTAACAATTTTTCAGTGAGTTAGGGTTTATTATAACATTATTAATAAAATATTACATTTATTTTAAAAAAATTATTTTCAAAAAGGTTTTTATTTCATATTATATGTTGCAGGGATATCATAAATGGTGTGTTGTTCATAAAAAACATGATTAATCGTTTTCATGAAGATATTAATGCTGATCATGTGTGTGTGGTGAGGGGATGGGAAATGTTGGTGACAATTTGGCTCCCCAATTACAAAGTCCTTAAAAATGGTTACAATAGTTTTATGCATATGATACAACATTTATTTAGGACCAGGTGGATTGATATTATGAATGAGATTAGTCATTTTATTCATTATTTGGGTGAATGCACCACAAGGTATGAAACATAAAATTTGTTTGATATGCTTACATTAAATAAATATAATTTATTATATTAATTAATATTTTATAATTATTAGGTTCTATTTGAAGCAAGCATTGTATCATCCTGCATTTTTAACCAGAGAAGAGAGATGTGACATTAGACTGATGACAGCACACAATGATCAATTTTCTAATATGATCATCACTTTTGATATAAATAATAGATATAAATATAGAAATATCCTCCCTTGGATGAGGAATGTAAATGATAATGATTTGAAAAAAGTTCATGATTATAATGGATCTACATATAGGGATGGAAAACCAAATGATTTTCTTCGATATTCCAGAAAATGCGTGGAACATGTAAATACACAGGTAATACCTATACTATGAATTATCAAACATATTTTATTTTTGTATTGATTCTCCCATTTATTTTTAAATATCGAGGGATGTTTTTTCATAATATATAATTCTTATATTTCGAGGAAATCATTGGATCATATGATGAATCAACTGCAACCATATTTCATGATGATGTGGTTCGAGAAATGATTAAGGAAAAAATTTATATTCCACTCATTCAATGGTAAGATATCTTTTCATATTATTTTATTTTTTATGTAAATTGATGGAAATTACATAGAATATTAACTATTTTTGTGATTATATTAAAGAAAATGTAGTTATTCATGGGGTTCAATAAAAATTAATATCTATTAAACTTTATTATTTTATTATTTCAAATGCTATTTTTTATTGTTTATAGAATGTAGTGATAGGACCATAGTCACATATATATGTTGACAGAAAATATAAATGTCTAATGTCCACCAAATTAATAAAGTTCACACATGTGATTCATTGTAGTGCATGACATTCCACACATTCTATATGATTTGTTAGGATGTATTAAAAGATTCCATGTTTTTCCAATTTAAGAAGACATTGTCCTAATTTGACAACTTTTCATCTGAACAGCAAATTTTCTTTTTCATCCATACTTGTTTCATTTGATTATGATAAGTGTAATAGTTTTATATTAGTTGTAATTGATTTTACCAGAACTAGGAGTTGTCTAAATTATTTCTTCTACTTATGCATTTGAATTATATTTAAATATTCATGTTCATTTGTATGAGAACATTTTCTATTTTATTATTAATCATATGGGTTGGTGTCATTACAACATAAAATCAAAGATATATTATATATATATATTTCTTAATATAGATTTATTGGGATGTTTTCTAATGCTTTATAATTTTTAATATATGGTACTATGTTATTCCACCATTAATATATTTAATTTTGTTGTGAATTTCATTACTCTATATGAATAGTATTGTATACTAACAACTTATTAATCTTTTTCTGTATCATTTTAATAAAAATAAATAAATTGTCACACATCATATATGGGCATTATATTGACACAATATATGATAAATTCCTTAAAAGTTATGTAGAGACATCTGGCTAACTTCATTGTTATTTGTTTCTTCTTAATTCCAATATTTATTTTATGTTTATTAGAGTTTAGTGAAATTTTTATTAACTGTGTAGGGACAAATAATTGGAGAAACATCCACATGTTCAAATGTTCTAAAGATTCATAGAAGTTGAAAAATGAAGCGAATGGACTGAAAACCATTGAATTTTATTATTATATTGTTTCTCTTAAATACTTTTTTGAAAATTTATATTTATGCTTTTCAAATCATTTTTTCTTCACAAACCATGTGATGCTTTTTTGGTGCTTCTGGTTGACCTTTAAGACATTCATATTCCATTATTAAATTAATGAATTGAATTTCAAAATTTATGAATTTGAATTGAAACAAAGTGAAGGAATCTACAATTATCCATATAGGGTGTCATGCTGTTCACACAAGGTTTCTATCATGAATTTTTACTATGATATAAAGGAATATTAGAGTCATTATCTCTCCATATATCCGTCTTTTTAAATTGGGAAACCATTAATGCAAGACTTGAATATTGGAGGAGTTATTCTATGTTTTTCTTGTATATAATCTAGGTTTAATTTTATCAAATGTATGAATTGAATAAATAGATAATATATATAGTTATATAAATAAATTAAGTTAAGTTTGACAGTACTTTCATATTTTGTCAAATTGTTTTTAAATTGATTAGTAATAATATTGTCACTATATGAAAACTGAGTTTTGAAGTGACACTAGCTGTTTCCAATTCCATCTGGATCCCCTCTTGGGTGGGTGGGGTGGATAAATTGTTTTATAGTGCATTCAACTAATAGTTAATGTGTTTACAACTAGAATGGAGGGTATTTATAACAATAAAAGGAGGCATTATCCTCTAAATTCTTAGGAAAATAAAAAAAACCTAAAAATCAACACAAAATTATTCCCATTAATGAAAAAATATGTTTATGTAACCCAATTGTTACCCACATGACATAAATAAAAGAAACAATGGATGAGAAAATCTCTAGATCTTTATCTCATTCTTCACAAGCTACTAGAAAAAAAACTCAAAAATCCCTTTGACTCTCTATAAAAACAATTAAAAAACATTGGAGGTGTGATGACATGATGTACTATGATATATCCATGTGTAATAAAGGGTTTTAGATTAACATATTTTAAAAAACTAATCCTATAAATAGTGCGATTATGAATGTAGCAAAACAATATATACATCTCCACTTTAGTCGCATCACCAAATCTTTTCAAAATATGGAATATAATATAAAAGAATTGGAATTTAGAATTTATTGGGATCAATAATAATATAATAATAATCCAAAAAATGTAACATTATCATAATCATTTCACATAATAATTACTTCCATATTCTCACCACCATCAAAATATTCTGGAAAAAACAAGAAAGCCCAACTCTCAACCTTTGTCTGACGTCAACGATATACTAACAAGAAATTGGCATTTATAACTCCCAATCCGTGTTAATCACTCCATTATCACATTTTCACAACCACAACCACATCATCTTCACCACATTCTCCCACCATATCCCCACATCATTACATCACAACCTCATTGAATCATGTTATAACCTTAGTCTATCATAGTCCAAAACGTGAAAAAACAATATGCCATTAGAGACCAAAACAAGACATAACCCTAGAAAAATATCAACCAATTGAATCATCACATTGTGGACCTCGATTTTACACTCATGAAAAATATTCATCATAGGAATTTTACCACATTTAAATTCACAGTGCTAGTAAATTATTTTTTTAATATTTTTCCATGATGCTTCATAATGTGATCATATATTTTTCCCACTTTTTATTCATTCAAATTTTATTTCAACCATTCGATCATCGTATGAATACAGAAAAATTCAATCCTAAATTTAAATATCTTACACTCAAGTAAAAATTTATAGGAGACTTATCTAAATCATGAATACATGTAAAAATCTAGTATGCTCGATGCATTTCTAGAGATCATGGATCAGTAGTTCAATGATGAAAAATGTGTGCTTGAAAGAGAGGGTTTTTGTGTAGAGAACAAGATTCTTTCTTGTAAATAATTATATCAAATTTTGTGATTTCATGTGTAACAACCACTATAGATGTAAAATCATATATTTACACCATGTAGGCATCCATTGAAAAAAAAATTGTTGGATCTACTGATATTGAGGTGCATTGTTTACCCACGGGATGTGCCGACATAGAATTATGGGGGTTGCAGTGCTCGAAAATAAGATATAAAAAATAATTTATTATATTTAAATATAAGTGTGTGTTTATGTGTGAGGGTAAATTGGGTAAGACAAGCCTGCACTGGGTCGGGCGGTGCATATTTTCCAGCCAGGCCAGCTCAATGCTGGTCGTAAGCGCATTGGGCAGCGCATTAGCCTTTTTGGAAATTCTGGCCAACCTGACCATGGAGGGCACACATGTCATCCATGGGATCCATAAACCTACACTCCTACCCCCCATAATTCCATGTGGATATCCCAAGGGTCACCATGTGGCCCACCCATAACCTTTTTTGTGTGACGTCAATGATTTTGTTGTCGGATGTGTGCTTTAGGAAAATAAATAATACATCATGTGTATATTTTCACATAGATTAGATAAAATGATTTTTTCATCATCCATATGATGGAATTTTCAATGATATATAAGAATAATTTGGGTTTATCTATATGGGGATGCTGATGAGGTTTGGGGAATGATTTTCAAATCATTTATAGGGCCAGTACTACCCTTGCAGTATACTATAAAGGGTCCAGGTCCCTTGTTTTCCATCAGGGATTTCAGTAGCCCCCAAGATACTTGGGGTGATATTATTATATATGTACATGGATTTGATACTCCATTGATTCCGATTAGGTTTATGTCCACACCATGATATGAATAGGGTTTGGTACTCCATCGATAGATAAGTCTACTAGTAAGGCACGAGTCCTTTATACATATGGTCAATTATCCCCTGATTTAGATGTATTTTGAGGAGGTGTGTGTCTTACACTATAATTTCATAAAGGTTGTGTGGGATTCTAGTTTTTGATACAAGGGTGATATTTCATATGTTTAAAATTATATCCTTTACAAACGGTAAAGGTTGTGTGGGATTCTAGTTTTTGTGAAGACCCCAGACCCCCTTGGTCCCTTCCTTTGCCAAAAATCCGGTTTCCTTGCGGGGTACCGATCGGTGAGACCGATCGGTGAGACCGATCAGTGACAGCAATCGGTGACACCGATCGGTGAGACCGATCCTGCCAAGTTGTTCCAGTAATGTTCCTTTTTCGCAAATAGGATCTTAAACCCTATTCTTCCTTGCTAAAAAAATATCTTGGAAATCCGAAACGCACGCAAAGGTCTTAATTAAATGCTTCATTAATTCATGGTTCAGTTAAAACCACCCAGCGCCATTAATGATGAGTCAAGCCACGTGGTCAACTCACGACTCCCTCGTCTTCCGTGGTTTTGTGTTTCATCTCAACCGTCCCCAGCCCTTATAATTAAGGGTTAGACCATGGTTTTCCCCCTTCTTCGATCGTGGCTCTTCTGGTGCATCGGGACCGCCGCGTCGTTATCCGTAAAGTTCCGCGCCCCCGGCCTAAACGTCGATCATCTATCAACAAGTAGGGATTTTCTCTCGTCTCTCACTTTTGTGTATCATGCGGGGTGGGCGTTACTTTTGTTCCTATGGAATTGGTTGAACCAAACCCTAATGAAGATAATAAACGAAGTTCTAAAGGAAAAAGGGGAAGGGGTTGTGATCGTTGTTTATGCTTTATCTTGTGATCATCCCTTTTGTTGTACTGGTCTATGTTTTCTGAAAATTGAGGCCGTTGGTGGTCGTGTGTGTGCACTTGAATCCCCTCATGATGTTTTAAATGGGTTGCTGAAATTGTGAACTCCTGCTGTGAAAATTGGTTAACCACGTATACCCGACTGAATAATTGAAAGCACCAGGATCGGCCCTTCTGTGATAACTCCCGGTTAGAACACACAGAATTTGAAACCATGGAGTGTGTTAAATCGTTTAAATCTGAAAATCCCCGACTTGTGTTGGTAGTGGTTAGTGTTTGTTTTCCCTTCGGGCCGTTTGCTGGAAATGTGGGAGGGGATGGGATTCCCTGTTCTTTTATACTCTCGGTGGCTGTGTGAATTTGGGGGATGGGATCTCCTGTTGGCATGGTTTCAGTGGTTGTGAGTTTTTATCACAAATTGGGGAGAGATCCTCTGTTGGCAGAACCGGGTGTGAGTGTTTTGGTTGATCTATGCTTTGACGTTTTCCTTGGTTATTCTTATGGTAGTTGCCCAGTAGTGCTTAAAATTAATTGAACATTTGACTAAACGTGAAACAAGAATGGGACAAATGGTTTTGTGGGAAAGGGTCGTGAAATATGACTCGGACGTTGTGGTATTGTGTTCTGTAGGTTGGCTAGGAAAACCTAAGTTTTGGGTGAGTGTTTGTTACCTATATCTATACTTGTAGCTTTGTGTTTCTTATTCGCGCCCCACCCAAGTTGAGCACTTAGTGCCGAACACCCCCATTTATGGGGGAAGGGTGTTTTTCCCAACACTATACTTAGTGGCTGGTTATTAGTTCCTTTTCTGCTCCCTTTCCCGGATAGCCCAAGTACCTTCGGGCAGGCTGTGATGGCCTGAAGTCCATTATTAGCCCAAGAACCACCGGGCAGGGTGTTGTGGTGGTTGGCCAGGTGTGTGCGGCAGGTGGTTTCCCAAGTGTCTTCGGGATGAGGCCCAGGTGTTTTCGGGCGTGGTAGTGGATTCTTTAGCCCAGGTGTCTTCGGGCGTAGCGGTGGTTGTTCTGGCCTAGGTGTTTGCAGGCATGGTTACTTGTGACAGTTGAGGCCCAGGTGTGTGCGGGCGGGATTTGGCAGTGGGACTGCGTGTGGTTGTGGCCCAGGTGTGTGCGGGCGGGATTTGGCAGTGGGACTGCGTGTGGTGGTGGCCCAAGTGTGTGCGGGCGGGTGTGGCAGTGGGACTGCGGTGAGAATGGCGGGATTGGTCCGATGCATAGGATGTCTCAATAACCAGTGGGAAAGTGGCGCGGGGTACCCAAACATCGATGTGCTCTAATTATATATATTACTTGACTTGCGTTATTTGGGGAGTGAGCCTTGGTGAGGCCTGGGATGGATAGTTTGCCTTGTTAGCTGTTTGGTTCACTTTTTCCTCACGGGACTTTAGTATGTTCCCCCACTTGTGCACGAGAGTCTTGGTTTTCCCTACTGAGTGTACTTGTATGCTCACCCTACGTTTACTTTCAGGTTTCCAGGAGGACTACCAGGGCTGCGCGGGACCCTATTAGTCGGACAGTTGGAGTTGTCGCTGTTGTCGTACCTTTGTTTTCTTTTGGTATTGTACTTGAGAGCTTTCTTTTCTTTTGCACTTTGTGGCTTTCACTTTTGAAACATGCATGTGGGAATGGTTTACTTTTGGCTTTACTTTCTTTCTATCTTGGTGTTGTTGGGTTTTCTCCTCCTTATCTTTCGATCCTATAAAATAAAAAGGGTAATGCCTTCCATTTGCGAGAATTTCCTATACCCTTGGTGCTAGTCGCCACTCCGGGACCTATTGAAGGCGGGTTTCGGGGGTCATTATCTCTCCTTCAACTTAAAGAAGGAAGGGCCTGGCAATCTGCTGACCCATCCCTCCTTTTGGTGAAGGCGGGTCGTGACAGAATGGTATCAGAGGCAGGTTGAGAGATAGGACGGAGTCTGGAGTTAGGCACAGTAAGGATTTCATGGGACGGTAAGGCAACAGCGTTGGGTGACCTTGGTGCGTGAAATAGGCCAGGGAGGACCGGCTAGGACACGGGATTTTAGGGCCCCCCGTGATCCGATGCAAGGACTCTGGACCTACCGAACGACCAAGTGAAGCCACACTGATTGCAGGGTAGAGACCCTGGGAAAGGTACATGCATCATAAATGACTTGTGTTCTCATGTTTCTGGGATGTCTTGGGAAATTAAGAATAAATTAAATCTTAATAAGTTTTGAGAACGGTTTTCTTTGCACTACTGGGCTTAGGCATTCCTTGTTTACCTTGCAGCTATGGCACCTGGAAGGCGACCACGTGTGGTACAGGCGATCAAGACTCCTGAGACTACCTTGGCCAATCAGCAGAGAGCTGATCGGGAGGAAGAGGACGACCGGTGGCAGAAGACTCTTCGAGCCTTTCAGCGACAGGCCCCCGAGAAATATGAGGGCAGCACCTCCGACATGAAGACGGACGGCTGGCTGGAGGAGCTAGTCATAGCCTTCGGCCTGATTCGGGCCCCGACAGAGTACTGGGTTCCTCTGGCTGTTAGCCAGATGCGAGGAGCGTCACGTCAGTGGTGGATGCTTCACCTGGGGAGTAGGAAAGAGTCTGAGGTTGCTTGGGCGGAATTCGAGAAGGAGTTCCGGGCGGAGTTTCTCTCCTCGACAATGAAGGCGGAGAAGAGGCAGGAGCTACTCTCCCTCCAGCAGGGGAGCATGTCCATGAGGGAACTCGGAATCAAGTTCAAGGACCTCCTGCGTTTTGCTCCAGACCTCTTTCCCGATGAGGAGTCTCGGGCAAGACGTTTGGAGGAGGCGCTCCGACCCTCCCTCCAGTATGCTGTTACTCCCTTTACCCTTCCGACATACTTAGAGGTTCAGAAGAAGGCCGAAGTGGTGGAAAGGATGCACACTCTAGGCGGACTGTCACGAGAAGGGATCCAGCTGGGACCATCGAAGGGGAAGGCCGTCAGCACCAGGCCCCCAGCATCGGGACCCTCCAGGTTCCGACCCGCAGGGAGCAGGCCGCAGCAGTTTCAGTTTCGATCCCCTGGCCCACGTTCTTTTCCTTCAGGCTCGGGACCACGGTGCTTCATCTGCGGGAGCCCTGGACATCTTCGGAGTCAGTGCCCCGATCGGGTGCAGTACAGCGGTGGCAGTCATCCCCAGCATCCGCCACAGCAGCAGTTCCCAGCCAGACCCTTCCAGCAGCAGCAGCAGGGACAGCGAGCTCCCGCTCCTCCGCAGACAGACATAGGAGGGGGAGGCCGACCTCAGGGCGCTCCCCAGGGACCTCGACCAGGGCGTGGTCGGGGAGGTGGCCGACAGCCGAGGGGTAGGGGAGCTGGGCGTGGACAGTTACACGCCGCAGAAGCAACAGTTCCAGCAGGGCCAGAGGTTGTTCGAGGTACGATCAGTGTGTTTAGCACTCTTTCTTATGCTTTGTTCGATACCGGAGCTTCGCACTCCTTTATTGCACCTGGTCTAGCCCGCGCCTTGGGACTAGATGCCGAGAGACTTCCAGTGCCCCTGGTGTTGAGCACACCAGTTGGAGGTCAGACCGACTTGCTGTTCGTTTGTCGGGGATGTAGACTGATGTTGGGGCCGCATCGGTCGGTTAGGGATCTCCTTCTACTACAGATTCGGCCGTACGATGTCATCCTAGGCATCGACTGGCTATTTTCTGTGTGCGCCGTCATCGACTGTTTCCAAAGGAGGGTGGTGTTCTCCGGTTTGGACGGCCAGCGTGTTACTTTCACCGGCGAGCGGAGCTGTCCGAAGGGAAACAGGAGGGAGGAACCTCTCCTCTCCTTGTTGACCGAACTGACGATAGAATCAACAGATGCGGAAATGGTGGAAGTGCCAGAGATCGTTCGTGAATTTATGGACGTCTTTCCTGAGGAGGTGACGACTCTACCCCCTCGACGTGATATCGAGTTCGGGATAGACCTGCAGCCCGGCTCTCGACCAATCTCGATGGCTCCTTACCGGATGGCACCTTCGGAGCTACGAGAGTTGCGGATACAGATTGACGATCTGATGAAGAGGGGTTATGTTCGTCCAAGTGCATCACCGTGGGGTGCCCCAGTCTTGTTTGCGAAGAAGGCAGATGGTGGCCTCAGGTTATGCATTGATTACAGGAGGCTGAATCAGGTAACAATCAAGAACCGCTACCCTCTCCCAAGGATAGATGATCTTTTCGACCAGCTGAAGGGGGAAGGATGGTTCTCGAAGATCGACCTGCGATCCGGGTACCACCAGCTGAAGGTAAGGGAAACGTTGTGGCTGATGCCTTGAGCAGGAAGCCACATCAGGAGGTGGTTCGGGAATCTGCCGATGCTTGGAAGGCAATGGGGGAGTTGGCTGCCTTGCACTTGGATGCAAGGGTGGAAGGTACTAGAGGTTGTTTGTTTCAGATGACGGTACAGTCCTCTTTGTTGCAGCAAGTGGAAGAGTCTCAGTGGGGAGATCCTGAGGTGGAAGTGTTGCGGGATCGTGTCGATCAGGGGAACGCCCCGGAAGGATGGTCGGAGGACAGCCGACGTCGGATGCTCTTTCATCGGAGGTAGTTTGTTCCAGAGGTGATGCGTGATGGAGTCCTTCATGAGTTCCATAGCTCAGCCTTGGCGGTACATCCGGGTGTTTCGAAAATGTACCAAGGCCTGAGGGGACAGTTTTGGTGGCTCGGGGTGAAACGGGCAGTGGCAGAGTTCGTGGCTAAATGCCTGGTGTGTCAGCAGGTGAAGGCTGAACACCGTGTTCCTGGTGGTCGGTTGCACCCTCTAGATGTTCCCGAGTGGAAGTGGGACGACGTCTCAATGGACTTCGTCACAGGACTACCCAGAGCTCAGGGCGGGCATGATGCTATCTGGGTAGTGGTGGATCGATTGACAAAATCTGCTCACTTCTTGGCTATCAAGGAGTCAGGACCCGTGAGTACCTTAGCACAGAGGTACGTGGATGAGGTGGTGCGTTTTCATGGAGTTCCGAAAACGATCGTCTCAGATCGGGACACTCGATTCACCTCACGAGTCTGGAAGGGGTTACAACATGCTTTTGGCACCCAACTACGCCTTAGCACTGCTTTTCACCCTCAGACTGATGGACAGACAGAGCGGACTATCCAGACTTTGGAGGACATGCTGCGAGCATGTGTTCTGGATTTCGGAGGATCATGGGTACGACACTTGCCTTTAGTAGAGTTTGCCTACAACAACAGTTTTCACTCTACTATCGGCATGGCCCCTTTTGAGGCTTTGTATGGAAGACCATGTCGTTCACCCTTATGCTGGGCAGAGGTTGGTGAGACTGGTACTCTTGGACCAGAAGTAGTGCAGAGCACCACGGAGAAAGTCCAGCTAGTGCGGGAGAGGATGAAAGCAGCTCAGGATCGGCAGAAATCTTATGCTGATCGTCGGAGGAGGCCCCTGAGGTTCGAGGTGGGAGATCATGTGTTTTTGAAGGTTTCCCCTCGACGGGGGCAGCGGAGGTTCGGAAAGGGGAGTAAGCTCTCCCCTAGGTTCATCGGACCTTTCGAGGTGCTGAGGCGAGTTGGCGAGGTGGCATATCAGCTGGCCCTACCACCTCAGTTGGAGAGGGTCCATGACGTCTTCCATGTCTCCCAGCTTCGTCAGTACTTACATGATGACTCTCATGTCATCAACTGGGGAGAGCTAGACGTGGGAGGAGACGCGACCTTCGAGGAACGACCAGTCAGAATCGAGGATCGCAAGGAGAAAGTGCTCCGTGGACGAACCGTCGGCCTGGTTCGTGTGTTGTGGAGACATGGCGGCCTCGAAGAGAGTACGTGGGAAAGGGAAGCACAGATGCGTGCCCAATACCCCGAGTTGTTCTGAGCTTTGAACCCTTGGTGCCTGTTGTGACAGAACGTTTGACCTTTTTGGCTATGAAATGTGCTAGGTTCCTTTCCTCTGATTTTGTGTGGGAAGCCCCGGTTGAAGGGAAGGGGAAACCCGACCCCTAATCAGGACGCATTAAGGTGGATGCGATTAAACCCGTGCGGGTGAGTCAGTGCCGCCCAAAGCGGATAATATCTTGACATGGGGGAGGGGAACTCCCCAAACCCACATGACCGGGCGGTTTGGCGTGGTGTGATGCTTGGTTCTTGACAGGGAGTGTTTTCAATTAGCGGGGGTCCACTCCTAAGAGGTATCTTCGAAGATGGTTGTTCGGATCCTCTCCTTCCTTCTAGTTTGTTTTGATTCTCGGGGACGAGAATCATTTAAGAGGTATCTGATGTGAAGACCCCAGACCCCCTTGGTCCCTTCCTTTGCCAAAAATCCGGTTTCCTTGCGGGGGTACCGATCGGTGAGACCGATCGGTGAGACCGGCCCTGCCAAGTTGTTCCAGTAATGTTCCTTTTTCGCAAATAGGATCTTAAACCCTATTCTTCCATGCTACAAAAATATCTTGGAAATCTGAAACGCACACAAAGGTCTTAATTAAATGCTTCATTATTTCATGGGTCAGTTAAAACCACCCAGCGCCATTAATGATGAGTCAAGCCACGTGGTCAACTCACGACTCCCTCATCTTCCGTGGTTTTGTGTTTCATCTCAACCGTCCCCAGCCCTTATAATTAAGGGTTAGGCCGTGGTTTTCCCCCTTCTTCGATCGTGGCTCTTCTGGTGCATCGGGACCGCCGCGTCGTTATCCGTAAAGTTCCGCGCCCCCGGCCTAAACGTCGATCATCTATCAACAAGTAGGGATTTTCTCTCGTCTCTCACTTTTGTGTATCATGCGGGGTGGGCGTTACTTTTGTTCCTATGGAATTGGTTGAACCAAACCCTAATGAAGATAATAAACGAAGTTCTAAAGGAAAAAGGGGAAGGGGTTGTGATCGTTGTTTATGCTTTATCTTGTGATCATCCCTTTTGTTGTACTGGTCTATGTTTTCTGAAAATTGAGGCCGTTGGTGGTCGTGTGTGTGCACTTGAATCCCCTCATGATGTTTTAAATGGGTTGCTGAAATTGTGAACTCCTGCTGTGAAAATTGGTTAACCACGTATACCCGACTGAATAATTGAAAGCACCAGGATCGGCCCTTCTGTGATAACTCCCGGTTAGAACACACGGAGTTTGAAACCATGGAGTGTGTTAAATCGTTTAAATCTGAAAATCCCTGACTTGTGTTGGTAGTGGTTAGTGTTTGTTTTCCCTTCGGGCCGTTTGCTGGAAATGTGGGAGAGGATGGGATTCCCTGTTCTTTTATACTCTCGGTGGCTGTGTGAATTTGGGGGATGGGATCTCCTGTTGGCATGGTTTCAGTGGTTGTGAGTTTTTATCACAAATTGGGGAGAGATCCTCTGATGGCAGAACCGGGTGTGAGTGTTTTGGTTGATCTATGCTTTGACGTTTTCCTTGGTTATTCTTATGGTAGTTGCCCAGTAGTGCTTAAAATTAATTGAACATTTGACTAAACGTGAAACAAGAATGGGACAAATGGTTTTGTGGGCAAGGGTCGTGAAATATGACTCGGACGTTGTGGTATTGTGTTCTGTAGGTTGGCTAGGAAAACCTAAGTTTTGGGTGAGTGTTTGTTACCTATATCTATACTTGTAGCTTTGTGTTTCTTATTCGCGCCCCACCCAAGTTGAGAACTTAGTGCCGAACACCCCCATTTATGGGGGAAGGGTGTTTTTCCCAACACTATACTTAGTGGCTGGTTATTAGCTCCTTTTCTGCTCCCTTTCCCGGATAGCCCAAGTACCTTCGGGCAGGCTGTGATGGCCTGAAGTCCATTATTAGCCCAAGAACCATCGGGCAGGGTGTTGTGGTGGTTGGCCAGGTGTGTTCGGCAGGTGGTTTCCCAAGTGTCTTCGGGATGAGGCCCAGGTGTTTTCGGGCGTGGCAGTGGATTCTTTAGCCCAGGTGTCTTCGGGCGTAGCGGTGGTTGTTCTGGCCTAGGTGTTTGCAGGCATGGTTACTTGTGACAGTTGAGGCCCAGGTGTGTGCGGGCGGGATTTGGCAGTGGGACTGCGTGTGGTTGTGGCCCAGGTGTGTGCGGGCGGGATTTGGCAGTGGGACTGCGTGTGGTGGTGGCCCAGGTGTGTGCGGGCGGGTGTGGCAGTGGGACTGCGGTGAGAATGGCGGGATTGGTCCGATGCGTAGGATGTCTCAATAACCAGTGGGAAAGTGGCGCGGGGTTCCCAAACATCGATGTGCTCTTATTATAAATATTACTTGACTTGCGTTATTTGGGGAGTGAGCCTTGGTGAGGCCTGGGATGGATAGTTTGCCTTGTTAGCTGTTTGGTTCACTTTTTCCTCACGGGACTTTAGTACGTTCCCCCACTTGTGCACGAGAGTCTTGGTTTTCCCTACTGAGTGTACTTGTATGCTCACCCTACGTTTACTTTCAGGTTTCCAGGAGGACTACCAGGGCTGCGCGGGACCCTATTAGTCGGACAGTTGGAGTTGTCGCTATTGTCGTACCTTTGTTTTCTTTTGGTATTGTACTTGAGAGCTTTCTTTTCTTTTGCACTTTGTGGCTGTCACTTTTGAAACATGCATGTGGGAATGGTTTACTTTTGTCTTTACTTTCTTTCTATCTTGGTGTTGTTGGGTTTTCTCCTCCTTATCTTTCGATCCTATAAAATAAAAAGGGTAATGCCTTCCATTTGCGAGAATTTCCTATACCCTTGGTGCTAGTCGCCACTCCGGGACCTATTGAAGGCGGGTTTCGGGGGTCATTATCTCTCCTTCAACTTAAAGAAGGAAGGGCCTGGCAATCTGCTGACCCTTCCCTCCTTTTGGTGAAGGCGGGTCGTGACAGATTAGGTTTATGTCCACACCATGATATGAATAGGGTTTGGTACTCCATCGATAGAGAAGTCTACTAGTAAGGCACGAGTCCTTTATACATATGGTCAATTATCCCCTGATTTAGATGTATTTTGAGGAGGTGTGTGTCTTACACTATAATTTCATAAAGGTTGTGTGGGATTCTAGTTTTTGATACAAGGGTGATATTTCATATGATTAAAATTATATCCTTTACAAACGGTATTGGTGGTTCTATCATTGTGGTTAATACCCCCAGAACCATGATCTATTCTAGATAAAGGCTTGGTTTCCCCTAAAAATTTCTAGAATGAAAGCACTCTATAGAGGGTTGTGAATGAAAAGTTGTGGGGTTCCCTTGGGTTTCATGTGTATTTCAATGAGTGGGTAATCATTTATGGTATTTTATAGAAACATAAATGTTGGAGATCTTGAGGGATTTGACTTGTTTGAGGATTCTGAATCCTTAAGGAACACTGTGGTTACCTTTGGGATGTGGCATAAAATAGAGATATCAAGGCCACACATAGAAGATATATCAGTATTTCAAGTATTCATAGATTCATTGTCTTTGTTCCCTCACATTTTGTGTATGTGACGATGATGCAAAAGTTAGCTGATGGTTTCGATTGAAGTCGAATAGGTATAACTTCAATGATAATGTCTAGTGATTCTTGGTGACGTAATATAAATCATGATAGTCCAGGATGGTGGAAGTGTTTTTTTAGGAGGAGTACAATCTAGGAGTACTCACAATGGTGAGGAGTTCTGTAGTATGAATCTGTCATATTCCTGGACTTTTTAGATGTATTTTTCTTTTATATTTACTAATGTGGGGTTTTATTTTTTGATTAATATAACATTTATCCATTGTGTACAATTTATAATATATATTTATATCCTGTAGGTGTTTCTTATTATCTTATTCATTGATTATGTATTTATTGTGGAATGAAGTTGGATATGGTCTATCAAGTTGTTTGATATGGAAACATGGTTCTATTTTCCAGCCCTTGAAATATATTTTGATGACATAGGGTGGGACACTCAGCTTTCAATCATCCCTAGTAGAGGCTTGATGGGTCTAGTCATGTCATTTTTAAACTCATGTAAAATTCATATATAAATATTTCAACCTAATATATATTAATACTCAAACAACTTATATCATTTTAGTGGAGGATCTAGAATGTTAACAAGAATACAAAAATCTATATTTGTCAAAATAAGTTTCATCAACACTTCTATATAACTTCTTTCTATAATAATAATAAATAAAATATTATTTTATATTTTTACTCATTAAGGTTTTAAAGTGTTCAGTGAGATATTTGAGTCTTATATTTTAATTTTAAATTTAAATTGATTTTTTTTAAATTTGAAAATGTTTTCAGAACAACAATGTTGAATAGTCCAATCCATTTAGCAGGATAATGTACAATTACGAATGTTTTTTAAAGCAATGTGGAAATTTATACATGGGATGAAGAAATAAAAAAGTTATATTTTTTTGTAGTTAGTTGTTGTTGTGGCTTCCAATAGGATTCTTAAAAATGATGGGTTCCCATCCACATCAATAAGCACAAAAACAATTGCATGATGAGTTTGATTGGGATTTGTATAAGGAATAAGAATATACTATTCATAAATATATCTTATTCTTCTTTTCAAGGATGATGACATCCTCTAATGGACTTATATCTAGCATTCACACTTAAAAAATACATGAAATCATTCCAAGACATTAGAAATTACACCATAAAGTTAGATTACCATCATGTGTTCACTTGTGCACCATAAGAATTAATGTACAATTCAACTTATTTTTTCTACTTTTAGAGAAAACCATCATTTTTACACTCCACAAGATAAAATCCATATAACATTTTGATGAAAAATTCCAATATTTATTATATAAAGTCCATAATTAACTATTTCATTATGAAAACATATTCATTTATTTTACCCCATAATAAATAATTGATGTTAAATTTACATTGTATACTTTATTTTATTCCAATACATGTGATTCTATATTTCTAAAAAGATATAAATACTAATTTAAGAAAGAAATAGATAGGTATCTACATGTTCAATAATGTATTACTTAGTCATTTCCCATCATTTCTATTTATATGATTCATGGACATAATTATTTAAATAATGATCATCAGATTGTAAAAAATAGCTATTAGAGAATTTAAAATGAAGGCACCAATGTCATAGATAAAATATTTAATGAAAAAAACACAACCTTGTGCTTAATGCTTATTTTAAATGGGAAACACACTAATTTATACCTTAGAAGATAAATATGACTCATGAGAATGAATTGGTTACTGAAAGCATCGATTAAAAATTATTATAAATAAGTGAAGTCATCAATAGTGGCCTCTGAATTTTTATATTGGGTCAACTTAAATAACTATCATATAATTTAGACACAAAGGAAAATGTACTATTTATTCACAAATCATGGAATATAGTGTACGTAAATGTGATCAATGAGTTTTCCAGTCATATATCCATGCCCTCTAGACTAGGTATAGAAAAGTGAATGATGGGGAATGTAACATCAAACTATAGATTCAAAATGAAAAACATCACCGAATGAACATAATAGTTTTATTATTCATTTATGATTAAACTATATGAAAAATGAGAATATTAACTCGATGCACCATGTTATATATTTTTCATCAAATTTGTACACTAAAGGTTAATACTAAATATTAAGAGGAACACAAATTGATAGTAATGAACATAAAAAACATAGTGTCCAAGAAAATAATGAAAAATACAATGTACAACTTCAAAATAAAAAGGTATGGAAAAATATAGTATGAAATTGTAGGGAGTGTGGTGAATAAAAAATATTCTAACCAAATTTATCAATCACATTATATTGAATTCCATTACAAGGGTGTGTATGATCTTCAAGACTCTATGTTCATGTCCCTATGTAATAATATGTTCTTCATGCTTTTAGGATCGATGAACGTAATAAAATTTCCATCATAAAGATTGTGGTGGAATGTATTTAATGCTTACACCACCATACTTGTGAGTCAGATAACTATTTTCTTACGACCACCATCATTATGAGTCATGGGATAGGTCATGGTATCTTGAAAAAATAAATCAACCCAATCTAGAATGAGGAGAATAACAATACATGAAAAAACCTTTCCCTGGTTCTTGAAATATTATGATACGTGAATAAGTGAGTTAGATCATAATAGATGAATGGATTTTTTTCCATTATCATTAAATTTTAATGTAATACCTTTTATCCTAACTGCTTTCATAAGATATGGTATCCTTTATAAATATTAGAAAAATAAAAATTTATAGTATTCTAGTCTTTAAAATCACTTTATCTCAATGTCATTCATATGTAGTTGTCATGAAATGACTAGTTCGACCTTTTTTGGGTCAATTAACATGTCATTATTATAAATCAGTCCCCCAAGGAGGTTCCATATATTCAGGTTTATTTGGTTGGAAATAACTTTTCTATCCTCTTCATTACATTCCTGGAAATATGAGTATTTTAGAATATAAGACCACTTACAACTCAGTATCCAATAGAGATGTTTCTAGTTTCATTTTTGATGTTAATATCAAAAAATTAATTAATTAATACCCATTATTAATAAAAAAAATCATATTTTTTATTCTTAAATGTACTAATATTAATAATCATTTTGTCATTTTCTTGATCAGTTAATGTTACTATTATCTATTTATCATAATGTTCATCATCTTATTTATGTGGTCTACGAAACTCATAAATAGAATTTTTTTTAAGAAGATGAATACTTCTATAGTTCAATTTAACACATAAAATGAAATATTTGAATTTATTTATCAATATCTGAGGTATCAGGTGTCATTGGATGTTCCATGTGAAATTTTCAATGTATAATTAATAAATAGCATATATATATGTTTATTTAAATAGTATATTATTGTTGATGAGTATTTCATATTGATATGAATTGAATAATAATCTACTCAAAAATATATGAATATAAACTCCTTAATTAATATATATAATATTAACGATTGAACATAAATGTTGAATAATAGAACTGGTAATTTCTATGGAAACACTGGGAGTTGTAGTGACATAACAGGTTTGGACATGAATAAAAACCAAAAATAAATGAATATGAAAATAAATAGAAGAGGATATCATAGGACATAGTGATATATGTGTTTTATTAATAATTTATATTCCACAGAGAAGAAAAATATCACTCAGATTCAGGAGCACAAATTTAGTAGGAATATTAGAGTTTCACAACAAATGCAACCATGTGACGAAATAAGATCAAAAGGATGGTGAAACAATTTTCTACCAACATCTAAATATGTCCACTATTCTATAGTAAATGATAGTTATAAATATGCACTTTAACATTGTTGTATCATGGGAAAAATTCACACCTCCCCCCATCCCCATAGCATACAACATGGGGAAAACCCCATAGCCTATAGACCTAGATAAAAACCCCTTGATGACATCCACCAGTGTGATGTGTCTTCATTTCCCTCACTTGAGGAAGCACTTCTATATTCTATACAAGCTTTCATCCACTATTTATTAAGAGAAAAATTGTTACATTTTGATCATTTTGTGATGATTCATTTTGGGAAATAACATTAGGAGGATTTATTCATTATGATATATTTGTTTAAAGACCTTATTAATTATATCTTAAATACCATGGACATGACTTTTACATGAAATAAACATAAATTTTTTCTATCAGACACATAATATATTAGTATAATAAACATACTAAAATTAACATGTAAAAGTGATGTTGTGGATAAAAAAAGAAATATCTCATTGAATGGTCATCTTTTTTTTTTGAATTTTTAGACATCTATTTATTATTATTGGGTCTTAATTTTGTTTAGGGGCTTTATAATTTCTTGAAAATAATAATTATTTATATTGTTTCTATTGATTTTTTGAATGGATATTTTTTCATAATTTTATGCATGTTAAGGTCTTCTAAGTCTTGATGATCAGGTTATCGTGTTTAAAAAACTAGGAACATTTTTCTATTAATGAATTTCCATGAATACGCCTTAAAAAAATATATTCCATTGAATTTAAAAGAAAAATATTTTGATATATTATAATTTTCTTAATGAATTGATATTATGTGATTGTTGAATGCACATAATACATTGAAAGTAAACATAAAATATTAATATAACACACAAACACTGCTATATATATATATATATATTGAACACACATACATTCATACACACATATATATAATTCACACAACACATTTAAGTAATGGTGTGGAAACATATTGAATTGTCTCTGTAATTTTTTTTCTATTGGATTGTATTATTCTCACTTCAATTTAGTGGTGTTCAAAATTAGATTTGTATATGGAATATAATTTTATTATAATGTAGGAATTCAATATATTTCTTAATTTCAATATAAATTTCAATATAAATTTTTTATATTATAAAATTTATTTATAAATTTTTAGTTTCAATTTTCATTTTAATATAAAAATAAATATCAAATTCATCTATAGAAGCTTTATGTTCAAAAAAATACATCATACCATGAAACACAAAAAATATACCATATAAAAATAACACTTCCTAAAAAAATTTACCCACACCTGTAAAAACATTAGTGTGTTCTATAGTTCTAGTGAATTATGTAATATGAAAAAAGAAGTGAATGGATCAAAAACCATTGAATTGTTTTTTGATTATTCAGTTTCCCTTATATTTTTGTGTGTGTATTATATGTAGATGATTTTATAGTGCTTAAATATTTTATAAAAAGAATTATCTAAAGATTGATTTACTTATTATTTATTTTATTTGGGGTTGTAAAATTTTATTTCTCGAATACCAATGTGTTTTTAGATGAGGACATAATATTTATATGATGTATTATTTTTTGATTTTATAGTATTATTAATGTTACTATAACCAACAGTTTTAATTTTTTTTTCTAATATTAGAGACATGAAATTAAAATAAACAATAGGTGTGAATTTATATCCACACTAAAGAGGCTATTATACAAAATATAGGTTAGTTTTGCTGGCTTATCTAACCACCATATTTTTTTATTATTGGAATTTTTTTTATATGATTCAAACTTTTACAAGAATGTTGATTAAATTTGTTTTCAATTATCTTTACATTTTTGTAAATTTCTATTCATGCTCTATAAACCAATGTTCATTCACGAACCATGTGATTCATCTATGGTGGTGGTGGTAGAATTATATGATAATTATATTCCATTATGAAATTTATTACTTGAATTTCATATAGAATCATTTGAATGAAAAATATGTTCAATCATCTATTATGCTCCTTATAGAGTTATATAATGTTCAAACAAGCTGTTTTTCATCAATTCTTACGATTCTATATAGTAAAATGAGAATCATTCTCTCTATATTTTTCCCACTTTTTAAAAAGGCCTTCCGTTGATTTATGAGTTGAATATTGGGAAGGTTTTTCTATGATATTATTATAGATAAACAATGATTACTACTAAAAAAATTTAATTCAATGAAAACGGGGGAAAATTGATAGGGAATTAGGTGGCTAAAGTAGTATTTTTCAGTATATGAATATTTTTTCCAAGAGGTTTAAAATTTATTAGTGAAAACAGTGTCACTACTAAAAAATTGATTTTTGGAGTTCCACGAACAGTTTCCAATCCCTACTGAATCACCTCATGGGTAGGGAGAGGGGATAATATTTTCCACATAATCCTTCCACCAATTTGACATGAGATGAAAAATGGAACTAAGGGTATCTATCATTAAAATAGGATGCACTACCCTATTAATTATCTAGAAAATAAAACAAATCTATAAACCAACATAAAAGGGTTCCCATCAAGGAAGACATATGCTTCCATAACCTAATTGTTACATACATGACATAAATTCATAAAAAATAGATACAATAATATAAACCAAAGGCTTTGGGTCAATCTATAACTCAACTGAAGCTACTCGAACAACATCTCAAATATCTATAAAAATATCCTGATAAAGAATTAAGAAACAATGTATGGGTGAGAACTTATTGTACTCATCTACATCCATGTGGAATAAATATTATGGGATAGAAATATGTGAATAAAGAAATCAAATAAAGAGTTTGATTATTCTAGTGGGAAAACAATACATAACATATAATTCAACTTTAGTTGCATCACCTTTGTTAATTAAACAATGGAATATCATAAGTATGAAATGGAATTTAGAATTTATGGGGATATGTAATTATATGATAATATTCCAAAAAACATAACATCATCAAAATGAAATCCCATCACAATTTCTATATGAACATCACAACCATCAAAATATTTAGGCAAAGCAGGAAAGAACAACTATCCATCTGTGTCAGGCATCACATTATGTCAACTAGTAATATAAAGTACTATCTCCCAAACAATTTAAATGATACCATTAACACATTCTCACAACCAAAACCACATCATCATCACCAAAACCTCCCCTAACCACATACCCACATCCCCACATCTGACCTCATAAATCTTGTTAAAACCTTAATCCATCACAACGAAAAACATGACATAAACCTATGAAATCACAACCCAAAATAAGACACAATGATAAGAAAACATAACAAGTAGAATCACCCCACTAAACACCCTTCTTTTACACTAAATATAAATCTCAAACATATCAATATTAAAACATTTAGATCACTAGTTGTGTAACATTATTTTTCCAAATTTTATCCATCTTTATCCATACTATGTAATTTTTTTCACTTTTTATTCATTCAAATTTATTTCGACCATTTTATCCACCCATGTATACATAAACAAACCTTCTTAAATTTATTTATCTGACACTTAAAAATTTTTATCAAATCATTCACTAAATCAAGGAAACATGTTAACTTCTAATAATCTCGATGCATTTCTAGTGTTCATGGATCAGTATTTCAATGACGCACGATTCAGTCTTGAATAATGGTGTTATGTGTTGTGACCAAGAATTTTACTGATTTAGAATTTTTTTTTGGTTGATTTTCAAGTTTCAGAACCCCCTAGATGTTAAATGATAAATTTACACAAGCATTCATCCTTGGAAAAATCATTTGATGGATCTGCTGATTCTGAGGTGTTGTGTTTACCCTCATGTTGAGATGACATAAAATTATGAGTTTTTAGGATCATAAAAATAATATATAAAAAATAATATATATTTTTTTACTCTACATATGTATTTGATGATTGGGGTGCCTTGAGAATTACATGAAACACTAGGTCTGGCTGTGGAGGTCGGTCAGTGATGCCATCTCAATGTAGGGCCCAAGTGCATTGTCCATCCCATGAGCTAGCTGGGTATGCCTTCGCAACCCGAACATGTATGGAACATGTGACATGAATGAGTGACATACACATACACTCCCTACCCCCAACACTCCTTGTGGCTCACCCAAATGTCTCCATGTGAAGACCAATCACATTGGTGGTGTGATTTCTAATATTTTCTTATCATATGTATGTTTTAGAATAAAACAAATTATCCTATGTATATTTTGAAATAGATCATAATTTATGTTTTTCATTCATTGATAAGATCTTGTTTTCAATTAGAGCTTTGTAGTTTGAGGATATAGCTCTGTAGTGATAATGATAGGGTTTGGGGAATGATGTTTAGAGCATTCATAGGGCCTGTACTCACCTGGGAGTATTCTAGGATAGGAAATGTGTCCCTTATATCCCCTCATGGATTTAGCTACCCACACTATGATACATGGTAAAAAAGTTTTATAGATCAATATGGATTTGTTACTTCATTAGTAACGATTAGGTTAATTTCCACCACATTATTCGAATAGCGTTGGGTACTCCCTTGAATGAGGTTTCTTCTTGTGAGGCATACTTCCTAAATAAATATGGTCAGTACACCCATGATCGAGGTTTATTGTAAAGAGGTGTGTGTCTCCCACTATAACTCCATAGTGGTTTATTTGGTATTTGGTTTTGGGTAGTTCAAATTTCTAGATCTACGTGCTGATTTCTCATATAGCGTGCTTATAGAAAGGCTGGTACCATTATTGTTTTGGAATTATATCCTTTACAACCCACATATGTTGTCCAAATAGTAGGGGTTATTACCCCCTTGACAGAGATCTATTATATATAATGGCCTAGGTTATGCATCGGTTTTTTAGAATGGCTTCACTATATCGATGGTTATGAATGATAGTACGTGGTATTCCCTTGGGCAGAATATGTACATCAATGAGTGGGTCTTACTTTATGGGATTTAGATGAAACATGAATATTGGAGACATTGAGATAATGGACTGCTTCATGGCTTCTAACTCCTTAGTCACTCCCTGGTTACCTTGGGAACGTATCATAGATTAGGGATATCGATGTCAAACATATTTCAAATTACTTTATCGAGAGTATTCATAGTTGCACATGTTTTTCCCATATTTTAAGTGTTTTTACTGATGATGCACATGATATATGATGATATGTCTAAAAGAAAATATTTTATTTCAATGAAGATATTTCATGGTAATGTATTTTGATGTATTTTGGAGAATGGAGTGTAATGAACCAGAATTTCCATGACAATTTATTATTTTTATAATCTGTAGAAATTGTATGAGTACGAAAAAATTAACGGCGTGTGATTCCAATGCCTGAAGTTTGCAGAATGAATTTCTGAACATTTCATTGGGTACTTTAGTAAACGTGTGAGTGGGTTTTTTTAACTTTGGAACTATTTCGTTGAATTGAAAGATGAGGAAACCATTGAACTCGCTGAGTCGGTATTCACTTATGGAGACCTTCACATCGACCGTAGTAGGTCGAGGGTGGAATTTACCTTTTCACATATTCATGAAATAATAAAATAAAAAAAATTGCGTAACATTTTATTTTTTATTTGAAATACTTGTTGGTTTTGGGAGGTGGGGACCATCAGAATTAAAACTTCCATTGATGTTATGGATGTGGGGACCACCGAACCGAAATCCTCCCTTGAGAGGTTCTGGTGTTGGGGACCACCCATGGTTAAAATCCCATGAACCTCCCACTTAAATGTATGGTAGTATCTTGAACATCCCCTTGATTAATTATTCCACCCCACTCAAATTAATTATGCTAACATAATTTGTGCTTACAATTTAAAATTGAAAAAAATATTTTATTAGGTGTTCACCTCTTTTCATTGTAGGGTATTTTTTGTTGGTGAAAGTGAAGTGGGAGAACATGGGAAAAAGCTCTCCAACAAAGACCAGACTCCAAAATTGAAGATCATGGATGAAATTCGTACCCACATATGAAGCGTGATTATGGAAGAAACAATCATTGGAAATCTCTTCACCTTCACCGTTTCTATCTCACGATCTCCGTCAAAAATCCTCCAAGGTAGGGGAATATTTTTCTATTATTATTGGTTGGATTTTGTAGGGTGGTTCTTTGGAATTCAACATCATTATTGATCATCTTGAGACACTTTCTACTGCTCTAACACAATGGGTGCAGGCCAATCAAACATGGCTCGACCACTATGGAATTCTTATTTAATGGTGAATCCTTGCAATGGAAGAAGGCGACTTTGGTGACAGTGACTAGTGCCGGTGGTTGGCACCGGTGTATCTCGAGAATAGCGACAATGTCAACAAAGGGCGGTTGGTCAAGCCAACCGCTGGCAAAGGCACGATGCCCCAATGACCGAGGCCTCCACTGTACGAATCCTTTAGTCCCCCGCAACCTCGCACCCCACAGATTCGTTCCCCTGTGGCCTTACGCCCCATGGTCTCATGCCCCGTGGCCTCCTCCCTCCCGATAGAGCTGCCCTCGCTACCGAGCCACCCCGACTGAGTCGTCCCGTGCCTTCTCGACCGAGCCTCCCCGCACCCTTGAGGAAACCCCACAGGTTAGCCAACTCCCCACAGCTGGGCTTCCATCCACGGCCGAACCCCCAAGGCTGAGCCATCCACCCGTGGTCGGCCTCCATCCACAGCCGAACCGCCATGTGGCCTCACGTCCTCTGCGGTCAAGTCATCTCACAGATTCATACTCTACATGACCAAGTGTCACCACTTCCTCGCCGTCCTGCAACCTCACGACCCTCGTAGCCCGCCAGCCCCCCCCCCACAATGGGCCGGGATACCAAACACAGGTTGGGTTGCCCAGCAGGCCATGCTGGGTCGATCTGACCGGGTCAGAAATGAGATGGACCCACTTCGACCCATTTACGCACTTCTAGATATAACATTGTCACCATACGTTCGTTTGATGAACCTTCAGCGGTTCTAGAAATCCTGGAGCGAGATGATCTCTTTGAGGATACCCCACTATAGTTTTTTGATATGATGGTGTATTTTATGTTTGGATCGAGCATGAATCCATCTTGGACCCCATGACTAAAAGCCCAATAACTCATAGAATGAGTGTCCGATTAAAGCACCTTTTGTTACATTGAGACCCCTATGAAATGGTGGTCCATTGAAATAATAATTTTTGGGACTTCATGGTAGTTGATGTATCGACTAGTGGATTGTGGATTGGACCTTCCCAGGGAAAAGAAAGCATATTGTGGGAAACTAGTAGCTGGCTGTGATGAGAAGAATGAATAATGATCCTATGTGGGTCAACACCGAGCGATCTTTGGTGGGTTAGTACCAAGTGATGCTGTGTGGTTCAACACCTAGAGATCTTGTGTGGGTCAGTACGGAGTGATCCTCTATGGGTCAACACCGAGCGATCCTGTGTGGGTCAACACCGAGAGATCAAGTATGGGTCTGATGAAGAGAAAGGATCCTTAGTGGGTCTGCCTCTAAACAGAGTAAGATGATTTAGTAGTTATTACTTATCATCATTACTATAGTACCTAAGTTATAATTAGTGTGAGATGAGTCTATACCTATGTGGTACTTTCCTTCGAGGTAATACCTTGGTGGAATTGTTTTGAGTGGTGTATCTATGTGGTACTTTCCTTCATGATTTTCCTTATATTGTGGAACAGTTGGGATTTGGGCTTTTGAGATAGAATCTATGGTTTCCTCAAGATTGAGATGGGTATACTTGATAACTTAGGTATATGTATGGGAATATACATAAGTAGGGTTGTCATTTGTTTTCATGATTTTGGTTTATCCTTTGTGGATTTGGGAGACATTGAGGGTTTCTGGGTCCCTACTAAGTATCGTTATACTCACCACTACACGGGCTTCAGCCACACCTCATTGTGTTTTGTGTAGACGGATGACAGCGTTGATCAAGGATGAGGGTACCAGGACTAGACGGGGCCCAGAGGTGGACCATACGGTGTGACATTACGCAGAGGAGATGGGTAGACATGGAGTGCTGAGGAGGAGATCTATACCAACCCTTCATGTAGGAACCTCTGAGGATGACCAACAACTTCCATTACTATTTCTGTAGCTTTGTTGTATTTCAGTTGTACTTGTAACTTTATTGTTGGGATTTTACACCAGCCCCTTTTAATTTCATCAGTCTTTTGGTTATACGGTTTTCTTGTGTTTTTATATTTCTCTATTCTTGTTTATGTGAGTTTATAGTTAATAAAGGCAATGCATTCTCAATTTTAGGGAATACACTTTTTGGTGCTAGTTGCTAGCCTTGGCCTATGGAAGGTGGGCTTGGGGTAATCACAGCACGGGCACCGAGGGAAAGGTCGTGACAAATTGTTATCATAGGAGTCAGTTCTACCATTGAACATAGGACAACGTTATTTTTAAAAGAAATAGTGTTCTGTTTAGTGAGTGTAGTCAGTTTAGGGAATCTAGTGTTGGTTTGGTGGCCAATGTATCCATACACCAGGACCCTGACTTCTGATTCCCAACTCAGTTCATGAAAACACTTATTGCATGTGTGCTTCAAAGAGTTTTCATTGTGATCTCTTGAGTCAGCTCACTAGGTATAACTTATTGACTGTTGCGCACCTGTTTCTTATCCATCTTCTACCCCAGACACATCCAGCTGGGTATCTGAGATTTGAAACATTGATAGCTCACCGAGAAATGAGGCCACAGTGTTAGGCCCTCATCCGATAGAGGTTCCAACAGAGGCATCAACAGTACCATTAACTGCTAGGCCACAAATGCCACCAGCCCCAACAGTATATAGTGCATGCTTCCTGAGATTGTTGCATGAGTTCTAGTCCTAGAGGACACCCAGGTTCAGGGGAGAGATGAACTTACTGGCTGCTGAGGAATGGATGGATGTCATGTGAGAGTTTTCCAACTAGTAGGGACACCACCAGATCTCATTGTGATACTTACCACCAGCCTTCTACAGGTAGCACCAGGAAGATGGTGGATCATGATGTTCCATGTTCATGATGAGGTGATGCTTCTCTTTGAATAATTCGAGAGCCAGTTTTGGGCAGAGTTTGTCTAAACGACTAATCGCGCAGTTCACATTCAAAAGATTCATCATCTGCAGCAGGGAATCATGAATATAGCTCATTACTCAGTGAGGTTCACTGACCTATCACGCAACTCCACTGATATGGTGCAGGACCCATTCTTCCGGAAATGAACCATCAAGAAGGGGCTCATGAAAGAGATCTAGGAATCTATGATCTCACTCAGAATCCCGACATAGGCATGGGTGTTAGAGAAAGCCCTCTTATTGGGGAGTTTTCTTGTTGAGGGGTCACCAGTAGTGTGACCCACCACCGGGAATCACATAGTGGAGTCATCTATAGCTCGCAGTAGATAGATGTCGCAGAGGCCAGGAGGACATGGCCAATAGGTGGACAACTGCAGGATTCTGAATTAGTTTTGTGGGGAACCTGAGGAAGATCCCGTCATTGCATGAGAGGGTAATGTAACGCATGGTGGGGGGAAGGGTCACATGGCTCGTTAATTTCCAACCCATGATGTTGATGATCATCAGATGGTCGGAGGATCTCCCAGGCAGAGACAGAGATTCAATCGATGTGGTCCATATGTAGTAGGAAAACGTGGAAATGGATTTGGTCATGCAGTATTCGGTGGGAAAAGATTCGAGATATTACTTCCACCACCACCAGGATCTCTACCCCGACCATATGAAGAAGGTGGATATGGGCGAGATGAGCTCCAAGAAGCTGAGGCGTATGACCATGGCACTCTGGATATGATACAAGGTAGGGTATGTGTCTATTCCAACATAGCTGTTGCACTTAATGTCACATGTTCCATTTGTAATTTTATTTCCACTACCCTTGTTTGGATCTCGGAGATTCTGATGGAGTCGTTGGCTCGATCCATACAGATAGAGACTCCTACGGGAGAAGATTAGACGATTACGCACTGGTGCCGACAGAGTGAGATTTTTCTATGAGGCATAAGATACGACTGGGATCTCCTATTAGCGGTGTCCAGGCCTTACGATGTTATTTTTGGGTATGGATTGGTTATCAACAGTATATGCTCAGATAGAGTATATTAGGCACAAAGTGTAGTGTTTCCACACGGATGGGAGTAGGTTTACCTTCACTCGCGATAAGGGAGCCTTTGCATCACAAGATGGAATTGCCCGGAGGAGAGTGCAGCCGATCACTCATTAGTTAGCTAGACATACCA
The DNA here is from genome assembly GCA_963277665.1 of Viscum album. Lineage (NCBI taxonomy): Eukaryota > Viridiplantae > Streptophyta > Magnoliopsida > Santalales > Viscaceae > Viscum > Viscum album. The sequence continues at coordinate 887,310,565 of OY728141.1, read as the reverse complement.
AAAGAGTGATTGATTTGGAGAGTCCTAGTTTTCCTAGAGTGGTGGACCAGTACGTGGATGTATTCACTGATGATGTTTTGGCTCTACCTCCTCACAGAGAAGTGTACTTTTAGATATCATTGTTTCCTGGGACAACACTGATATCTACACCATCATATCAGATGGTTCTCATGGACCTTCGTAAGATATGGGTACAACATGAGGAATTATAGTGAAAAGGTTTCATTCGGCCCAGTGTTTCACCTTGGGAAGCCACGATTTTGTTGGCCAAGAAGGCAGATGGGAGCTTGAGACTTTGTGTCGACTATCGGCACCTAAATTAGGTGACCATGAAGAACAAGTACCCACTCTCGAGGATTGGCTACCTATTTGATTAGATGAATGGAGCATGATGGTTATCAATTATAGACCTCATATCAGAATATCATCAGCTCTGATTAAGAGGTGAGGATGTGCAGAAGATAGATTTTTAGATGTCGGTATGGCAATTAGGAGTTTTTGGATATTCCATTTGGTGTGACCAATGTTCCAACAGTGTTAGTGGGATTCATGAACAAGGTATTTCCACCATACAATGATCTTTTTTTCGTAGTCTTTATAGATGACATTTTGATCTACACGACTACTGAGGAGGAGCATGCCTACCATTTACAGGGGGTACTGGACACACTCTGAGAGCTCTAGTTTTATGGTAATATCACAATGTTCCAGTTCTAGATCCTAGAGGTTCACTTTCAAGGACATGTCATATCAGAGGATAGAGTTTCAGGGGATCCAGCTATCATTGAGGTGGTAATTGATTGGGAGACACCCAGGATTGTGATGGAGGTTTGGAGTTTTTTGGGATTGGCTGGATATTACCTAAGATTTGTGCCAGATTTCTCCGGAGTTTCAGCACCACTTTCAACATTTAAGTGGAAGGGAAAATATTTCTGTGGTCATGGAGATGCCAATGGAGCTTTCAGGAGAAGAGGCAGAGGCTGACTAGTGCCCCCCATCTTGAAGCTTCCAGAGGAGGGCGTAGGGTACATAGTATAATACGATGCATCAGGGTCCAGACTTGTATGTGTCCTGATGTAGGAGAAAGCAGTGATTGTATATAGTTCATGACAACTGAGACATCATGAGCAGAACTACACTACCCATCACCTTGTGTTTTCATTAGTGGTATTCTCCTTGATGATGTGAAGACAATATCTGATGGAGGAATGTTTTACAGTCTACTCGGATCACAAGTGTCTCAATAATATCTTCTCTCAGAATGACTTGATCCTGAGACAGAGACATTGTCTTGAGTTCCTCCAAGTCTATGAATTCGAGATAGTATATACTCCTGGGTAGGGGAACATTATAGAAGATCCACTCAGCATGAGATCTAGTATATAGTTTCTAGGCGAGGAGATGAAGAATCTAGATACTTTTCCAATATCCATTGTGAATCAGGATAGAGGATCCTTTCATCAGTCTCTTACAGTCACTCCCCCAATTCATCAGCGTGTCGGGGAGGCACAACCTGGGGACACTGACTATGAGGCTCAACGTGCTCAGATATCCACAGGACAAGGACCTCATGGATTTTATGATCGTGGGGAGCACGTCATCCACTTCAGAGGATGTACCATGGTACCGTTGTCACTTATAGAGGATGTTTTTAGGGACTTCCACACTTCCCCTCCAGCGGTACATCCAGGACTAGAGGAGATGTCCTAGGATCTTTGACGACAGCACTGGTGGTCAGGGATGAAGAAACCAGTGGTAGAGTTTGACTCTCGGTGCCCCACTCGTCAGTAAGTGAAGGCGCAGAATCAGGTACCAGCAGTCATGATTCAACCTTTTGAGGTCCCAAAGTGGATGTGGGATGAGATATCCATGGACGTCGTGATAGTAATTACACATACATCTATAGTAAATGACTCGATTTGGGTGATCGTCTACAGAATCACCAAGTCATCCCACTTCCTACCGATCCGAGAGCTGGGTACAATAGAGAGCATGTGACACATCAATGAGAAAGACAATTGTGTGGATACATGGATTTATATCTATTATTTTCTCTGACCGTGACACTCGTTTCACTTATCAGCTATGGAATGGGTTGTAGGAGGCTTTTGGGACACATTTTCGTTTGATAACCACCTTCCACCCCTTAATGGATGGCCAGGATGAGCAGATCATTCAAACCCTCAAGGACATGTTGCGTGCTTGGGTCCTCAACTTCAGTCACCTATGGGAGGATCAAATTCCCTGGGTGGAGTTTTCATACAACAACAACTATCACTCCACCATTGGGATGACACATTTTTAGGCATTGTACGAGTGACCTTGCAGATCACCTTGGTGCTGCACTGTCCCAGGGGAGTCAACACTAGTGGCACCAGAGATGGTACAGGATACCACAGGAAAGTGAAAATCATCAAGGGGAAATTGAAGACTTCACAGAGCAGGAAGAAGTTGTACGCCTACAAGGGAAGGAGATATATGGAGTTTGAGGATGGAGATCACACTTTTCTACGGGTCTCACCTCGAAGATATTTAAAGAGATTTGGCCGAGGTAGAAATTTATCTATGAGATTCATTGGACTCTTCCCAGTCCTCAGAAGATTTGGAGAGGTGGCTTACCACTTATCTCATCCAACTCAGTTGCACTGAGTGCATGACATCTTCCATGTATCCTACCTACGGAGATATGTGCATGACCCTTCCCGCGTCATCAACCATGAAGATCTAGACATCGATGATGGGGCGAATTTTATAGATGTTCCAGTGGAGATTGAGGATCAACAATAGAAGGTACTTTGTGGGTGGTCGATACCTCTAGTGTGCATGTTTTGGCAGCAAGAGATCCTCCAGGATAGCACACGTGAGCGAGAGGCTTAGATGAGTGCTCAATACCCACACTTGTTCCCTTAGTTTATGTTGTGGATTACAGAGATGCAAATCCCAAAGGTGGATAGAATTTAATGACATAGAATTTAATGAAAATTTATTATTTTAAAATATATTGTAATTTAACAAATCTGAAAAAAATGACGGCACATGATTCTGAGGCTCAGAGATCCTAGAATAAATTTCTGAACTGTTCTTCAGGTACGGTCAGTAAACGTGAAAACAGGATTTTGTTACTTTTGAACCGGTGTTTGGAATTGAAATCTGAGGACACCGTTGAACTCACAGTGTTGATATTTTATTAAGGAAACTCAACTGTATTATGTCAAGGGTAGAATATATAATTTCACATATTTGTGGAAGAATAAAATAAAAATTAAAATGTGTAACATTTTATTTTATTTTTAAAATCTATGTGGATGTTTAGAAGTGGGGACCACCAGAATTGAACCCCCCTTGATGTTATGGAGGTGAAGAAAACTGAACCTAAATCCTCCAATGAGAGGTTATGGTGGTGGAGACATCCCAAGATTAAAACCCCTCGAACCTCCCACTTAAATGTGGGATGGTCTCTTCAACATCCCCTTTACTAATTATGCCACCCCCTCTAATTAATTAAGATAACTTAATTTGTGCCAACAATTTCAAATTGGACAAATATATTTTATTAGGTTGGCACCTCTTTTCATGGGAGGGGATTTTTTGGTTGACGAAAGAGAAGGGGGAGAACATGGAAGAAATCTCTTCAATGAATAACTCACTCTGGAATTGAAGAACGTGGGGGACATTGAAACGGAGTTCAGAAGAGTGACTGTGGAAGCAACAATCAATGTCACTCTCTTCGCCTTCACTGTTTCTATTTCATGATATCCGTCAATAGTCCCCCAATGTTGGGGTTTATTTGTGTATTATTATTTGTGGATATTGGAGGGTGGTTGTTTGGAAATTTTCTTCATTATTGTTCTTGTTGAGCCGTTTTCAACAAAACTAATATGGAGGTTACGGGCCAAACAAACATGGACCCACCCCTCCACTGTTCTTCTTGAATAGTGCATCCTTCATGATGGAAGAAGGCGACTTTGGTGACGACAATAGTTGCTGGTGGTTTGCACCAGTGGAACTCAATAACTGCGGTGAGGGGAACGAAGGGTGGCGGTTAAAGCTGTTGAAGGCACAATGCACCTCCGCTGGCAGCCTCCGCCGTCTGCGGCCTTCATGTCCCAACGGCCTCCTACCCCGCAGCTTCATGCCCCTGTAACCTCGTGCCCCATGACCTCATTACCCATGGCTGCTACACTCCTGGATGAGCCACGATGGCCTAGCCACCCCGCAGCCTCCAGCCTCTCAAATGAGCCACCATGGCCCAGCCACCCTGTGGCCTCCGCACTCCTGGACGAGCCGCCATGACCAAGCCATCCTACGCCCTCGTGGCATCACCTTGGCTAAGCCACCCTGTGCCCTTATGAAACCCTCGTGACCGAGCCGTCATCCGTGGCCGAACCCCCCCCCCCCCCCCCCCCACAACCTAGCTGATGCCCCGTGGGTGGGCTGCCATCTGCGGTCAAACCCCCGCAAATGAGTCGTTGTCCTCCAGCCAGGTCACCATCCGCATCCAAAAAGCCCCACAGCCACGCGGTGTTCTCGACCAATCCATCCCACGGCCTCACACTGTCTATGGCCGAGCAGCACCGCGGCCTCACTATCCCATGGCCTCGCGGCCCTTACACCCTGTCAAACATCCTAATGAGCCGGGCCACCCATCGTGGGTTGGGCCGGGACGGTCTGACTGGGTCGGACCGAACCCAGACCCGCTTTGACCCACTTACACATGTCTGGACATTTCAATGGTGCCAGACGTCCTTTTGATGAACCATCAGTTGCACTGGAAATCTTGGAGCCAGATGATCCCTTTGAGTATACCACAATGGAACATTGGAATAAGGTGGGGTATGATTAGGTTGGATCGAGAAAAAATCCAACAGGGCCCCGGGACTAAATGGCTAATAACTCACAGACCAGGCGTCCGATTGACGCACCGTATGTTGCGTTGAGACCCCAATGACGTGGTGTTTCTTTGCGATACATCAATTTGGGGATTTGATGTAGTTGAAGTATCGACTAGTGGCTTGTAGAGTGGACCCTCCTGGAGACATGCGAGCATTGTGCGAGAACCTAATAGCTGCCTATGACGAGAAGAATGCATAGTGATCCTATGTGTGTCAGCACTAAGCGATCATGTGTGGGTCAGCACCGAGCAATCCTTGTGGGTCAGCACCAAGCAATATTATGTGGGTCAAGACCTAGTGCTCCTATGGGGGTCATCACTAAGTGATATTTTGAGGGTCACCACCTAGAGATCCTGTGTGGGTCTAATTAGGAGATATGATCCTTCATGGGTCAGCCTCTTAATGGAGTAAGATGATTCAATAGTTATAACTAATCATCTTTACTACCATAGACGAGTAATATCTTATATGAGTTGAGTCTCTATATGCATGGTACTTTCCTTCATGGTAATACCTTGGGGGTATTCTTCTGAGTGACATACTTGTGTGGTACAAGCCTTCATGGTTTCCTTTCCTATGTGGAGTAGTTGTGATTTGGGATTTTGAGTTGGAATTTGTGTTTTCCTCATGATTAATATTGGTATACATGATAACATAGGTAAATTTTGGGCATATACCTAAGTAGGGTTTTTAGTTGTTTTAATGCTTAGGGTTTATCCTTTGTATATTTGTCAGACTGTAAGGGTCTGGGGGTCCCTACTGAGTATCATTATACTCACCCCTACACGGGCTTCACCCACACCTTGTTGTGTTTGGTACAGATGACAGACAACGCTGATCGAGGCCGAGGTTACTAGGACTGGTCAGTGACCGGAGGTGGACCATAAGGTGTGTCAGTACATAGAGGAGACCTGCGGACATATGTACCTACCCTACAGGTAGGGACCTGGAAGGACGACCCGGTGGAAGACTTTACTCTTTCTTCAGTTGTATTGTATTTCAGTTGTACTTGTCCCATTACTATTGGAATTATATTTAGACCCCTTTTACTTTCGACACTCTTTTGGTTATATAGTTTTCTTGGGTTTGAATCTTGTTGTGTGATTTTTATGTGATTTTATAGGTTATAAAGGCAATGCCTTCCCAGTTATAGGGAATACAACATTCGGTGCTAGTCGCCAGCCCCTGGCCTATGGAAGGCGAGTTTGGGGTAATCAAGACATGGGCCCTAGGGGACAAGTCGTGACATGGAGCTCCATGATGGTCATAGTTTTTTACAGATAGAGACCAATATAGATGTACTCACAATGGGGATGTGTTCTCCAGTGTCTTGAAAATGTCCGATTCATGGACTTCTCAAATGTACAGTTCATTTATATTTACCCATCGGGGGTTTTCGTTGTTCTTAATGCATCATTCAGGCGTTTTATATGATTTTTTTTATTATAAAAGTATATCAAACTATTGTTGAATGTTAAATTATGGATTGAATATGTGTTTATTGTTTAATGAAATAGACTAAGTTTTATCATGTCGTGTGATACGCTAAAATGGTACTAGTTGCCACCCATTAGTCCATTAGAGGAGGATATGAATAGGCACACCATGCTTATAATCAGCCTGGGAGGTTCCTTGATCGGTCAAGTAATTTAATTTTTAATCTAATATAAAATGAACATGTAAATAGTACCAGAATACTATGTGTTATCACTCAAACAACATATATCATGTTACCAGAGGACCTAGAAATGAAACAACCATATTAAAATATGTATTTTTTAAAATATGTTGTATCAAAATTTTTATATATTTTGTTTCTATAAAATTGTTAAATAAAATTTGATTGTAAATTTTTATTATTTAATGTTTTAATCTGTTTTGTGAGATATTGGAGTCATATAACAGAATTTTGTATTTACATTTACTATATATGTTTCATTTGAAATGGAACTGTTTCACTATAATTTTCATTTATATAGTGATTAATTGTATTTTTTTTGATAATTTGATATTATTTATTATTTTATAATTTTATAAATAGAATCATTTTATTTTATATTGTTATATACTTGTTTAATCATCAATAGTTATTTTGTTTTCAAAACATAAAAGTATTTTTTATAATATTTTATTATTTTTCAGTGAAAATAATAGAGTCCATTTATATATTACATTAAATGTTATTATGATAATGTGTTATGAAAGATGGATGTTAACATCACTTTTTTTTTAAAAAAAATTATTCAAATATGTTTATAATTTAACATAATGGTTTTAATGTTTTTAATGAGGTTGTTATGGTTTATAAGTTTTAATGGTCCATTTAGGGATTGATGTAACATTCTCAGAGTAGGAATATATGGTTTCATGATACGATCAATTTATTTAATTTAACAAGAAGGCATATGATGATTATGTATATGTGTATTTTAGTGGATGCATCATTGTATTTTTTGTGTTATACAGAGATGGTATATTACATATTGATAATTATGTCCATACTTTACATTCGATAAATATGTTTGGAATGTTATTTTCAATGAAATTCATGAGTAAAATAGCCTACATATGGGGTATAAAGATCCATCATGATGGTTAAAAAGGTTTTATGGACATAGTCCTAGCACATATAATAGAAAGGTTCTCAATTAGTTTAGTATGGAGAACTCTAAGAAGGTGTATCTTACTGTGTTCCTTAGCTTGAATATTAGAATAATCAATGTTCCGGAACTATAAGAAATGATGGGTATAATTTATTATGAATCTACCATATGATGTATTATGTATTAAAATGATCTTTGTTTGACCTAATATTTTTTACTCTATAAATATTATAATTTTATACCCTATATTCAAGGTTAGTCAATCGGTTGTCATAATAAAATATCTATTTGGATCACCCACCATAATATTAACTCATAAAATACTCATAAATCAATTAATTTCAATGGATTAGTATTCAAATTTCAAATAGGTTGTCTAAAATTTATACATGGACTATTATGAATCACTAAATGGTAAATAATATCACTACAACTGTGTTTATTAGTCCAATCAATTTAACAGGTATATACACAATTCCTAATTGTGTTTGTACAATAATGGGTCAAATAATACATTAAAGGACGAAATAACAACCAATATTTTTTCTAGTGAGTTTCTAATGTGGATTCCAATAGGCATTTTCCAAATGATGTGTTCCCATCCATTTAAATAAACTCAAAAAAAATGAATAATGTGTTTGAGTGTAATTTTTCCAAGGAATAAGATGATACAATTTAGACATACATCACCATCTTCTTTTCAAGGCTGAAAATATCAACATATATACATCAATCCAACATTCACCCATTGAAAATACATCACATTAGTCCAATAAATTTGAAATTACAACATACAATTATATTTTTATCATGTGTTCACTTGTGCACGGTCAGAATAAATGTACTATTCCACTTCTTTTTTCTAAACATGGACAAAACCTTACTTTCTACACTGAAATAGATAAAATGCATTAAAATATTCCATGAAGAATTAGAATATTATATCCATGAACTCCAGTATTAACTCATATAGTATGAAATCATATTCATTTGTTTCACCCCTTAACAAATAACTGACGTTAAATTTTGTTTGTGGAGATTACATCATGATCATACATGTGCTTCTATGATTTTGAAATGTACTGATTAATAATTTAACCAAGAAATATATTATTATTTACTTAGTCAATAAAATTTTCCTTAGTTACATCACAACCATTTTTAGGATATTCTTCATGGAAATAATAATTTCAAAAATGATCACATAATTGTAAAATATATTGATATGATAATTAAAAATGAATCCACAAAATTACTAGATTAATTATTTAATATAAAATCACTAATATATGATTAAATATTATTTAATATGAAAATGATAATAATGAAGACATTATTAGTTAAATATGAACCATGATAATGAAGTTATTACTTAAATATTCCAATACAAATTATTATAAATAATTGAAATCACTAACAGTGTATTTATATTTTTTATGTTGTAAGGACATAAATAACTATAATATAATTTGTAAACAATGAAAAATGTACCATTTATTAACAATTAATGGGATAAATTGTATTTCATTGTGATCAAATAGTTTTTCCATGCATATATCCATGGTCTCAAGACTCAGTATAGAAAAATTGAATTGTAGGGAATGTAACATCAAATTGTACTCTCAAACATAAAACATTAATGAATGAACAAGTTCTTTTTATAATTCATTTATTATGAAACTATATAAAAATGGAAAATTATAACATGATGCAAATAATTATATTATTTTAAAAAATTATCCACAAAAGGTGCAAACCGAAAATAATGAGTAAGAACAATTTATAATTATGAAATACGAAAATAGAGAATCCTAGAAAATAATGATTAATAAAATGTAAAGCCTCAAAATATTAAGGTATAGTAGAATCCAATATGATATTTTATGTATATTAGTTATTAAATAAAATTCAAACATATGTTATCAATCACATTACATTGAATTTCCTCTCCCGGGTTTGTATGATTTTTGAGCCTCTCTGGTCATAATCAACCATGAACACTTGGTTATACAAATTTTTCCCAAAACCATCATCCAATAAATTCCATTTCCCATGTGTATAAACCATGTCAATTTTAGACATATGGGGACACCCCGTCCACAATAATTCATGCATGATCATGCCCCTTTCTGAAAAGATTCACTTCAAGATTTTATGATCAATGGAAACATTATACTTTTCATAAAAAGATTATGTTTTCATGGTTCTAATCCATAGACCACAAAAGTGTTTATTCTTATAAATATTTTCCTACAATCTAAATATTAATTTGTTTTGGGATATGACATGGTATCCTTTCATAAGAACACAACCCAATCCTGATCTATATGAATCATAATAAATGACATAACCAATTTCTAGTTCTGCCTGGAATATGATATTTAAAGAAGCAAGTTGGGTTATAAAATCATGAATGAATTCTTTACCATTACCATTCCTTTTAAATGGAATAACCTCTATTGGTTATGTTAGCAAAAGATAAGTGAATCTTGAGAAATCTCAGAAAAAGTGATAGTAACAGTATAATAGTCCTAGAATGTAATATAACTCAATTAAGTTCATATGATGTAATCATGAAATGGCTATTTCGATATTTTTAGGGACAATTTATGTTCTATTATTATAAATTAAAATCACATGGTAATGAGGATGTTCCATAGATTAAAATATATTTGTAAGGGAGTTGGTTTCCTAAAATATTCCTTAAAATATTGTAAATAATAGTGATTTCATGAAAATATAAGGCCACATAAAACACAGTATCAAAGAAATAAGTTTCTAGTTTCATTTTTTATGATAGTATCAACATTTTGTTCATTATTACTCTTTAATAATATCAAAAAATGCATGTGTGTTATCTTTGGGTTTTCTATAATTATTCATCATGTTAGAATCATCTTGATCACATGATGTTTCTAGAAGCTATTTATATGTATTTTCATCATATTCCTTATATGGATGATAAATCTCATAAATAGATTATTATTTTTTGAATGAAAATGAATACTTCCAAACTTGACTTTATCACATTTTAGGTAATATGTGAGATTTTCTATCAATATCCCATGTTTCATGTGTCTTTGTATATTGAATTTGATTTTTTCATAGAATAAATATTACATACAATATATAGAAGTGTCCAAATATTGTATATTAATGTTGAAGTGTATTTCATATTGGTATGTATTGAATAATAAGACACTCTGAAGTGTTAGAATATTGAACACTTTAATTTGTGCATATATTATTCTAGAGAGAAAATAAATGTTTATTACTAGAAATGGTTATTGTTGTGGAATGACCATGTGTACAAGAGACATAATAGTTTTTAGATGAATAAAACAATAAAATAGAAAATAATGAGAATAAGATCTCATAAGACACTGAGATTTATGTCATACGGTAATAATCCATAAGTCTATAGAGAGGTAGAATCTCACAATGATTCATAAGTATAAATACATAAAGAATATAAGAGTTTAAAAACATAGAAAGATATACCTTGAAATCTGGTAAAAATGAAGATGAAACAATTTCCACTAATAGCACATTAAGTCCACTGTGCTATATTTAATGGTAGATAGAAGTCTTCCCTACAACAGTGTTACATCCACCGAAGAAAAATGAGACATGGTGGTTGGTGGAATGATTTCTGTAGTGATACAGTACCACTATCTCCAAATTCCTTTCTAATACAATTGTTTTTCCAATGTAAATACTAGTATAGGGCCCTTTTTCTATCACTCGGTTTGTTCTTCCTTGGTCAGATGAATTTTCTACAGTTCCCCAACTCTTGGACAGAGGGCCATTGCCATCCAAACGCCTAGAGTAATGTCACGCTTCCCTTACAACAACCAACGAGATCACCATGGAGATCAACCAAGTAGAGTTTTATGCATATTATGTGTTTCAATTATTATACCAACATCATTCCAATAAATAAGGCCATACCAATCCAATTGTAAAAAATGATTCGAAATTGAAAATTCAAGAATATAAGAGATGATTATTCGATAGTTTATCTAATTAGGGACGATGTGTTAATAAGTTCAGATTCTTGAATGTTATCACTTTATGATTCTCTATACATAAAAAAACAATAAATGTGACGAACTAAACATAGTTTTTTAATAAATAGTGAAACATATACATGTTACATAAAAATGAATTAATTGAATAAAGAATGAATCATATACCAATGAATTACTAATTAATGAAACATATATTTGTCATTTTATAATTTATGTAATTGAATAAAGAATTAAATAAATATATATTTTTAGTATAAAAATAATTTTTATCACATATCATCATTGCCATCATGTTTCATTTGAATCTTGGTTAATTTTATTAGTAATCCAGTCTGTTAAGAAGTATGTTGGTAGTTCAAATCCATGTGTAACATATCAATAACTATGGCATCATAAATAGTGCAACATAAGATTTATATTAAGAAATGAATATGCAGTGTGGTTATAAATTGTATATGAAATATGCCTATATATTCTTCATATGTGTGGTGTATATGTACCAAATATAATCTTTATATAAGAAATAATAACATGCTTGTAGAGTGTTTATTTTTCGGATATACAATGTTAGAAAAATATTTTTTTTCTAATAACAAAAAATCATTTCATTATAGTATAAAATTATAATATGCATCCAATGGATATCAAAAATCTTATCTGACATAATGGTATGTGTTATAAATGTCCAACCAGTTAGTTCCCATGAATAACACAAATATCATGGATGTAAGAAATAACAAGACCACAAAAATTGTTTTTGTGCACCACCACTATTTGATGGGGGTGGGGTTCCATTGATTTATATATTAAAAAAATCTAGATGTATTTAGAACGTAATAAAAAACCATGTGGGTGACATAATGTGGTCATACAACATTGAGCAATATAAATAAAAATAAATGAGGGAAAATAATGTGGTGAAGAAAAAACTAGTGATATTAATCACCCCTTGAAATTAGTCAATTTTATCATTCCCCAATTTCTATCATGCTCACAAGGTCTCAAAAACCTCAATTTTCCCATCAAACACAAGAAACAATGAATATCCACGTGACTTCATGTTGTTTTAATTGAACTACTATTCCTTTGAGTTTTCTTCACTTTCCATGGATTCTCCACAAAGAATGTGGAATGTAGGTGGGTGGTCTTTACTGCGAGATAATCCGCATGTTTTTCCATTATGAGCACATATATACCTTTGGCCATCTAATTGAATGATTTTTTCCTCCTACACATATTGATATGAGATGAATTTCTATGTTGATAAACACACTCAATTCCATAGTGTCACTCTCTCTCTACCTTATCTGATAATTTCTATAGTTACTCTTCAATCATTGATTTATGAAATCATGGGTGATGTTATGTATTGTTGATAGAGTTTTTCTCAACTACCTATGTGAATTGAAACTCATCATTTTTGATCTCTCATAATGAAAACCCAAGAAACACTTTGAGCTGAATAATTTTGTCGATAGTGATAAACTGAAGCAGGGAGTCTTTATGATTGACATCTAGTGCTTCCTCCTTGTTTGATGGTGGAATATAAAAATCCACATCATCTGACGATGCAGGCACTGCCTCAACCACATATCATATTGGATCTTCTGTAGAGTGCATTCTAGTGGTTTGGGTGATGATATCTAGTCTGTAATAGTGTTTCCAGTATCCTCCATCCCTGGAATATATACCATAGTTGGATCAACAATGAATTAATCCTCACAACTCAACACATTTTATTTGTCATAAACACTCCAATCCCACTACACTTATTCATCGAAGATGACATCATGCATTACATGCAATATATTTCCGGTTGGGATGTACATGTGGTATTCGATGGATCTCAATTCATTTGTGATTATGTTCATTAGAATACTCTAGTCATCATACTTCCTTAGCCTAGGCTTCACAATATTGACATCCGTAACATTTCCAATGGTTCTGAGAAAGTGCACCAATAGTTTTCTTCCTATTAGGACTCGTACGATGTCATCCAATCAAGGCATTATGTCATTTCTTGGTTGAGGATAAAAATAGTAGTAGAGGTGACATCACTTAAAACATCCTATAGAGACCCTTTTCCATCAACATGCTAATAGCAATGGATACCCCATTCTAGCTGCATCATTCAATGTCCCCACTCGATTTTGATGAATAAATATCTCTATGAAGTTCATAATGAACATTTTTTATTTTAATTCATTATCCAAAATTGAATTTTTGATGAAATGATATATTGATATGGTGTCATCATTTATTATATAAATTAAATTTAATGGTTTCACAACTATTTAATCTAATTAATTTGTATGTAAGGTAGAAATAATTTATTTATTAAAATCACAACTTGAAACCTATACTCCTCTCTTCTGTTTTTCAATTGGAATTTATTTATTAAATTTTAATGATTTAATTTCATTTATTAAATAATTAAAATTAATAAGACACCAACTTATATCAAAATTCCTTAATGTTTTCCACAATCTATGTGGAATGTACCCCATACTTCCTTTTATCTATGCCTATGTAGTAAGGGATGTTTGAGTAAATACTAAATATATACTATGAAATCCCAACATGGAAGTATTTGTGCCACATGAGTGCATCAAAAAATGATTTTATTATTTCAAATTTTAATCAATGGATATTTAGGTAACCGTTTGGATGAGTTCACCAAACATTTGATAGAAAATTCAGTGGTGGTGGTCAATATTGATGATAAAGGTTACGTGGTACCTATTTAAATGGAAGAAGAAGAAAAATAATTACTTCTATTTTGTTCATTATCTGATTAAAATTATAATCCTGTCACCACATTTCTATTTTGGAAAGACACATTGATATCGGTTGATTATATCTGATCGTTTGTGATTAAAGAGTCTTTTCGAAAGACTAATGATGGTGTTATTTTGGTGTAAATAGGAACTTCTACACATTGAAAAAGATTAAGGGATAAAATAATATACATGAAAAATTATGAAGATACCATAAAATGTCTTATACATGGTGAGGGTGATTTTATTTTATCTAGAGTTAATTTCAGAGGTCACATCTATCAAATGAATGGGTGATTTATTCAACAACTTCGTACCATATTACCAAAAAAATTGAAAGTATTTCTTCTTATCAAGATGTTTAACATGGCATATTGAAAATGGAAAATGGAGATTATGTTGGAATCATTAATGTTGTTGATATTTTTTTACTAAAAATGAATGTTGTATGATAATGTTGAGGGATGGTAGACATGTGCCAGGTATACACCATTTTTTATCTTCATGTACTCATTATAATATTTGTTTTAGGAGTACAATTTGAAATTGAAGATGATCATAACCAATGGATAAAATGAATATTTGTGATTATAAATGGTTTAAGCACTTTATAGGATCTATTTAAAGGTGTGTAATGAAGTAATGAATGCGGTTACTAAGATGAATTAATTAGGTTTTTGGCATAGGTTATCATCATGGATGAATCAAATACTATCGACAAGGATGATGAAAGATTGGAAGTTTAAGAATTATAGATCTATTTTTTCAGGTCATCCACATAATTTTTGTTCATTAGTATGATTCACTAGTGAATGGGAAATTAAATTCAATGGTCTAGGCGATGTGCTATGTGTTACATATTTCTTAGAGGGTGTTGAGAAGATCAACCAATTAATTTCCATGGGTTGTCCTAATTATGTGGTGATCAGTGTTATGGGAGATCCAAGTGTTTTTTCTAGTATTTTACATCAAATTAGTTCATAAATTAGTATGATGAACTCTTTAGTGTTTTTATTTCTTTGATATAGGGATCTATTTAGTTTTTATTAGATCTATTAAAGAGCACTCTCATATTTTATATAGGGGCTAATCGTTGGTGTGAACACAGTTGGGGTTCTTCTCAATTTAGTTTAATTGAATTAATCTCCTTATTTATTGGTAAGAATGGGAATAATTAAAGGTTCATTTTTTTTCATTTTTTCATTAAGAGATTAAAACATAAATTAGGTAGGTTTATAGGGGTTTCAAATTTTCAAACATCCTAATCGAATAACGTGGTTTCAAATTGAGGGGATATGTTTATAATATGATGGTTATATTTTTTTAATTTCATTTATTGCACACATTTGTTGTTTAAGGATTCTAATGGATTATAAAAATGGAGTGACATTGGTGATTTTTAAGCTGTGAGTAGAAAATTAATTACAGAATAAAGATTCCTGAGAAATAACCATTTGGGTTGTGGGAAGAAAAGATTATCCTCAATTAATGTTATGTAACGACTTAGTAATGGTGACACAATGACACCATCTATTTTGTTTTGACCTCTAAGAGGTTAATTTTGTCACTATTTAAATTTCATAGAGAATATGAAAGTGGATTAGGCTATATATTTTTACACAACTTTTCTATGCTATATTACAAATTCATGTTTGAGGACATTACATGGATATTTTAGTCTATGATTGTCAGCGGATTTTTTTGGACTTGCCCTATGGTTATTCAAATCATCCATATTGGAGTGTTTTTGGACATAAAAAATGTGTCTCAATTTATTTCATTCTATATATTTTTGTTCTTATTTTTTCCATTGGAGGTTCTCTCAATATTTTTGTCGCAGATGGGTTTTTATCCGGATATCAATGTGTTTCCTCTACAACATAGTAGGGGAGGTTTATGGTGATAATGAATGGAATTTGGGTATATGGAGGGGGGATATAAATAAGAGGGAAATTTTCATTTCAAATCCCTATATAAAACTATGAGGATATGAATATGTGGATTACCATCTCATCTTGGGGTTGGGGATTGGTGGTGGATCAATATTTCCAAATAACAAAAGGGATAAAATAAAAAGTGTGGGATGACTAAAAACCGGGAGGTCCAATACAGTTTGGGTGTTGTGAATGTTAAAAATTTGTGGGTATTTGTAGATAATTTATATCACTCTTCTCTATTTTATTTTATGATTTCTATTTGGAACAAGGGTTTTCATCATGTAATGTTATAAAAATTTTCCTCCATTTATTTTGGATCATAATGTTTGCATCCTTTAATGATTCAACATCACGTCCAATTACTATTTTACCCATATATGAGGATATTTTACCATTCGTATCCTTCTCTAATCCATCATAACCACTAATTATACATTATAATAGCTATGTGTTTGGGAATATTCAAAACTATAATTTATTCAATGTTTATCTTGAATTTAACTGACATTCATGTTTACTTCACAGAGAAAAAACTTATTCTTCCTGATCATCAACAGTCATGGACTTCTCTTATACTTTTAATGTAAGTACATTGATGACATTTCCTTCTTCCCCGATATTGTTCTACAATTATTCCACATCATATTATTTTTAAAATGTTTTTAATGTTACATTACTACTACTTCTTGTTGATCAATTTCATCCTCACGTCGATAAACATATTCTGATGACTCTTCCAAAACATCTCTCCACCTTTTGTTTCTATTTCATTGATTTTCAATATTACCATTAACATACTCATGTTCCAACATGAGATCAGAATCAATAATCAAATGATTATCTCCAGAATATTCTTTTGATTGTTCATGATTTTCAAGAGTAGCCATAATGGATGCAAGGGTTCAAAATATAATATATTGTTTTTCATCCTTCAAAAATTCATCAACATAACCTTATAATTTAGAGACAAAATTCTTTCACTATAAATTATTTCCATATTTGAAGTCTTCAATTTGGGAAAAGAGTTTCTAAGGAATCTATAATTCCCAGCTTCACATTATTAATCAAAATACTTCCTTTTTAATTTTGAGGAAATGTGTCCAACTCCACCATAATGAAAATATCCATGAGGTAGATTTCCTCAATTTTTGTATTTTGTATCTTTAATTTCCTCAAAAATGGAGAGATAAGTTCATCTTAATCATTATATATATCATTATAATCTATATTAATGTCAAGATTTTACATGTTCTGGAATGCAATTTCATTACTAACACGAGTTGTTACATCATCCAGTTTAACTTTAATTTTATAACCCCAAGGCTACTTTGTAGATAATACAGTTAATGTTTAGAATTATATCATTCTTTAATTATTGGAAATGAAATTTAGAATATATTTATAAGAAATATTTGTCATATATATAGGGGTAAAGTCCATAGGGACCAAAGAAGAATCCTATAAACACTATGATTTTATAGATTTTTGGCTAAGAAGTTTTAATCTTCAGTTCAAATTGATTTGGTAGAATAATAATAAAATACCTATGAGAATGGATTTATTTTGATAAATAGAAATATAATTATCTTAATGTAAATAATCAAATTATATAAATTGGTTCTAGTTTGTTTCTAGTGTTAGATTAGATTAATATCATTTATTAAAAGATCAAGATCACTAATTCATGATATATCCACAAAAAAGATAATTCCAAACCATAATTAAAGAATTTAATACCTAAAAAATTCAAAATATAATCACAAATTTTGGATAATGGATTACATTAATGAGGACTCCAAGGAATTTAATCATTCTGGCACTCAAAATTTTACATCGTTAAGGTTAGTGAGGATGAAGAAGAAAATAACTCATCGAATGGAAATCATAAAATAATAAACTGATTAAAATATTATAGAACTGTAAATAACATCCAACATAATCCATGAGACTCCCTAGGGTAATCCCATAAAATTGGTATCCCTCCATTGATGAAAGGATCTCAATGGGATCGGGATGTCAACTAAAAAATGCATAATTGAAGAACAAAACAAAAGAAATAAACATCACTCTACTGATGTGAAATTATTTTTTAAAAATATTATATGAATTGAATCACTATATAATGAAATTTAATTAATTTTATATGAATTAGAAATAAAGAATGAAAAATTAATAATAATAAGAATAGCTTTTATTAAAAAATTATGGTCAATGAAAAACAAACAGGTGAAAAAAATTAAGATGTAATAACAAAATGAAAACATAAAATTACAATTGAAATATGAACATTGGATTCCTCAATCCATTCACGAACAACTCCGCATATAGGTATATTAGGAACCCTAAGATTTCCTCCAATATTGCAGCCCTTCCTCATTAAGTAGGAGAGCTAGAAGGGGGTGAGAAATAAAATGATTTTTTACATTTCAATGTTGATTTAAAAATTCATCCAGATTCATCCAATTGTTTACAAGTTAATTAGTAACTGAAGATTGTGGAATATGGGGGGGTCATTGAAGAAAAATTACTACTTACAATTTTACTATAAAATATTTAAAAATTTCAGGCAAATTGGATCTTATGTTTTGATGTTATTAACAAAATGATGGGATTATTTTATTTTCCATTAAATCTGGCCCATAATTTAAATGTGAAATTCGGCTCTCTAGATATCCTTAAACACTAAAATCACCTTACACAGTATAATGAAATTATACAAATAATTTCCTCTTTATATAGTTAAATTTTGAGATTAATTGAGCATGAATTGTTGGATGCACTTTTGTTTGGTGGGCCTATGATCCAGTATGATTGGTCAAAGAATTTCTACGCTAAACCGAAAAAATTTCACATTCCATTGGGATTCATTAATCAATCATAAAAGAAAAAATATTCCTATCAAGGTGATAAATCATATCCAAAAATATTAAATTGAAATAACAAAAAAAATTATTCCATACATAAATGATTTATTTAGACAAAATCTTCACGTTACACAAGAATTGCACATGTGATTTGAAATGAAGTTTAATTTACGAATTTGACCAACATTGGTGTTTATGTACACTAAAAAACATCAATATTAAGATATAATAAATTAATAATAAAATATTTTAGTATCTAGTCACACCCACAAAATTAATTATTTCTATCCCTACGAAAATGTATCACAAAAATACAAATCTGAATTCCCTTTTTCAAAATCATTTTGACATATATTGTACATAAAAAATCATTCCAAAAAATCATGAAACCATTAAAAATTATTTAAAAAATGATAGATTCAAAATAATATCCCTTTCAAAAGCCCATTCCTTTGTTAAAATTCATCATCATATTTCACCAAATTTCAATTAAGCATGAAGATTTTTTGTGAATCACAAAAGATATTGGGCCTATTTTCGTGTTCATTAGAAAAAATGGAAGAACTAGGTGGGAATCCCAATAATCCTTTACTTGAGAATCCAATATTAATTGTGGTTTCTTGGTTATTTTTTTACGATTTTTTTATAAAATACAATAGATATTAAGGGACTAACTCTCGGGAATACATATATGGAGTTAAAATCCCAAATTTCAACATTCCACATGTATTGTCAATTCCATAGTCTAAAATAAAAATTTAAAACCATGATCTGGGTAGGACTGAATGACTCTGGTACATTTGGAGAGGGGTGTGGTGAATCAGGGTGTAAAAATTTTTATATAATTTCATGGGACTTATTAACACATTTTATGGAACCAAATAATCTTGTCAGAAAATCATATAAAATAAAATGAATTAGAAATATTAGTCGGTTCACTACTAATGGATAGTCCAAGGAGCATACACAAATTGTTTTTTTGTTGTACCTAAGTCCACTAATCTTCAGTTGTTGTGGAGTACAATAATTTAAACACATTTACTCAGTTCATGGCACACTAACTTTACAATAAATTAGTGGTAACACACTATATACCGTTTAGAACTTTCATTGAAACCCCCTAGCTCACTACCTTGATAGAAGTCAAACTCAATTTATCAACATTTTTGTCACTTCAATAAATTGGAAATAAGGTATTTATATTTTTTTAGCATGATCCTCTTCTTGAAATATAAACCAGAGTTGATTCACTCTGAAAACTATGTTAACTACCCAAAATTGTTCTAAATTGTCTTTTAGGTAGCTCCTTTTCGAAGAACACTCCTTCGTTAACCACCCGAGCCTTCATGGAGAAAATTATTTTGAGAAGCTATTGAGTCAATGAAGAATACCCAATCATAAGGAAAACAATACATAGATGAATTGTCATCATTCAATACTAGAGTAGTATTTTCACAATTCTCATTATCTCATTGAAACCATGAATCATGGGGCTACATTAGCTTCCAAGAATAAAATAGATTCATATTTTTTTTAAACCTCATACTGAGTGAAGATTGGTTGACACTTATTTATAGGCCTTTCATTTCAAAAAGCTCCAATGCCTTCAAAAAAATTTTATTGATTCTTCTAAATCATGTTTTTGGCGCACATCTAATCATGAATAACAACTGAAATTTGACATTGTCATGATGGGTTAATTCTCATTATCCTGGAGATCTCCATCATCGATCACAATGCTCTATCTCTCTATCGTTCACAATGCTCATTTTTGTCACGTAGATCACTGAAAATATTCATTAACCTTTTTAAAACCCAATTCAGGAAGCCCATATTTTCGAATCTCATTACATTCCCATATTTTCATTAAGTCATTAAGAAAAACTGATTATCATGATGCAAGACATTCTCCAATTTTTGGACACCAAAAATTTAAAAAAACATGAAAATAACACCACGTTCAAAAATGTGGTTGGCTTGAACTGTAAGATCCATTTACATACAAACTCCATTATATAATATTTTAGGATTTTCACAAATAAATATCCATACACAATTTATTTAATGGAACAGTCTTGATTCTAATAATCACCCATTTGGATTTGTTGGCAATCTGTAGATAAATTCATGATTCACTAGACACTATAAAAACTGATATGCAAGAAAAATATTAGACAATATTGTAAGTAAATGTGATCAATGATCAGTGTATAAAACAATAATGGAGATGTAAATTGGGTTCTTGTGTTTTTAAATGCTTAACATTGTCCAAGAAGATAGATTTATGTATAGAAAATTTTATGCTTAGATACCACGAGATGGACCCCAGAACACCCTATGAGGGGAAGGACAAATCATGGTGTCAAATTTTTATTCAAGATATACGGATCTTGATCTCAAGTTGGTAGGAACAAGTTAAATCTGAAACATGGTAATGTGTAGCAATTAAATCATTCAAAAGCAGAGAGACAACAAAGATGTTTTACATGTATTTCCACTAAGTGCGAGTCCATGGACCATACACTGACAGTGTGTTAGTTATACCTATATATATAAGTATTCACTATTTGTGGAATATAAGAGTTAATACACAATCACTTGATGATATACTCACTGAATATACAATATTTTAGGGATGGTAAACTGCATTCCTCAAAAAACATCAATCGACTCCCCTAGCTCACTATTCTGGGAG
The DNA here is from genome assembly GCA_963277665.1 of Viscum album. Classification (NCBI taxonomy): domain Eukaryota; kingdom Viridiplantae; phylum Streptophyta; class Magnoliopsida; order Santalales; family Viscaceae; genus Viscum; species Viscum album. Next base: position 887,288,766 of record OY728141.1, on the reverse strand, counting down.
AATCCTTACTCATTTTTTGAATTGGTGTTCACGTTAGTATATCAACATAAAATTATTAGCATTGATCTAGTATGATACTCTACTTGCATCGATGTACTGAATTTAAGCCCCTGAAATCACTAATCATAAGAACAAGATATTCAAAACATGAAAGAATCTCAACTCAACTCTTGAGTGTAACACCTATTATATAACGTATGTTTTAGAGTTGTTATGAAAATTGTCTTCCATTGAACCATTTCTATTTTGTGCAACCACACCATGATTTTCTCTTGGTCAATAAATACATAAGATTTATTATTCCTACATGATTTTCTATTCGTAAGTCCTTTGAACACAAATCATACTTGCAGAAGAGACAATATATTTTCATTAGTAAAAAGTTCTATGTCTTCAAAATGTAGCTTCATATTTATTGACTTGGATACACTATGTTCAAGTTCCATGAAAATCAACCCACATGAATGTATGTCTAAAATTGATGAATAATTCGACACATAAGTCTTTTTCTATCAATCACATCCTTTTCATGCACTTCAAGTATTTGATATCTTTTGAAGAGTTTATTTCAAATCCTAGCTGGAGTAAAACTCTATTTTAATGTCTTATTTGGGTAAAAATATTCTTCTATATATTTTACATTGTGCATAAAATATTATATCTCGTAAAATTTCTTTTGTGTAGAAAGAAATTATCCAAAATTCTTAATTTCTCATATTTCTATTAGATGATCCTGATACATACCTTGCGTGAAATGATCAAATAAAACTTCAATTGTGATTGAAACTTCATTTTCGAAAAACCGATATCTCCATTCTCCAAATTTCAAACCAAAAAATTGGAAAACATTAGAGAAGAATGTCATCTTCAATACTATTTTCAACTTGTACCATAAGATAACTTTCCTTGAAAACTCCATGATCAGCCTATTATGGATTGACAAAAAAACCAACTATAATCCATTTCCATCGGATAATGGCCTTATTTCCAACACATATATATCAATATAATATATAGACTTTACATAATATGTTAAAGTTATTATGTGGATTCAAATTTAAATTTCTCAATGCTTGGTCTTTTATTTGATTTTAATTGTAGACATATATTTATTAGAATTGAGAATTAATTTTTTGAAGGGACATAAAATATTATTCTATTATATGATTTTATTTTTATTTATTCTAATGTTTTATTAGAATTTATAATTTTATATAATTTTATACATGTTAATATATTGTAATTCGATTTCATCATCTTATGTTGTTAAAAAAGGATGCACACTAGAGTGTTTATGTATTTCATTAAATATAAATTCAAAAAAAATTATTTCATTGAATATAAATTGAATATATTTTTTAATATAAAAGATATAATGTGATGATTTATATCACATATTACAAATAGTGTTAACATAACATATAATATAATAATATAAAATACAAACACTAAAACACATATATATATTTATTAAACACTGGTATATATAATTCCCCTAATGTGAGTGTGTGATAGTGTGGATATATATGGAAATATAGGATTAATGTTTTTTGATTTTATTTTTTGTACTTCAATTTACTGTTTTTAAAAATCATATTTGAGTAGGGATTATAACATTCATCTTATTTAAGAATTCATTAAAATTCTGATTAACAATCAATATTTTAGTTCTTGTTTTTATTGATATTTTAAATTTTAATTAAATGTTTTTGTTTCATTTTAACATAAAAATATTTATATTTCATTTTTATAAGAAATATATTCATAAAAATGAATTTTACCATGAAACAAAAACATTATACAGTGAAAAAACTAGTCCATAGAAAACATCACAATAACATTTTTTTCAACCAAAAAATATTTTTTATGCATTATACATTTGTTCTTTTAAATAAAATATATCATTCTATAAGGGTATCAACAATACCAAACTCATTTTTGAATCTCAATCCATATGGAATTATTAAATAATAATATGTGTTCCTATATTTAGAAGTCCATGAAAAAGTGAAATTGCACTATAAGAACCTTGTGGATAATACTAATAAATTAATTTAATAGTGAGAGCCATCCATAAATTATTTAAAAATAATATATCTTCCATTTAAATATTTTATTTATAGTTATTTAATCATTAATATAATTAAATTTATAAAATAAAAATTCAATGTTGTAAAATGTGAGTAAATTACACAATGAGAATTTTTTATGGATGAAATTAAAGTAAATAAAATAGTTAAAAAGTATTGAAAATATATTTATTTATATAAATCATGAAGACACATTAATTCAGCTCATGTTTAATAAATAAGTTGATATCCACGTATATTACTTCATTTATTCTATATTTTGAAAAGCATAGTCATTACTATCCAATCCAATATTTGTTGAGATGTTTTTTCTGTCTTGAATTATATGTATTTAATCTAAATTATCTTATTAGAAAAATTAACATTTATTACTCATTGATTACATGTTGATGTTTTTTAATTTCCCTCAATATATATTTTTTTATTTTAGTTTTATGTGTTTGACTTTTCATATGACATATTTCACTATTAGTCGAGGATGGTGCGTATTTATATTTGTTTAAAATTAAAATTTTCTACATTATCCAATAGTTTTATAATTATTTTGTGTGTGTGTGAAATCAAGGGGAATATTGTTCTGATTAAATATGTTTAAGATAATAAAAATGGCGATAATAGTTTTTTCTAACACATTTGATCGATAAAAAAAACTTATACTACTAAAAAATCAAGATTCAATCTAATGGTATATGATTTCAACAGATATCAAAAATATATATACATTTAATGAGTTTTTGGAAATGTTCATGACAAGAATAGTCCATCATTTCATCTTGTCTTCGAATATTTTGATAGCTGTTATATAGAGTGGTTTCAATAGAATAAAGTATTACACAATGATAATAATTAATGTGGTTATTTGATTGAAAAAATAAGTAATGAATATTTTGAGAGAATGTGTTATTATAGTTTTTATTAATAAAACTTTCCATTGATATGAGACATTGAATATTCTAATTGGGTGTCATGGTTTATTATAAGATATAATGATATCATAAATGGTATGTTTATATTAAAAACATTATGAATCATCATCATGGAGAACATATTTTTGATCATGCATGTGGGGTGGTGGGTTGAGAAATGTTAGTGAATATTTGGATCCCTAATTTGAAAAATCCTCAAAATTATAAATTCTGTTTTAAATATATGAAAATCTATTTGTTTATAATCCATTTATTAGAATTCTAGGCGAACATATTCATCTTATTGATTACATGGATAAACTGTTGACATGGTATTACACAAATAAAATTGTTTTATATGATTACCTTTAATAAATTTAATTACTTTTTTTTATTAAAATTTTACCATTATTAGTTAATATTTAAATAAAATGTTATATAATCACACATTGTTAACCACGAATGAGATATGTCATTTTAGACTTATGTCATAACACAATGCCCAATTTTATTCAGTCAATATCACTATGTCTATCCAGCTGAGTTATATATACATAATTTCCAGCATTGGAAAATGGGTTTCAATGATAAAGCTTTTCCAAAAGTGAGTGATTATAGAGGAAATATATATATGTACGAATAAGTGCATGAGTTCCTTCCATTTTTTTGACATTTTGTGAAACATGCAGATTCTTGAGGAATTCCTATACTATGCATTATCAAATATATTTTGATTTTCTATTTATATTTACCATTCATTATAATCCTACTTCATATTGTTTTCATAATTGATAAATATTTTATCTTGTTAAATTAGTAGGATAAAAATATAAAACAACTATATATATAATTTATAATGCTATGATTCATGGAAATAGTGAATTTTGAAGTTCATATAACTTGAGTTCAGCGGTATGATATTTTTATCTATTTTTTATTTGTTATGTAAATTCGTAAGTATAAACTTAACATTTATTATTGTTCTGATGATATTATGTGCAATGATTTCATTATTAGGGTTCAAACACAAGAAAAAAAATTAGTATTATTTTATTTATTTTATTTAGATTAATATTCCTTATATTTTTTAAAATGTGTTGATAGACCAATAATTACTTGTAAGTGTAGAATGACAATATCAAAAAATAATGGCAACCAAATTAAAAAAGGATACACATGAGATTTATTATAGTGAAAGTTATTTCACACATATAATATGTTTTTTAGGATTGAAAATTAACTATGATGTAATAAAATATCACATGTGTTATTATGATTTATGAATACATTGTCCTAATTTTACAGAATTGCATTTGACCCCCAAAAATATCTGTATCATTGATACCTGATTCAATTGATTATGGTAATTGAAATAATATTATATTAGTTGAAATGGATTTCACCATTTATAGGAGTTTTATAAAAAAATTTATAAATACACATTTGAATTGTATATAAATATCCACGTTCATTTGTACAAAATCATTCCAATTTTACATTTCAAAAAAACTTATAGTTTCATTCCACATAAAAATCAAAGTGCACCTTTTATTTATAAAAGAAAGTATTTAATAATCGGAGGTTTTCTAATGATTACATGCCATTTTATTAATAGAAGATCCTATTTCATTCCACAATAAATATGTATTTCTTTATGATGAATTTAATTTATCTGTAAAGAATAATATTTTATATGAATTTATTAATAAACTATTTTTGATTCGTTTTATAAAGATGAAATAATTCATTAAACATTTTATATGGGAATGTTATTTCCACATTCTGTGTGGAATTCCTTAAATATACTATAGAAACCTCTAGTTAACTATATTGTTTAATTTTTTCTCTTTAATTTCACTATTTATTGTATGTTCATAAGAGTTTAGTGACATTGTGCATAATTATTCATGGACATCTTGTTAGAGAAACATCTGTATGTTCAATAGTTCTAGTCATTCATGGAAGAAGAAAAATTAAGTGGTTGGAGAGAAAACCATATAATTATTTTTAGACTATTTAGTTTATCTTCTATTTTTATGTACCTTGTATGTAGTTGATTTTACAATGATTGAATAATTTATTAAAATAATTATCTAATTTGGGATTTAGTTATTTTTTGCATGATTTGGTGGTGTAAAATTTTATTTTCGGATTACCCATTGGTTATTAATTTAGGTTATAATATTTATTTGATGTGTTCTTTTATGATATTCTATTATGCATAATGATACCGTGACACCTAGTTTTAATTTTTTTTCATAATATTAGAGACACATCATTCAAATACACAATGGATGTGGATTTAGATCCCCCTTGATAATGCTTCTCTAAAACCTTCATGTCAGTTTGTTGGCTTCTCTAACCGCCATCATTTATCATGAAAGGAATATGTATTTTATGAATCACATTTTTACAGGAAATAAAATTTCACATGTTTTTAATTATCACTAGAAATTCATACATTAATATTCATGGTCATAAAACAAACAATCATTCTTGAACCATGTGAATCTTCTGTGGTGCTGGTGGTGGAATTATAGGATATTCACATTTCTCTATGAAATTGATTAACTGAGTTGCCTTATCAAAGTATTTTAAGGGAAACTACTTTCAAACATCTATGATGTTCCTTATATATTGATATCATGTTCACATAAGTTATCTATCATCAAATTTTACTACACGATATAGGAATATGAGAATCATGGTCTCTATATTTCTTAATATTTTTAAACATACCAACCATTGAAGCAGGACTTGATGTTTGTTTTGTAGATAATCCATGTTTAATTCTAACAAATGATCAGTATAAAAAAATGGGGAAAATAGAGTGGGATATAAGTGAATAAAGATATATATATATATATAATATATATCTTTATTTCTATTTATGTGTAATAAATATTGTTATTTATATATTTTTATATTTATATAATTATGTATATTTTAATAATTTTAAATATTATAAATAAGTATAAATTTATTTATAAATATAAAATAATAAAAAAATATATTTATTATATTTATAATTATATGTAATAAATATATATCATTAATATATTCATCATAGATAATTATGAGTGTATAATATAAATTGATAATGGAATGCTAATAATTGATTTATATTATTATATATATTAATAAAATTTTATATTTATAAGTATTTATTAATATATATTTTTATATATAATAAATGTTTTTATTAATATTTTTATTTATTTATATATTTATTTATATTTTAGTCGTTATACATATTATAAATAAATATAAATACATTTATAAATGTAAAACTATAAAAAATATATTTACAATATTTATAAATATATATAATTAAAATATATAATTAATATATTTATTATATATAATTATAATTATATAATATAAATATATAATATAATTTAATATATATATATATTAATTTATATTAATATTTTTATAAAATTATAAAATTATAATATCTATATTTCTTATGTTTGTAATAGTATAAATATATATAATTAATATATTAATTATATATATTTATAAAATTATAAGTAAAATAAATATACATTTAAATAATAAAAAAATTATAACAGTTGTATTTATTATATTTATAATTTTTTTAATATATATATTTAATATATAAATTATAATTTTATAATTATTTAAATATATCAATATTTATTTATAATTATAATTATAAATTTTTGTATATATTTAATGATATATTAATTTAATTATATATACTTATAAAATGATAATTATATTATATTTTGTATTATAATTTGATAAGTATTTAAATATATATAAATATATTTATAAATAAATGTATAAATAAAAAATTTTGTCCAATATTTCCTATAATTATAGACAAATATATAAGTAAATAAATAAATAAATATATATATATATATTCAGTAAGTGGGAGTACAATTATATTAAACACACACACAACACACACACATGTCGAAAAGTCAGGCCATAACCCTCCAAGAGATAATCCACCCATCATGCCTTATTTATTCAGTATATGGCCTGAAGGACTAGTAGACATGAATCCAATTACATAACTCGATGACCCAGTGCAGCGGCATGCCTATATTATTGTACCCATTTTGGCAGTCATGTGTCATGCATACAAAACCACTTGTGTGCAACTTTCTTGTGTCACTACCTGGTTGAATAAGTTCGCCCCACCCAGATATGAACAGGAGATTAATGCATTATTACAAGGATCCTTTGCCACTTGTATAATCCCCTAAATTATATATATTTTTATATAATTTTTTATTTATAAAATTTAAATAGATGTATTTACTATAATTTTATAATTATTTCAATAAATTAATATAGTCAAAATTATGATTATAAAAAATTACATTGAAAAAGTATCTATATATAATTAAAAATTTATGTTAAAAAGATAATAAATATATTTATTATTAAAATATATTTATTTTAATTTTCAATCTATTTATGAGAACATAATTGGTTCATGGGTTACATGAATGAATCACAAACATAGTAAATTACAGATCATAAAAAACCATTCATCACATAAATTAAAAACATGAATTATATTATCTGTCAATGTATAAATGAACATTCATGACAGATACATAAACCCCACCCCCCAATAAAATTCTGAATTTATTTTTTGGATACAATCTGAATTTTCTTTAGTGATTTTATTTTTTTTGTAATTCTATTTGTTAGCATTGAGACATTATTTTTTCCACGACCATTAGATTTTTTTGTAATAGAATATTTCTTTATATATTTCCTATTGTATTATTTTGTTTGAATGTATAATTTTCTATACATTAATTCATTTTATGACCTTGATATTCAAGTTAAGTAGGTTATGGTGTAGAAAAAAATATGAAAATTTGAGTATTTATGTATATTATTGAACATACTCTAAAAACAAGTTTCATTGAATATAAATCGAATGTATTTTCTCTAGATTATATTTTGTTAAATAATTATTAATTTTTGTTATTGAATGAACATATTACATATATAGTGAACCTAATATATTAATAAAACATTCCCACACACACTAATATATATATATATAGTTGACATAACATGTTTAAGTGATGGTGTTGATACATATTGAAATATATCTCTAAATTATTATCATTGTGTTTTTTCATTTTTGAACTTCCATTTATTGGTGTAAAAATAGGATTTCTTTAGTGATTTTAATATTCTCATAATGTAACAATTCAATACATTTCATAATAAAATAATAATTTTCAGTTTTCAGTTTTTATTCAAAAATCAAAATTTTATTTAAAATTTAATTTCAATTTTTATTTTTATCTTTAAATAAATATAAATTTCATTACTAGAAGAAATATGTTCAAAAAAATAAATTGTATAATGAATCAAAAACATCATACCTTGAAAAAAAACATGGCCTTAAAAACCATTACTCATATTTTTTTTCAACCACAGAAATGATATTTATGAATTATAAATTTTTTTGTTATTAAAATATATCATTCAAAACGGGGTTCAACAATACCTAACCCATTCCTCAAACTCAAAAATATGAAATTATTAATTATAAAAAATTCTCCATGTATTTAGATGATTGTTAAACAATAAAAGTGTACAAAAAAGCATAGGGATACTATGGAAAAATTAATTTACGAATGGAATTCATATCTAGATTAATTAAAAATAAAATATAATCCATTTATATAATTTATTTCAATTAGTTTTCTAGGTAAAATATTTAAATATAGAAAATAAAAATATAAAGGAGTAAAATTTGGTGACATTAGATAATAAGATTATATTAGGGAAAACATATTTGATGGTAAAAAATTATAAGTTACAAAAAAACAATGAAAAACAATGAAAAAATATATTTATTATTTAAAACATAAAAGCACTATTATTCAAACTAGTTTTGTTTGAAAAATGTGATGTCCATGAATGCGACATCATTTATTCAATATATTGAAAATCATAGTCATGCATATTCCTTATATTATTTTTCAATAATCATGTTTTTACTACCAAGAATGATATATTTTCAATAAAAATTATCTCTTTTCAAAAATGAACATTTATTACTCAATTATTAGGAGGCGATGTTTTTTAATTTCTATGATTTCATTTGTTTATTTGAATTAAATGTGTTAGACATGTTTTGAATAAATATTTCTATATTATTCAATGATTTTCTGTATTTATTGATGTTTAAAATTCTATTTTTCTTCATTCACCGATATTTTTATAGTTATTTATTGTGTATGTGCAATGCAGGGTCATGTTGTTCCAATGAAATATTTAAAAGTCCCTCAAAATTGGGATAAGAATTTTTCTAACAATTTTTATGGTTTTGTAAAAATAAAAACTCATGTATACAAAAAAAAATTAAGATTTAATCTATTGGTATATGTTATCAATGGAGGTCACAAGTTAATACATTATAAAAATGTTTGGGAGTGTTGACAATTAAAGTAGTCCATAAATTAAATCTCATATTCTAATATTTTTATTAAACTAATATAGAGTGATTTCAAAATAATAAAATATTTTATAATAATAAGTATTAAAAATGTTTTCATAGTTAAAAGTTAGTATGTTTTTAGTGAGTGTGAGTGTCTATAGTTTTAATTAATAAAATATTTCATTTATTTGACTTATTGAATATTATAATTAGTTTTTATGAATTATTGTATGACATTGAGATATCATAAATGGTTTTTTTTCTTAACATACATGATGAATCGTCATCATGGATATCTTATTGTTTATCATGTGATCGTGGTGGGGGGTTGAGAGAATAGGGTGAATATGTGGAAATCGAATTTCAAATATCCTAAAAATGATTAAATTTTTTAAGGATATGATACATCATTTATTTATGAACCACGAGATTAATATTGCGGATGAGATTATTCATTTTATGGATTAAGCAGCTTAATGGCCTATATAGAAAGATACATAAAATTTGTTTTATATGATTACATTGAATTAATTTATTTACATATATTAATTAATGTTTTATATTTATTAGGATATATTTTAATATTGTGTTTTATCATCCCGCACTATTATCCAGAAAATAGAGATGTGGTTTTAGACTTATTTCAGCACACAATGCCCAATTTTCTACAGCAAATATCTCTATGTATATGCAGATCAGATACAGGTATAGAAACTTATTCCCCTGGACAATGCATGTTAATGATAAACGTTTACAAAAACTATTTGACAATAATGTATATACATATTGGAATTGAAAACCATATGAGTTTCTTTTATTTTCAAGAAATTACATGAAACATGAGATTCTTAGGTGATTTCAATACTAATAATTGTGAATCATATTTTATTTTTCTATTTATTATTCCCACTCTTTAAAAATTCACTTGTTATTTTATCATAATATAGTAATATTTTATTTTCATACAGTGGTTAGATCATATTCAGAATCCACTTCATTCACTATTTATGATGATGTGATTCAAAGAAATTATTGATGTCATGATTAATATAAATTTCATTCAATGATAATATTTTTTAATCTATATTTTGTTTCATTCTTTTATAAACTTTTATATATTAATTTATGAGTTAACTATTGTTTTGATGATATTTAGTAAAATGAAGTCATTCATGGGTTTCAGACACTCACAAAAATCTTTCCTACTTAATTTTAGAATTCTATTCTTTAGAATGATTTTTATTATATTTTATAGAATGTTGCGATAAAGGCACATTCAAATGTTTGTATATAATTACAATATCAAAGTCTATACTCCACCAAATTAATAAGGGACACACATGTGATTTATTGTGGTGCTTTTTATTTAACACCTAATATATTATTTTCATGGATTCATTAGACACTGTGATGTATTAAAATATTCCATGTGGAATTCCAATTTAAGAAGACATTGTCCTTATTTAAAAACATTTCATCTGATCCCCAAAAAGTTTTTTATCATCAATAAGTGATTAATTTCATTATGGTAAGGGAAATAGTTTTGTAATAGTCGTACTATATTTTACCAATTCTAGCAGTTTTATAAATAATTTATACTACTTATTCATGTGAAATATATTTAAATATCAAGGTTCATTTTTAGGCTAACATTCCTGTTGTACATTTTATAATATGGTCTGGTGTCATTCAACATTAAAATCAATGATCACTTTTTAATATATAAGTCGAATTATAGATTTAATTATATATTTTCTATTACATATATTCCATCATTTAATATACTATCCTATAACATATCACCATTAATATATATATATATATATTTTGTGAATTTAATTATTATATTAAGAATATTATTTTATATTAACACATTATTAAATAATTTTCCTGTCATTTTATTAACAAAAAATACATTTATACACATTTTATATGAGAATCATATTTCCAAAATATTAGAAAAATTTCATAGATGTTGTGCAGGAACCTATTTTTAACCTCATTGATAAATATTTATTAGTAATTAAACTATTTATGAAATGATCATATTAGTTTAGTGAAATTATAATAAATTATTTAGTAAGGAATAATAGGAGAGACACCGACATGGTCAACAATTTTAGTGATTCATGGATGATGAAAAAAGAAGTGAGTGGACATAAAACATTGGAACTAATTTTTTAATCTCTTGTTTCTATTCTATTTTGATGTAAATTGTATGTATATGATTTTACAATGCATGAATATTTTACTAAAATAATTATCTAATGTTTGATTTAGTTAGTTTTTATTTTAAATTCTTTAGAAAAATTTATTTCATGAATACCCATATGTTTTTACATGAATCTGTAATATTTAGTTAATGTGAGGTTTTATGATGTTATATTATGCTTTATGTTACTGTGACCACTCATTTAATTTTGCTTCCTAATATTAGATATATGAATTTCAAATAAACAATGAGCATGAATATATACCCGTCATGAAATGGATAATATCCTAAATTTATGTAAGTTTGTTGGATTCTCTGATCTCCTTCTTTTATCATGAATAGATTAAGTTTGGTATGATCAGATTTTGAATGTGAGCCCATTGAATATGTTTCTATTACCATTACATGTTTAGAAATTTAAATCCATGTTCATCAATCCTATATTGATTCTCGAACCATCTGAATCTTTTGTTTTATTGGTGGATGAATCATATGATATTAACTTTACACTAATTAATTTATTAATATGATTTCAATATTTAAGAATATGAATGTAAAATGAGTGGAAACTTATATGATTCTCTTTATAGAGTGATATGATGTGCAGATAAATTTATTATCATCTATTTTTTATGGTCTATATTGGAATATGATAATCAATGTCTCTCTATCTTTCCCTCCATTTTAATTAGACAATAATTAAAGTAGGACATTAATATTGGGGGTGTTCAAATATGTCTGTCTTATATATCATATAAGCTTAATTCTATCAAATTATATGCATTCAAAAGGGGGGAAAAGATAGAGGGATGTATGTTAATTATGGTTTTTTATCATTACATTCATATTTTGTCAATGTGTTTGAAAATTAACTAGTGAAATAGTGTCACTATTTGAAAATTGAGTTTTAGAGTGCCACCAATTGTTGAAAATCCATAGATAATAACCTCTTAGGTATGATGAGCGTATAATATTTTCCCCTAAATCCTTCCAAAAATATGTCATGTGTTGACCACTGGGACTAAAGGAATCATAATAATGGCATCACACTCTGAATTCTCAGGAAAATAAAACATAAAACTACAAATCAACACCCCATGGATCCAATTAAGGAATATATATTATTCCTCAAAAAAAAATTCACCTAATTGATATAAATATATTAAAAAAATACAAGTACGAATAGACACCCAATGCTCAAGATCATTCACATAATATACATATGCTACTAGAACAACAACTTAAATCTCCCTCAGACTATCCAGCAAAAAAATAAACAAACTATGGTGGGGAGAGAACATGATGTATTGATCTATATACATATAGAATAAAGATTTTTGGATATACATATTTGGAAAAAATAATCAAATAAATAGTTTAAGTGATATAGTTGGACAACAATACATAAAATTAATCTTTAGTTTCATCACCTTATCTTCTTAATCTATGGTGTATCATAAGTATGAAATGAAATTTAGAATTTCTGTCGGTATAAAATAATATGAGATGAATCCTAGAGATGTAATATCATCAGAATCTTATCACATCACAATTTATACCATAACATCATAACTATGAAAATATTATGGGAAAATTGGAAATACCAATGATCATCCAGTATCCAAAATCACTAACATATCATCTAGAAATCGGCATTACCAGCTCATAACTTATTTTAATCATCCCATTATCACATCAGCAAAACCACAACCACATAATAATCACCACTCAAAATTTATTTTTTTAAACACATTTAAACAAATTGATCCACCCATGAATACTTAAATCTACCTTCCTAAATTTAGTTATCATACACTTAAGAAATAATTATTGAAGAATTCTATATGTCGGTAAATCATGTTAACTTCCTATGTTATTTCATGTATTTTTAGTGTCCAGGTATCCATAGTTCAATGATGGAAAATGAGGTCTTGAAAGTGTTTTTTTGTATTTAAAGAGATTTTTTTGATTGAGAATTTACTCAATTTTTGAGATTTCATGTTTTAGAACTACCCTGGATATAAAATGATAAATTTTCCCATATAGGAATATTTGGAAAAAACCATTTGATGCATATTCTAATTTTGAGGTGTAGTGTTTACCCTTAGGATGATCTAACATAGAATTAAGCGGGTTTTGTAACTTGAAAATAATATATAAAAAATAGTATAACATTTTTAACCCTCTGTGTGTATTTATGGGTGGGGGAGCATTGTGAGTTACTTGACCACACTGGGTTAGGAAACATAGGGTGGCCAATTTGGCAAGATCAACATAGAACCCAAGTTCATTGGCTAGCCCGTGGGCCAGTCTAGTAAGTCTGCAGTCCCTGACCAAATTGGCCAGACATGATGTACATGGGAGTAATACACCAACACCCCTAACCCCAACATTCCATGTGGCTCACCCAATTGATTCCACTTATCCATCAATCACCTTTGTGGTGTGATTTCATTGATTCTCTCGTTAGATGTATTTTTTAAGAAAATAAATGAACTTATCCAAAATATATTCCAAAACAAGTCACAATTGATGTTATTTTTTTCAGAAATTTGGGTCCCTTTACAATGATAGATAAGATGCATTAGGATTTAGCTATGTAGGGATAATGATTATATTTGGGGAATGATTTTTGAATCATTGAAAAGGTGTGTACACCCCAATAAGTATGCTATGATGGGAACATGACCCTTATTTTCCATCATGGATTTTAGTATACCCCATGATATATGGGGATTGTGTCCTCTAGATCCACAAGAATTGGGTGCTCTATTAATTCTAATTAGGTGTAGGTCTACCACATGCTATAAAAAGTGTTTGGTACTATATTAACCGAGATACCTTCTACTGAGGCATGATTCCTCCATACATATGGTCAATACACCGCTAATTGAGGTGTATTTAAAAGAGCTGTGTGTATCCCACTATAATTCCATAAAGGTTGTCTGGGATGAAAGTTCTTGGTAGTTATTATTTTTGGAGGTGAGTGTTGATTTTTATTACAACTAGCCTATGCAGAGTAGGGGCTCATTAAAATGTTTGTAATTACCTCCTTTACAAAATATATGGGTGGTTCTAATAGTATTGGTAAGTACCCCCATTATTGGGATATATTCATGGGAATGGATTTGGTTATCCAATGCCTTTCTTGCGTGGATTCACTTTTTCAATGGTTATGAATTACAGGTTGTGGTATTCCCTTGGTTGACATGTTTACTTCAATGATTGGGTACTCAATTATTGTATTTAGTAGAAACCTAAATGTTGGAGATGTTGAGGGATTTGAATTCTTTGAGTGTAGTGACCTCATGGACACTCCATGGTTACCTTTGGGACACAATGTAATGTAGGTATATCAATGTCAAACTTAGATGAAATATCAACATTCCACATATTTATAGTGGAATTGAATTTGTGCCAGCACATGTTGTGTTTTACTGATGATGTGAGGGTTAGATGATGGTCTTGGAAGAAGTTAAACTGGTATTACTTCAATGATAACTATTTTTGATGTTTGGGGGGATATTTTATAAGATGGAGGTCCATAATGGTTGATGTGTATGTTGCGTATGGAGAATATTCCAGAATTACTAGTAATTGGGAGGAGTACTCTAGCATGTCAAATCAATCAGATTTATGGAATTTCTAGATTTACAGTTTTATTATATTAAATTGGGTGGGGATTTATTTTTTCTAAATTTCTCATTCATGCATTGTGTGCCATTTAGTCGATAATATATTTTTATCATACAAGAGCTTCATGATATCTTATAATTTTAATATGTGTTAATTGTCGAATGAACATGGATATGGTCAATAATGTTGTATGATATGGGAACATCGTTACATTCATAAGCTTTTTCCCTGTTTTTTAGGACATAGGGTCTCACACTCATCTTAAAATTGGAACATGTGGTTCCTAGATGGGTCTAGTTGTGTTAATCTGAATATCATGTAAAATTAATATGAAAATTGTTCAAGAATACTGTGGATTAATCCTCAAACAACTTATATCATGTTAGTGGATGATCTAGAAATGAAATAAGCATAAGAAAATATGTATTTTTCAAAATATGATGTATCAACACTATTATATATTTTCATTATATAAAACAGTTAAATAAAACATGATTTTATATTTTTATTCTTTAACGATTTTTAAATTTTTTGAGATATTGGAGTCTTAATTTTAATTATATTATTTACATTTACTATTTATATTTTAAATTTGAAATTTTTTCACTCTAATTTTCATTTATTTTGTGATTAAATATATTTTTTTATGATAATATAAATTATATATATTTATTTATATTTTTATAATCATTATCATACGAATTTATATTTAATATTGGTTTATAGTCATCAATTATTATTTTTAAACGTATTTATATTTTTTATAAATTTTTAATCTTTTCAGGGGTGATAATAATTTCCATTTAGATATTACATGAAATATCATTATTATTATATGATATCTCAAATGGATTTCAAAATAAAATTCAATAACATAAATTTATTTCATCATATGTATACAATTTATCCTAAAGGTTTTAATGTTTCATATGAGACTATTGAGGTTTTTAAGATGTAATTGTCTTTTTTAAATGGAATCATACTTCATAAATTGGGAATATATTATTTGGTGATTCTATCAATGTATTTGGTTTTATCAAAATACACACCGTTCTTGTTTATATAGAAAGGTTAGTGGATTTATCATGATTTTTTTAGTGTTGTATGAGGATGACATATTACTTAATGAAAATGATGTCCGGACATTACATTCTGTAAAAGTTTTGTGAAAATGATTTCCAATGAAATACATGAGATAAACAACCTTTATATTGGATATAAAGATCCATATAGATGGATAAATAGTATTTTTTCACCTAGTGAATGAAAATATAATGGAAAAGTTATTGAGTGGTTTAGTATGGATAACTCTAAGAAGGGTTCTTTTTAAGTGTTTCATAGTACTAATCTTAAGAATATCCTTCATCCTAAACTATTGGAAAAAATGATGACAATATTTTTGTGTCCTCTATATTATGTTCCATGAATATAATGTTCTGTATTTTAACTAATGTTTTGTATGGTATAAGTATATCAATATGTTACCCAATATTCTAGGAATGTCAATCAGTTGTATCAAAGAATATCATTTAGTATATTAGAATAATTAAGGAAATATTCAATGTCATTAATGGTGAGGATGAGAGCATTATAAGGGGATTAAACTAAAGCATGTCTCTAAATTTATAAATATAATATGAGATCTGAATCACATTTCATTTTTTTATGGAAATCAATCAATTGGTTAGTGGAGTTCCAAACCAGATATTGCATGGAAGTTGACAAGAAAGGTAGAATGCATCATGGAGTCACACGTAGGTGATTGTATCATTGTTTATATTTATGTTAATTGTTGAAAATGGAGTGGATTCATACATTTGAGAGGAAATTTATATTTACTATGACAACATTGTATTTAATCCTCAATCCATTAAACCTGGATATCACCAATGTATATAAAATTGGGATGAAAACAAACATCTATGAGACAATTGTTATTTCCATGGTGTATCTGGTAGGTTTTATTTTTTGAATTTTTATTTTAGGTCACATTTCTTGTAATTGAACATGCACTTGTCGTAGAAGTAGGATTCTATGAGGCAACATACTACATTAGTTAACCACTTGTGTAAGTGGGACCCCATTCTTTTATATGCACAGAAAGAATAACATGGATATAAAATAAAGAAAATACAACGAACAATTACATAAATGTCATTTTATTCTCACTTTCATAAAACATCTAACATATGAAAAATAGGTCTACAATTATTTTTCAAGAATAGGTAAATTTCCACTTATGATTCACTAATCAATATACTATACTAAATAATCTCATTGGAATGACTACCATAAAATTAAATCATCAACAACTCATAATCTAGTTCATTTCAAGGATTAATATATAAATATTAAATAGGTTGTATAAAATTACTATAGGGATGACTATTATTCTCAAATTTGTTAAAAAGAACAAAAAATGTTATTTAAATTTCTAATCCATTTATTATGTTAATGTACATTTCAAAATGGTGTTTTTACAGAAATTCCGAAATTTATTCATGGGAGGAAGAAACAACAACAAATATTTTTTCTAGGGAGTTGCTGATGTGTCTTATTATAAAAATATTTAAAAATAATATTTATCATCCACAATAATAATCCTAGAATGAAATTCATGGTTAGTTTTAGTGTGATTTGTACAACGAATAAGATGAAACAATTTATACCTACATCATCACCTTTTTTCAGTGCTACTAAAATCCCCTTATGGACTTCTATCCACATGTCACCCATGTAAAATACATCACATTAGTACAAGACATTATAAATTACACCATACATTTAGATTTCCAATTGGTGGACACTTATGAACCCTGAGAATAAATGTATTATTCAACATCTTTTTTCACCTTTTGGAGAAATCATTCATTTCTACACTAAATAAGATAATGTGAATGAATGATTTTCATGTACAAGGACAATAATAATTCAATTATCTCCATAATTACATATATCATTATAAAAACATATTCATTTTCTACACCCCTTACCAAATATCTGAAGTTAAATTTAGTTTTTATTGTTTAATTTATACTCACGCATGTGTTTTTATGTTTGTTAAAAGTAATAAAAATCATTTAACAAAGAAATATATTTCTATTGATATGGTCAATAAAATTTTCATTAGTCATTTGAAAATTATTTTTATGATATGATTGATGAACATAATAATTTCATCAATGATCATCATATTGTAAAATATATAGATTAAAAAATATAATTGAATGCATCAAAGTCCTAGAGATAATATTTAGTCGAATACATTTCCTTATACAATAAGAAAATTTAAAATGAGAAAACCAACAATATGGACACTAGATGAGAAATATTACTAATGATAATGAAGTGGTTACTGAAATCTTTCGATATAAATTATAGTAAATTAGTGAAATCATCAATAGAGTCTTCTAATATTTAATGATTTGTAGACTTAAAAAACTAACTTATAACTTGGAAACAATGTTAAATGTTCCATTTATGCACAAAGAATTATATATTGTGTATTTAATTGTGGTCATGGATTGGTTCCAATAATATATTCAAGGCCTAAAGGATTAGTATAGAAAATTTAATGGTAGGTAATGTGACATAAAACTGAAGTTTCAAACTGAAGAACTTCAATGAATGAATAAGATATTTTTGTTATTCATTAATTATGAACCTATATGAAATTGAAAAATAATAACACGATGCACCAAATAATAGATAATTCATAAAATTTATCCACTAAAGGTAAAAAATAAAAATTATGATGAAGAAAAATTTATTGTTATGAACTATGAAAATAGGGAATCCTAGAAATTAAAAAAAAATACAATGTACAACCATAATATAAAAAGGTATGGTACAATACAATAGTAAATTATATGGTGTGTGGTTCATAAATTTAATTCCAACATAAGTAATCAGTAACTATATATTGAATTCCATTTCTTATGTGTGTATGATTTTCTAGCCTCTATAGTCCGGATCCAATAAGACTACATAGTTCTACAATTTTTGGACTAAACTATCCACCACTTAATTCTGACTTCAAATTTTATAAACCAATTGAAAATAAAACTTATAGAGATATCCCATCCATATTCATTTCTTATGGTCCAAGTCCATATAAGATGTTATTTTCTAGAGCTCTTATGGTCAATGAAAATTGTAATCTTTTCATCAAAGAGATTATGGTTAAATGTTTTTAATGTTTGTACTTCCATAATTATGGGTTAGATAATTATTTTTTACTATCAGTGTTTCCCTTTAGATATGGTCTATGACATGGTCTCCTTGGAAAATAAATCAATCCAATCTAGATAAAGGTGAATAACAATACATGAAATAACCCTTTCCCGGTTTGAGAAAGATTAGGATATGTGTAGAAGTGAGTTAGATATTAAACTCCTCAATAGATTTTTCTTCATCATAATTCCATTTGAATGAAATAACCTTTCTCACTATATTTTTCATAAGATAAGAATGTCTTGATAAAATAGACAATAATAGTCTGCATGTCTTGGAAATCTCTATATCTTAAAGGCAATAATTGGAAGTTGAAATAAAATGACTATTTAAATCTCTTAGGGAAAAATTATGTGTATTTATAAGAAATTATTGGCCCAAGAAAATAAAAAGGTACCCCATATTCAATGTTATTTTGATGTAAATAGCTTGTCAAACCTCTTCGTTATAATCATTGAAGTATGATTATTTTCATGAGAATATAAGGTCGCTTAAAACATAGTATCAAAGAGTGATGATTCTAGTTTCATTTTTTATTATAATATTTACATTATATTTTTCAGTAGTCATTTTTTAGATCAAAACAATCATTTTTGTAATCATTGGAATTTCTAATATTTTTCTCCATGTCAGCATCAACTTGAGAACTTGATGTTTATGATGGATATTTATATTAATGATGATCATATTATTTTCTTGGTTATTGAAATTATTAATTATATTATGTTTTTAATCAAAATTCAAACATCCACTATTGAATTTATCACCTATTATGTAATATGTGAATTTATCTATTAATATCCAATGACTGAAGTATATTTATACATTTCATGTTAATTATTCATTATATAAATATTTCATAGAATATATAGAACTACCGACAAATTGTATATTATTATTGAAGAGTATTTCAAATTTATATGTGTTGAATAATAATCTACTACATTGTGTATTAATATAATGCTCGATACTTTTTCAGTATAAAATTCAAGTGAGTGCATAAATATTGAAAATTAGGAATAGTAAATGTAGTGGAAGCATCAGGAGTCACAGTAACAAAAAATATTTTCACATGAATAAAATTATAAATAAAAGAATATGAAAATAACTACAAGAAGATATCACATGACTCAAAGATTCCAGTGGTTCAGTATTAATCATTATATCCATGGAGAGGTAGAATCTATATATGATTCGAGAGAAAATATATATAGAGAATATAATAATTTTATAGCATAGAAAACCATATCTCTAAAAGAGATAAAAATGAGGATGAATCACTTCAACACTAACTACCCAATATGTCCACTGTGCTAAAGTGAATTACAGATAAATTTATACATTGTAATATTGTTTTATCCTAGGATAAACACACAACACCCCCTACCCGTAGTCTAATGAATTGGAAAAACACCCCACCCCCAAAGCATACAACCTAAGATGAACTCCCCCAACGACAGAAAACAATGTGACATCTCCTCAACTCCCATACTTGAGAAATCCCTTCTAGATTGTATTCGTGTATCTAATATTTAGTTCTAAAGATCAACATCATTTGATATTGAATTTTTTTTGATGATTCATTTTGGGAAATATTAGCAGGTTTAATTATTCCTTGTGAATAACTAGTTTGAAGATATTATTCCATATATCGTATATACCGTATACATGACCTGTGCACTAAATACAAATAATTTTTTTCTTTATACATATAATATATTAATATAATATGTAGTATATAAATAACATGTTATAGTTATTTTGTAGATACAAACTGAAATATCTCGAGGACTGATCATCAGTTCGATTTGATTTTTTTGATGACTATTTATTAGCATTGAGACATAATTTTTTATAGGTCCTATAGATATTATTTTAATATAATAATTATTTATATGTTTTTTGTTTATTTACTGAATGGATAAATTTTTTACCTTTATGCATGTTAATATCTTGTAAGTCTAGTAGATCAATTTAATGTGTTGGAAAAATTATGCACATTATAGTATTTATGAGTTTCATTTAATATTCCTTAAAAAATTGTGGAATATAAATGTAAAATATTTTTATACATTATATTTTTTAAATCTTTGATATTATGTGATTATTAAATGCATATAATACAAATTATGTGAACATAATATATTAATATAACACACAATAATTGATATATTTATATATATAAATAAATATATTGAACATATACGTATATAATTAACATAACTCATTTTTAGTGATGGTGTACATAAATATTAAAATATCTATTTAAATCTTTTCATATTTGATTTTATTTTTTTTCACATTAATTTATTGGTGCTAAAAATAATATTGTTATACGGATTCTAATATTCCTATAATGTAATATTTCAATATATCTCTTAGTATAAATATAAATTTGAATATAATTTGTTATTGAAATTTTAATATTAATTTAAAATTATAAGTTTCAATATTAATTTGTTATCTAAAAAATAATTTTCAATATTAATTACACAAGCTATATGTTCAAAAAATATATTTTAACATGAAACAAAAATCTCAAACAATGAAAAAAACATTGATTTAAAAAATATTACCATTACTTGTAGAAACATCGGTATGGTCAATAGTTCTACTAATTCATGGAAGATGATAAAAAATAAATGGAATGAAACTGATTGAATTTTTTTGGATTATTTTGTTTCTATTTTAATTATTCTATACATAATATGTAATTGATTTTATAATGATTGAATATATTTTTAAAAGAACAATCTAATGTGTGATTTAGTAATCTTTTATTTATTATTGTGTTGTAAAATTTTATTTCTTGAACACCCATGGGTTTTTTAATGAATCCATAATATTTAGTGGATGTGTGATTTTATGATGTTCTTGTGTGATTTATTTTACTATGACCATTGTTTTTATTTTTTTCCTAATATTATTGACTAGAAATACCAATACACAATGAGTGAGAATATAGAACCCCCTTGAAAATGCTACTGGACAACCATTATGTCATTTTATTGGATTCTATAACCACTATATTTTATCACAAATTGACTATTTTTTATGAAAAAAATATTTATATGAAATATTATTGCATATTATTTCTATTATCAGTACAATTGTGTACATTTTTATTCATTCTCACAAAACCTGTATTCATTCACGAACCATATGAAGAATCTATGGTGTGGTGGTTTAATCATAGGGTATTAATATTTAACTATGAAATTGAATAATTGATTATCCAAATATTAGAATTTTATGGGAATCTGAGTTCAGTAATCTTTGATGATATTTATACAGTGATATGATTTTCACACAATATTTTTATCGTAAATTTGTACTACGCTATATAAGAATATGATAATTATTATCTCTCTATCTTTACATATTTTTAAAAGTCCTACCATTTTTTTTATACATGAATATTAGTGAAGTTCAACTATTTTTGTCTTGTTGATACTCTATATAATATTTTAACAAAGGATATGCATTGAAAAATTGGGAAAGAGATAGTGAAGTAAGTGGATGAAGTTGTATTTTCCATTACATGCATATTTTTTCAAATGGTTTTCAATGATAACTAGTGGAAATATTTTCACTATTATAAAATTTAGTTTTGGAATGAAACCAATAGTCTCCAATCCCAACAAAATCCCCTCATTGGTAGGAATAAGGGAAAATATTTTCACAAGAATCATTCCACCAATAGGTCATGTGATGAGTAATGGGTTTGTGAGTATTTTTCATAAGAACATGAGGCATTACCCTCTTAATTCTTAAAAATAAAAAAAATAATACACCCAATGTTTAACATTAAGGAAAAAATATGTTTCTATTACCAAATTGTTACACGCATGACATAAATACATAAACAATTTAGGCAAGAATGGAAGTCAAAATATCTAGATCATTCTCAAACTCTACCCAAGCTACCTAAACAACAACTGTAATCTCCCTCAGGCTATCCGATTAAACAAATAACAAATTATATAGGTGTGAGAAATTTAAGTATTCAGCTATATCCTTGTGTAATAAAGGTATTGGGATAGACACATGTTAACAAATAAATCAAATAAAGTGCATGATTAAGATAGTTTAAAAACAATGCATTACAAGTAATTCAACTTTAGTCACATTAACTGATCTTATTAAACTATGGAATATAATAAGTAATAAATGTAATTTATAATGGATGGGTATATATAATAATATGATAATAATCATAGAAAAGTAACATCATCATAATCATATCACATCACAATTTCTATCATACATCAAAACCATCAAGAAATCTTGGCAATGTAGAAAAGCCAAGATCTCTAACTATGCCAGGAATCACAAGAATATCAACCAATAATAGGAATTCCCACCTCTCAACTTTTTTGAATCATCCCATTATAACATTTCCAAAACCACAACAACATCATAACCATAAAAACATGCCCCCACAGTATCCCCATATCCTCACATCCTGACCTCATTGAATCATGTTATAACCATAATCCATCACAACCCTTAACATGACGCAACCCTAATCAATACCGACACAAAACAATATATAACACTAATAAATATTGCCTAGTACAATAATCCCATTTCACCCATAGATTATAAACTAAAAAAATTCCTCAACTACGTATAAAAACATTTAAATAAATAATGGTTGTAATTTTTTATCTTAATATGTTATCCACCATGCTTCATACTATGTTCATTTATTTTATCACTTTTTATTCATTTAAATTCATTTCAACCATTTTTTTCAAATAGGAATACTTACACCTACCTTCCAAAATTTATTTATCTCACACTTATAAAATAATTTATCAAATGATTTTCCAAATAATGAAAACAAGTCAACTTCTAATAAGATTGATGCATTTATAGTGTTCGTAGACAAATAATTCATTGATAAAACATTAGGAATTGAAAGAGTGTGTTTTTTGTAGTGTCCAAGAGTTTTTAAAATTGATAATTAACTCATATATTATGTTTTCATGTTTCAAAATCACCTAGATGTAAAATAATAAATTTACCCAAGTAGTTATTCTTGGAAATATCATTTTATGGATTTATAGATTATGAAGTGCAGTGATTACCCTTGAGATGAGGCGACATGAAATTATGATTGTAATAGTGCAAAAAAATAATTTATTAAAATGTATATAATATTTTTAACACTGTATGTGTATTTTATGGTGGCGGTTCCTTTATCATGAAAAGGACACACTTGGTCAGGCGGTGCAGGTCGGCCAGCTGGGCCAGCTCAACGCATGGCCCAAGTTCATTGTCCGGCCTGCGAGCCAGTCAAGTATTCATCCCAACCAGATCTAGGAGGGACCATGCAATGTGAATGAGATCCATAAAACTACAGCCCTACCCATTATGTCATGTGGATCACCCACAGATCTCCACATGGACACCAATCACATTTGTGTTGTGATTTCAATTATTTTATTGTGAGATGTATGTATCAAAAAACGAATTAACCTATCCTATATATCTTCTGACACATATCATGATTTATTGTTTTTTTAAAGTCATAAGAGCCCATTTTCAATAACATATTTTTTTTAGGAATTATCTCCTTATATATTATGATGGGATTTGTGGCATGATATTCAGAGCATTCAAAGGGCCAGTAATCCCATTGATGTATTCTATGATGGGAAATGGGCCCCCTTATTTCCATCATGGATTTAAGTACCCACCCAATGATACTTGGGGAATGTTTCCTCAAGATCAACATGGTTTAGGTACTACATTACTGAGGATTACGTATAGGTCTAACACATGCTATGAATAAGGATCAATTTTCCCTCAACCGAGGTGCCTTCTAGTGAGGTGTGATTCCTATATAAATATTTTAAATACTCCCTTGACTAAGGTTTCTTCCAAATATGTGTTTTTCACCCACTATAATTCAATAATGGTTTCATTGGTTATTTGTTTTGGGTACTTAAATTTTGTAGTTTTGCATTCAAATCTATCCTATTGTTGGCTTATACAGAGTAGGGTATCGTTCCTATTTTAGGAATTATCAATTTTATAACACACAGGGGTGGTTCTAAAAGTATGGATTAGTACCCCGTTAATATGGATCTATTCAAATGATTGTCATGGATTATCCTATGTGATTAGTGAATGGAATCACTATATAAATGGTTCTAAATTATATGGTGTGGTATTCCCTTGGATGAAATGTGTAAATAAATTAGTGGGTAATAGTTTATGGTATTTAGTAGAAACATGAAAGTTGTATAGATCGATTGATTAGACTACTTCAAGGTTTTTAACTACATAGGTAGTCCATGGTTACCATTAAGACACATCATAGAGTAGGGATATTAATGTCAGACATATTAGACATTTCATTATACAAAGAATTCAATGATTCAGAATCCTTGTGCACCACATGAATGTTTTTTTCTGATGATTCACAAGATAGATGTTTGTCTCATTAGAAGTGAATGGTCACTAGATGTCCTTACTAAAATAGTGTTATGGCCTCCCAGGTCCAAGATCATTCAGATGATGGTGTAAAGTAGTTTATGGGGCTACAATACCTCTATCTCCAAATTCTGCGCTACTTCTATGGTTATGCTAATTTTCACACAACTATACTTCCATATTGATATCACATGGTCTACTTTACCATGGTCAGTTGGATTCACTAATTTATTCCATCATTTGGGACAAGGGGCGTTGGACACCAAACCCTTAGAGTAGGGGTTAATTCCCCCTACAACACCCAATGATCTCAAAATGCTTCTCGAACAACTAGAGTTTCATGCATAGTATGAGTCACAAGAACTGAACCAACACCATCCAAAAACATCAAGATTCACCAATCCAACAATAATGAATGATTCCAATTCAAGTATATACGAGATGATTGTACCATATTTTTTCTAGTTGGGGAAGATGTGTTGACGTGTTCAGATTCTCAAATGATATCACATGAAGTTTCACTAAACACAAGAAAGTAATTAATGTGAAGAAAAATAGATATTTTTTTTAATGAATAATGAATAAATTACTATTTAGTTAAACCCAATTCAATTGAATAAAGATATAAATACATACCTATAAATTAATAATGATTGAATCATATACATTTTAGTTAATAATTGGTGTAATTGAATGAAGAATGAAACATTTTGTTTTGTAGTATAAAACCTATTTTTTCACATATTTTCATGGTCATCATGTTTTTATTGAATCCCGATAAATTATATTAGTAATATATGCACATTATATGTGTTTTGGAAGTTAAAATCCATGAGTGAATTATCTAGGATTTTTGTATGATAAAATATACAACACAAAAACGGTATTAAGAAACGTATATGTAGTGTGGTTATACAATATATATTAATTACGTATAAGTAGTCTTAATATGTGGTGTGTATACAAGTGAAATATATTCATTATATACTAACTAATACCATGATTGTGGAGTGATTACAATTTGGATATGTAATATTGGACAAATATTTTTGGTAACTAATACGAAAAATCCTGGAATTACTGTGTCACCACAAATATTCATCCAATGGATATCAAGATTGAAATATGATATAATGGTATGTGTTGGAAATATCCAATTAGCCAATACCAATGAATACAAACAAGAGTCAAGGAACTAGGAAATAATAAGAACATAAAAAATGTTTTTGTGCACCACCAGTAGGGATGCTTTTCTAGAGGATTCCATATAATTATACATATAAAAAAATATAGATGTATTTAAAACATCATTTAAAACCACTCAAGATCCATAATGATGTCAATCCCCATTGAGCCATAAAAAATAAAAATATATGAGGGAAAATAATGAGGGTGAGGAAAAAACTAGTGAAATTAATAACCACTTAAAATTATTTAATAATGACATCCCCAAATTTTAATCAAGCCCACAGGGTATCAAGAAAATAAATTTTTACATGCAGCATAAGAAACCTGGTGTGTCCATGTGACTTCATGAGAGTTTCTTGAAACTACCAATCCCTCGAGTCCTCATCACATTCCAAAAACTCTCCACAAAGAATGTGGCATGCGTGTAGATGGTCTTGGTGGCCATGGAATTGACAAGTATTCTCATAGTGGACATAGACATAACATTGTCCCTCCAAAAGAATTAATTATTTCTCAAATTCCTAGGGATGTTATCATGCATTATATGTTGAAAAACATACTCAATTACATATTCTCCTTTTCCCTCAATTCCTCAGATGATGATTTCATTAGTTAATCCACAGACCATTGTTGGCACCATCATCGGTGATATTCTGCATCGCTAAAAGAGTTTCACTCATTGACCATAGTGAAGTGAAAATTTTCCATAGTGTCTTGTGAACAATCAAATCCATGTTGTGTTGTCATCTTGATAATTTTTTTGATGGTGTTAAATAGATGTTGGAAGGTTCATGTTTGGAATATAGTGCTTCCAACTCGTCTGATGGTGTCATAGAAAAACCCACTACATCTGATGGTGTGGTAATTACCTCAACCACGTCCCATGTGACATTTTCTATAGAGAACATGCTAGTGGTTATGGGTGGTGATCTCTGGTATCCAATAGTGTTTTCTTTCTCATCTATCCATGGTATATATACCATAGTGTGATCAATTGTGAATGACTCCTCACAACTAAACACATATTTTAATTAATCAAAATTGCATTCCTAATATGCTGCCACATCAAATATGATATCATGCAATACATGAACATGATTTAAATTGGGGACCTACATGCGGTACTCCAAGTATTTTTATTCATATGAAATAATTTTCATTAGCATACTAAGGTAATCCAGCTTCCTCAATTAAGCCTTCCCAATCTTCAAATGCTTGATATAGACAATGGTTCATAGAAATTGCTCCATTAGTTGTTTTTCCAATCAAAACTTGTATGATGTCATCCTGTATAGGCATTTATTCATTTAATGGTGGAGGATGAAAACATAATTAGATATGATCTTACACCAAAACATCCCAAGGATACACTTGGACTTTAACATTCCATGAGACATGGTCACTTTCATCTGGTTTCTACATTCAACAACCCCTGTATATTTTGATAAATTAAAAGATATGATATTTTATTTATGTGATTTATTTATTTTTATTTTTCACCCTATAATGAATTGATATGCTATGGTATATTTATTGGGATGTATCATTTCATCTATCAATTAAATTTAATGGTTATGAAGCCATTTAATCAAATTATTTTTTATGTTGGAATTAATTTATTTATTAAAATCACCCACAGAAACTGGTTCCCATATCGTCTTTTTATAATTGTATTTCATTACATAATTGTAATTATTAAATTTATTTAAATAAATAATTAAAATTAGGATTACACAAAAATCAGTCAAAATTCATCAATGTGTCCCCCGTTGTGTTTGGGATCGACCCCCTACTTCCTCTATCCTATGTTATAGTAGTTAGTGTAGTTTGAGTACATTGTAAATTTATAGTTTGAAATCCCTACATAGAAGTAGAGATTCCACATGACTGTATCAACTATTTACTATATTGATTATTAATGATAGAAAATTTATATTTGGGTAACCATTTGGATGATATCACCCAACTGATAACAGATATGTCTTTGGTGATGGTCAAGATTGATGATAAGGTTAACAGAGTACCTATTGAAATGGAAGAATAAGAGAAATATTTTCATTTATTGGGTTTGATAAAATATTATTATCATAATATTGTCACCAACTTTCTACTTATAAAATTCAATTTTATTTTGGATGAAGTTATTTCATTATTGTCGATGAATGAGACTCAGTGATAGACCAATGATTTTGTTCATCAGGTTTATATAGAAACTGTTAAAAAATGAAAAATATTAAAAATGTAATTTAAGGAACATGGAAAAAATATTTGTATACCATTATAATTCTTATATAGGTTGAGGGTGAAAAAACTTTTGTTGGAGTTGATTGTCAAAGCCCAGATCTTTACAATGAAGGGTTGATTATTTAACCATCTTTATACCATATGACACAAAATATGGGACTATTTACTTCATAATACGATGTTTACTTTGGTATATTAAATATGTGTAATGGAGAATATGTCAGTCTCATTATTGATGGTGATATTTTATCACTACAAATTCATGTTATATGCTATTTTTGAGGGATGTGCAACATGTTCTAAGTGTATGCCAATTTTTTATCAACCTTCATTCATTGTAATATTTGGTCGAATAGTTCATTTAGAAATGGAAGACCAACATTATCTTAATAATTGAAGGTATACGTTTCATGAAATATGGTTGAAAAATTTCATAGGATCAATATAAATAAGTGAAATGAAGTAATGAATGTAGTTTCAAATAGGAACACATTAGGTTTTTGCCATAGGAAATTATTGTGCATGAATAAAAGATTATCAAAATGTTTGATGAAAGATTGTATGTTGAATCAAGAACGGTATGGTATTTATTTCTCACACATAATTCTTTTTCTTATGTTAATTTCATTAGTTAATAAGAAATAAATATCAAACATCATTGTGATGTGATGAGAGTTAAATATTGCTTAGAGGGTGTTGAGAAGATGGAGAATTTTGTTTCCCTATGTACTCCATATTTTCTGGTGATCAATATTATGGGGTATCCATGTGTTGGTTCTTGTCTTCTATAATAGGGTAGTGACAAAATAGTTATTATGAAGTCATTGGTGTTTTGATTTATTTTTTATAGGGAGCTATCAGTTTTTTATGAGAGCTATAAATGAAAACTTCAATAAATTCAATAGTGGATGATAGTTGGTGTGAAACCGTTAGGTTTTTATTCCAATTTAGATTATTTTAATTATTCACCTTCACTGTTTGGATGAAGAGGGAGATTTATAAGTTCATCCTATTTTTCATTTTTTCTAGAGTAGGTTAAAGCAGAAATGACATGGATTTTTAGGGGATTAAAATATCCATACATCCCAATGGAATCACATGGTCTCAGAATTAGGGTATTATTTTGTTATCCAATGGTTATATTTTTTTATTTAAATTATTACACACATGTTTTGTTTAGGGCTTCATAGGGCGTATAAAAATGAAGAAACATGGGTGCTTTTTAAGGTGTATCCAAATAAGGAATTATATAAATTAGATATGTGAGCAACCATCTTTTATTTTGTGGGAATACAGGAGAAGACCCATCTTGGGTTGTGTAACAACTTATTATAGTGGACACAATTACACCATGTTTTCGTTTTTAACCTCATATAGGTGACATTTTGTCATAGGAAAATTTTTAGAGAGAATATGGAATCATATTAGTGTGTGGACTTTAAAAAAGGATATATATAATGTATCATCAACAAATGTTTTAGGAATTTAATTTGATTTTTTACATTATGATTATTATTATTATTGTTTGGTGTTCCCTATGGTTTTCTATTCATTCACATTGGAGGGTTTTTTCAAATTTAAAAACCACGTCTCAGTTTTTTATGGATATTTTTTTCGTGCTTCTATTTTTCATATGAAAATATATAAAAAATTTAACTCCTATTAGTTTTTATCCTAGTATCAATTTTTTCCTCCCCAACAAAATGGGGGTGGGTGATGGTGTCAGGGAAGGTAATTTGGATCTATTGATGGAGGTGAAAAAAATCTATAGAAGGTTGACATATTCCTTTCAAATCACTATATTAAACAAAGAGACTATGATGAGGGGGATGAACATATCATCGTGGGGTCTGGGATTGGAGGTGTATTAGTATTTACATCTAAATGGAGGGAAAATATAAAAAGAGGGGGATGGATAAGAATAGGGTTGTCCAATGTAATTGCGGTGCTGTGCACATGCACCATTTTTGGGTACATGGGAATAATTTCAAGCTCTCCTCTCTGTTTGATATGATGATAAATTTTTTATAACCAGTGGTGTCTCTTTAATATATTAAACTTTTTTGATTTAATTTATTTCAGATCATATTTTTTATATACTTTAATGATTCAACATCACATACAAATTCACATTTACACATACATTTGGATCAAATATCATTCAAATCCTTCTCTACTCCTTCTTAACCACTATTAGATCCTACTATAATATTTTAATATGAGAATATTCCAAACTATAATTTATTTTTTTTGTTTCCCTAGAATTTAACTTATGTCCATTTTTAATTATTTGTGAAAAAAATTCTTTTTTATGTCCCTCAACTATCTTAGACCCCTCCTCCAATTTGGATGTATATTCATTGAATAAATTTCCTTATTCTTAAACCGTGATCTTGAATTAAACCATATATTCTAATCATCGTGATGCTGTTTAATATTATTATGTTATTTCATTCATTTGATAAATTTCAACATCAATATGATCAACATATCCGGACGATTCATACAGAACGTCTTCCTAATTTTCATTTCTTATTCTTTGATCTTCTATCATACCAAGAGCTTCCTCATGTTCCAACATGCGATATGAATCAGTAGTCAACTTATTTTATATGTAATTATTATTTGATGGATCAATATTATCAATAGTAGACATAATGCATGCATGGGTTCTCTATTTAAAATCTGGTTCTCCATCCTCAAAAAATTCATCATCATCATCATCTGTAGGAAAAACAATTTATTTGTAAATTAATTCTAGATTTGAAGCCTCATTTTTTGGGTAAACCTTTTATTAGGATTCTTCATGTTTCAAATTCCCCTTCTTCATTAACATATTTCCTTAAGCACAGAGACAAAATATGTCTAGCTCTACCACAATAAAAATATGCCAGAAGTAGTATTCAATAAAATTGACTTTTTCCTCTCTTTAATTTCTTGGACAAGAGAGAAATAATTTCATCTTCCTAATTTTCTTCATTAATAAAATCTCTATAAATCTCATTTTTGTCTGGTCCTTGAAGAAATTTCGTTACTTACACGAATTTTTTACATCTTCTAGTTTAACTCTTATTTCATATTTCACCATGATACTTAGTAGATAATCTAGAGAATGCATAGAATGATCCATATCCTCAAGGGATGGAAAATTTGGATTATACAGAGGTGGAAGCCTTTTTATGATTTTCTTCATAATATTAATGTACATAATTTATTCCTGTAGTCCACAAATATATCCAAAAAACATAGTTATGTGAGTAAAGATATTATTTCCATTTTCATCTGATCTCATCATCAGATCAACAACTGGTTGTTCAAAACATAGAGTTTCACTTCAATGACATTGTTTTCACCTTCATATATATTTTTCAACTTTTCCCACATAGACTAGGATTATGTAAATCAAATAACCATTGTATATATTTTATCATAATGAGATTTTGTGAGGGCATTATGCGATTTAGCATATTCATCGAGCATTTTTATTTTAAATATTCTATAGACAGTGTAATTGCATCAATAACTTGAATCCCTTATGTTGTGGTGGAGATAAAATACATTCCAATAGATCTTAGACGATATACTATCCTATTATTCAATATATCTATGTTTATTTGATCAAATATAGGGATTCCATTGACATTTATTAAATATTACGAGACAAAACAAGGAGATATATTTTACTCTTGAAACTTGTTGGTATGATACTACATGAAGGACCCCGGAACACCCTGATAGGGTAGGGGTGAATCAGAGTGTCATGTTTTCCTTAAATAGTGATAGATCATGTCCCTATGCTAGTAGGAACTTTTAAAACCTATCTAATGGTAATGGGAAATAATTAAACAATTCTATATCAGACGCACAACAATGTTGTATTACCTAGTTCACCACTACGGGATAGTCCATGTATTATAAACTGACCATTTTTCAGTTATATATAAATAATCTAATATTCCGTAGTTGTGGAATACCAGAGTTCAACAATAGTCACTTTTTTCTCCGAAAACTACCTTTACAATATTTTATGGATGGAATAATTCATGCCTCATTCCAATTCTATTAAATCCCCTAGCTAACTAATCTAGTAGAAGCATTTCTCGGTTTATATACATGATGGTCACATTAGTAGTTTAGTATTGAAGTGTTTGTATGGGTCTAGTGTGATACTATTCTTGCATCCATGACCTCAATTAATGCACTTGAATTCACTGATCAAACAAACTAGATATTCAAATTATGAATGCAGCTCAACTCAGATCTTTTTCACAAAACATATTCTTGAGCACATGTTTTAGTTTTATCCTGAGAAGTGTCTTTCATGAAACCCTTTCTCATTCGATTTACCAAACCATGAGTTTCTCTATGACTATATAAACACATAGAGCATTCTATGCATAATATTTTCTATGCTTTCACACAACACTTACTCTAAGAAGAGACACCATATTTCTTTTACAAAAAAGTTTTATGTATTAAAGGGGGTAGCCCAATATTTGTAGACCCGAAATTCCATGTTTGAAAGTTCCATGCAGATCAACACCCATGCATGTTTGTCTAAAATTGATGTCCAATATGTTATGTAATACACCTTCACTCAATATCATATTTTTTATATACCTCAAACATTTGACATATTTTGAAGAGTCTATATCAAAACAACACTCATGCACAGCTCTAATTTTTCTCAAAATATTCTTTTGTACAGTTTACTTTTCCTATAACACATTTTGTTACATAATATTTCCTTCACACAGAGTCACATCATTTTCATGATTCCTTTGATTTTTATATTTTGATGAGATGATCTTGAAACATACCTTGTTTTCAAAACACATATAATTATCAATCATTAACATTATTTTCATCTTATACAATAACATCATTTTCCAGGAAATCTCCATGATCATCCTAGTATGGATTGAAAAAACAATATAGACATCATTTCGTGCTATTAAAGGACTCAATTTCAACAATAACATATTAATATAATATAAATACTACAAAAAGATGATAACATGATTCTGTAGTTAAAAATTGAAATATACCAATGATTGTTATTATACTGTTTTTTTCTTTTTAGAATTCTATTTATAAGAATTGTGACTAAATTTTATGTAGGGACTTTAGATATTCTTGTAACATAATATTTCATTAGATGATTACTATTGTTTAATTTTTTTGAATGGATAATTTTCTGTACTCTTATGAATGTTAAGATCTGAAAAATCATGCTAACCAGGTTATGGTGTTAAAAAAATGATTCAAATTGGGCTGTTTATCTATTTCATTGAATATACCTTAAAAATATATCTCCTTGAATATAAATTCAAAACAATTTCTATTAATTTTTATTTTTAAATAATATATATAATTTATTATTGAATACACATAATAAAAATAATGTGAATATAATATATAATATATTAATATAACACACGTCCCTTAATATATATATATATATATTGAACATATATATATTTAATTCACCTAACGTGTTTAAATTATTATTTAGATACATATAGAAATATATCATTAAATTTATTTATATTTGATTTTGTTTTTTGTACATCCATTTATTGTTGTTATTAATAAAATATGTCTAGGGATTTAAATATTTTTATATTGTATGAATTAATTACATATCATTTCAAAAATATTACTATTTTATTATTTATTTAATTTTTTTTCAATTTATATTTTCATCACAAAATAAATTTAATATTAATTTATAGTAGAAATATGTTCAAAAAATAAATTGTACCATGATTGAAAAACATCATACCATGAAAAAAATTATGGGCTTCAAAAACATTACCCTAACTTGGTTTTCATCCGCAAAAATGGTTTTTTTGCATTATACAATTATTTTTTCATTAAAATCTGTCATTCAATAAGGTTTTCAACAATTCCTAACTCATTCCTCAATGTTAATCTATACGGAATTAATAATAAAAAAAATATCTACTCAAATTTAGAAGTATGTTAAATAGTGAT
Organism: Viscum album; assembly: GCA_963277665.1. Classification (NCBI taxonomy): domain Eukaryota; kingdom Viridiplantae; phylum Streptophyta; class Magnoliopsida; order Santalales; family Viscaceae; genus Viscum; species Viscum album. The sequence continues at coordinate 887,253,369 of OY728141.1, read as the reverse complement.
GTTATACATTAATAACATTGGGGATAGTATGAAAAAATTATTTTAACAATAGGATTCATCCATTGATTATAAAAAATCATATATAACCCATTTAAAGAATTTATTTCAGGTCATTAAATCATTAATATTTTTAAATATTGAAAATAGAAATGAAAGGTGGTTAAATGTTAGTAAATTAAATAATGAAAATTATTTATGAAAAATATTAAAATTTAAAAAAAAATGAAAATGTATGAAGAAATATATAATTTTATATAAAAAATTTTGACACTATATTTCTAATTGTGTTTTTATTAAAAATGGTATGTCTCCATCTATGAATTCATTTATAAAATATTTTGAAAATAATTTTCTTTTTATTACCATCAAATATTTCTTCAGAAAATTGTTTTTATTTTTATGAATGATATTTTAAAAAAAAAATGATTTGATTAGAATAATTATGATTTATTAATCAATTATTAATAGTAGATGTTTTCTAATTATCTCCATTTTTTTGTTTTAATTATATTTGTGTGTCATATTTAATAAACATTTCTCTATTAGTAAATTATTGTTTGTATTTATGAACGAATAAAATTATAATTTTCTTCATTCTCTAGTAGTTTTATATTTATTGCAAGTGTGTGTGCAACGTAGGGGAATATTGTTCTAATATAATATGTACAAGACCATCAAAATAAAGATAATTTTTTTCTATCACAGTTGATTGATTTTTAAAAATAAAAATATTTGTACTACTAAAAATTCAAAATTCAGTGTACTATTATATGTTTTAAATGGAATCCACAAATAAATACATTAAATGATTTTTTGGAAATGCTGACCACCAAAATATTTCATCATTGCATCTTGTCTCTAAGTATTTTGATTGCACTATTACTGAGTTGTTTTAAATTTATAAGATAATATATTATGATTATTATTCATGTGGTATTTCGAGAGAAAAATTAGTAACATTTTTTGGTGGGTATGAGTTTTTATTGTTTTATTAAATAAAATATGGAAATTATATGAGTTATTGAATTATTTATTTGGTTTGTATGACTTATTATATGTGGAAAGGATATCATAATTGGTTTTTTGTTATTAAAAAATATGATTAATCATCATCATTGAGATATTATTTCTGATCACATTTGTGTGGTGGGGGTCGTTAAATATTGGTGAATATATAGCCCACAAATTTCAAATATCCTAAAAATGATAAAATTTGTTTTAAAATTATAAAACTCTAGTTATTTATAAACCATGGGATTTAATTTCTAGATGACCCATTTCATTTTGTTGAATACATTGATAAATCACCCACATGGTAAGATACATTTTTTTCATATATGTAAATTTAGTAAACATAATTACATTTATTAACTAATATTTTATAAATTTTAGATTATATTTAAATCAAGATTTGAATCATTAATCACTATTCACTAGAAATCAGAGATGTGGTTTAAAACTTATGTTACCACACAATGCCCAAATTCCATACAGTCAATATCTCCATCTCTACCCATCATATATATAGATACATAAATTTATTCCCATGGAAAATGGGTGTTAATGATAAAGATTTTCAAAAAGTTTGTGATTATAATGGACATCCATATAGGGACAAAAACACCATGATTTTCATCAATTTTCATGAAATTGTGCCGAACAAGCAGAATCTTATGTGATTTCTATACTGAGCATTATCAATCATATTTTATTTCCCTATTTATTTTTACCATTATTTATTGATCTAATAGAAATTTTTTTCGGAATTTATAAATATTTGGTTTCGTTAGATTTGTAGAAACACAAGTTAAATCAACTACAACAAGTATTTATAATGGTGCGGTTTCAGGCAATGGTTGATGTCAAAATTTATATACCATAATTTCAATGATAATCACTTTTTAGCTTCTTTTTGTTGTTTATTGAAAATTGATATATATTAATTTAATCATTAATTATACTTTTTATGATATTAAGTGAAATAATGTCATTCTGGGCATTCAAACACATGAAAAATACATTTATACTAAATCATATTATTTTATTATTTTGGTTGATATTTATTATTTTTTATAGAATGATGTGATAGGCCGACAGTCACTTATAAGTATAGGAAGACAATATCAAAGTCTAATGGACACCAAATTAATAAGTGATACCCCATTGTTTCATTGTAGTGAATGTTATTTAATACTTATTATAAGTTTTTTAGGATTGAATTGACACTATTTTGCGTTAAAATAGTCGATGTGTTTTTATAATTTAAGAAAAACATTGTCCTAATTTCACAACATTGCAGTTGATCCTAAAATATTTGTTTAAAAAAATTACCTAATTCATTTTATTTCAGTAAGTGAAATGGTTTTATGTTCGTTGTAATTGATTTTTCTAGTTCTATGAGTTGTCCAAATCATTTATTCTAGATACAAATTTGAATTATATTTATATATCCATGTTTCTTTGTAGGATAACATTCTTATTGTACTTTTTGCGAACAGTCTGGCGTCATTCGACATTAAAATCAATATGAAAATTTTTATCTATAAATCAAAATATAGATTTGATGTGATGTTTTCTAATGCATACCTATGAATTTTTAATAGGCTATCCCATGTTATTCCACAGTTAAAATATATTTCCTTATGGTAATTTTAATTTCACTCTGAAAAATAATTTTAAATATTAATACATTAGTAATGTATTTTTGAACTAATTTATTAACATAAAATCATATTTAAATAACATATATGTTCTTGTTATTTTTATAATTTATGTTCCATTCCTTAAATGTAATATGGAAACCAATTGTTAAATTTTTGGTGAATTTTTTCTCTATAATTTCACTATTTTTAATATGATCATAGGTGTTTATTGAAATTGTGATTAAGTATGTTGGGAATACGCATTACCGAAACATCTGTATGTTAATTAGTTCTAGTGATTCAACGAAGATGAAAAATATTTGAATAGACAAAAAGCCTTTGAGCTATTTTGGATCCATTAGTTTCTCTTCTTTTTTATATACCCTTTATGTATATGAATTTAAAATTCTTGAATACATTGAAAAAATAATTTCTTAAAGTGTGATATAGTTATTTTTTTATTTGATATTTTTTGGTAAACATTTATTTCATTAATACACATCAATTTGTACATGATGTCACAATATTTAATTGATGTGTGATTTTACGATGTATTATTATGCTATATGTTAGTGTGACCACTGGTTTGATTTTTTCCCTAATATTGGACAAATGCAATCCAAATACATAATGACTGTAGATTTAGATCCGCATTGACAAGGCTACTCTAAAACCTTTATGTTAGTTTATTTCCTTCTCTTTCCACCTTTTTTTTATTGTGAATGGAATATGTTTTGTATGAATCACATTTTTTCAAGTGAGACTATTGAATAATATTATTTATTATCAGTAAATATTCAAAAATATCTCTTCATGGTCACAAAACTTATATTCATTCCCAAACAATGTGTAGCTTATATGGTACAAGTGGTGAAATTATAGTATATTCATATTTCACTGCGAAATTTATTAAATGAATTACCTTATAGACGAATCTGAAGGGAAAATAAGTTCATGAATCATTGTTCTATTTATAGAGTGATATGATGTTGAAAAAATGTGATTGTCATGAATTTTTACTATTATATATATGGGAATATTAGAATCATTTTCTCTCTATCTCTCCCATAGGATTTTAATCATTCACATTTGAGGGTATTTTCCACTTTTAAAAAATATTTCTCAATCTATTTACTTCTATTTATTTTTGTGGTCCTATTTATTGTTGGAGATTCTCACAATATTTTTATCAGATCATATTTCTTTCTCAATATCAATCAGTTTACTTCCCCAGAAAATAGGGTTAGTTTATGTTGATAGGGAAGGGGATTTTGTAATATTGAGTGAAGGAAAAAAAATCTAAAGAATTGGGGTGTATTCATTTCAAATCTCTATATAAAAATAATCGGGATATGAAGAGGGGGGGGGGTTAAATTTTCATCATGGGGTCGAGTATTGGAGGTCGATCAGTATTTTCAACTAATTAATGACAGAAAACAGAAAGAGTGGGTTGAGCGAAAACATGGAGGTCCAATGTTGTAGGGTGCTCCGTGTGCTCACCATTTGAAAAAATAGTAATTATATACATTATGAACGTTTTAAATAATAATTATAATAAATATATTTAAATATTTCAAGTAATATTTTAAAACGTTAATTAATTACATAGATGAATAAATATTTAATATTATAAAAGATTCATTTAAACAAAGTTAGTTTGATTTTAATAGAATATTATTAATTTTATATGTTAATAGAAATTCTAAAATAAATAAAAAATAATCATATATTTATAAATATTATATCCATTTTTATTTTAAAAAAGAACAAACAATAATAATAAGAATAGAAATATTAAAATCACGTTGGACACCATTGTGATGTTTTGGCAATTGGAGAGCGTGAAACATCTATGATTTGGGCGTGGTGGAAAAATGTTGTGATTGGTGATGATAATACAAATATGTTTTTTTTTTCAAATACCACTTATTTTAAAAACAATGTACTTTATTAAAGGTTATATAAAAGTAACTAACCATATTCTTAATTTTGTGATTGATTTAATAAAATTATATATTTGTAAAAAAATTATTAAATACACAATTCCCTCCTGGTAAGCCTTTCTCATCCATTCATATGCTCACAAGCCCATAGCCTATAGCCCGAGAATTTCTCCAACCTAAAACACCCCCATTAACTAGTGTGACATCTCCTTGTAGCATGCATCATAGGATAAACCACACCTCGTAGTGATATCCACCTGTGTAAAGTTCGCCTTCCACCTGTATCCTTGGATACCCCCCCACCCGATGACATACACCATTGTGAAATCTCCCTATCCCCTAGAGTCTTGGATAACCCCCATCTCGCCACCGAATAAATTATGAATATTAATATTAAAGAGTAGAGTTTATCTGACGTGCTGGGAGTGAATTGGGAATAAGGACAGACTTGGTAGCAAGGTGGACATCCATATAATAGCGGCTGAGGATATTGGGTTGGTGCACGAGGGTGTGTCAGAAATGTGTTCACCAGGTCATCCATTTGACACTTTCTAGAACCTCAAAAGTATACAGAAAATTAATCTATTATATTTAATCATTGGAAATCACAGTGAGAGTGGGAAGCTGCTGATGATGATGAGGACTCTGATCATGATTATTAACATGTTATTAATTTTTAAACTCTATTTCATAGATGTGGGATTTCCCTTGATTGATCTCATCCATATTTTACGTTCCTGTTTCTTTTACATTCTTTTTGATAATATGGTTCTTTGCCCCAAATGTTTAATATATATATATATGTGTGGTTATATTTTTTTTTACCAAATTCATCTTAGACATATGATTATTTAATTATATATATATATATATTGAAAATTACAATTATAAATATACATTTAAAAAATGATAACATATAATAAATAATTTATGATTATAAATATAATAAAAATATTTACTGTTTAGTAAATTTTTATTAATTTAATAATTATTTATATATATATTTGTTTAATTTTAATCTTATAAATACATTTCAATACATTATTTATATATCAGTATTATGAAAAATATATATAAATTAAAAAATTGATTTTTTATATAATATATATAAATAAATATTTTTTGTATTAAAATATAATAATTTTAAATAAATTAATAAAAAAATAATTAATTTTTTTTTCATTGTATGAATACTACTGATCAATCACTCCTTTATCAGTGCCCAATAAAGTGATGATAAAGGGTACACCTTTATCAATGCTTTTTTATCCCTAGTAACGATAACCTTTATCAGTGCATTTAGGTATCGATGATAAAGGCGAGTTTATTATGCACCTTTTTCTTTATTGTGACAAAATATGGTGTTTCCCTTATGTTGATATGTGATAAGGGTTGTTTAGGGCTTTCGAGGGCTTATAAAAATAAAGCAGTATGGGTGCTTTTTAAGGTGTGAGTAGAAAAGGCATTGTAGAAATAAGATATGTGAGTGATAGTTTTTTAGGGATTGGGAAGAAAGGAGTAACAACAATTTAGGTTGTGCAACAACTGAGTAACGATGCCACAAAGACACCGCAAGTTCGGTTTTGACGTCCAAGAGGTGAAATTTTGTCCCAATAGATTTTTCAGAGAGAATTCATAAGCTTATTATGTTGTGGAATTCAACATAGGTTAACTATGCGGTATTTGAATTGAATGATTCAGGATTTTAATTGGATATTGTACTCTATGATTATTAGTGATATTTATCAGAGTTCCCCCAATGGGTTTTTAATATTTCACATTAGATGGATTCTCCATGTTGAAAAGATGTGTCCCAATTTATTTCCTACTATTTTTTTGTGCTTCTATTTTTTGTTGGATATTCTCACAATATTTTTATCACGACTATGTTCCTATCGTGGTATCAATCTATTTCCTCCCCAACATAATGGGTGTGAGTTATGGTGACATGGAAGGGAATTTAGATACATGTATGGGGGAAAACAAAATCTAATGATGATGGGTGTATTCTTTTCAAATCTCCAAATAAAACATCGGGGTAAAGAGGGGGGATTAAATTCTTATCATAGGGTCGAGGACTGGAGGTGGATCGAGAATTCCATCTAACAGAAGAGAGAAAATATAAAGAGAGGGGAGACATAAAACAAGGAGGTCTAATATAGATGGGGTGATGAGCGTGTGAACCATTAGAAAACCAGTAATTATATAAATCACAAACATTTAAGAAAAATAATAATAATAACTACATTTAAATATTGAATGAAATTTTTTAAAATTTTCCTTAATTAGATAAATGAATAAAAAATTAATATTACAAAAGATACATTTTAATAATTGGTAGATATATTTTTAAATAATATTATTGATATTATAATAGAATAAAGTTATTATAGTAAATAAAAATATATTAGTATATTTATAATTTTTATAGCCATAATTATTTAAATAAAAAACAATTTACATTATTATGAAAAGGAGACATATTAAATTCATTATGAATTAGATTTAACAAAAAAATCTGTCATTTGATAATGTTTCTTCAGTATGGATATGCATAGTGAAAAAAATGAATAATGAAAATTGATTATATAAATTACAAAAAGTTACAAATTAATGAATAATATTAATCATATAAATTTCAAAAATTCTAATAATCAATATATATTAAATGGTGCAATTTATAATTTTAATAAATAAAAAATGATTGTGTAATGTTATAAAAAAAATATTAAAAAAATAAATAAAGATTATTTATATAATTTCAAATCATTTTAAAAGTATTAAATATCAATGAATGAAAGTTTAAAAATAAATATTAAAAAGTAAATAAACTACAAAATTTTTAAAATAATACATATTCAAAATGAATAATAATATAAAAATCATAATTTTATAATTAGTAAAAATGAATAAATAATAATAAATTAATAATTATTGATTTTTTTAAAATTATATTCCAACCACCATTGGATTATTCAATTATGTGTTCAAAATTCGAAAAAAAACATTATGTCGGATTTCAATATATAAATCATCATTTAATTATCCCATGTTACTCCCATATAATTGGGAATACATGTCACATAAATTCACTATTTTCTGTAAGAGTTTTGACTTTTGGATTTAATCTCACACTTTCAAATACCTCCAGTCAAACTTATAAATAAATAAAACATATTATATAATTTTAAAAAATTAAAAAGGAATAAATAAAATTAATTGTATAAATTTAAAAAATGTCGACAAATAATAAATATTAAAAAAGAGGTTTTAAAAATTTTAAAAAATAAATTATTATTGTCTAATGTTCAAAACAAAAATGATATTTAAAAATAAATAAGTAGTATTTATGTAATTTATAGTCATTTTAAAAATATAAAATATCAATGAATAAAAAGTTATAATTAATTTATTAAAAAACTAATGTTCTACAAAAATATTAAATGAACACATATTAATAATGAATAAATAACCAAAAAAATTAAAAATGTATAAATAATAAAAATGAATAAATAATATCAAATTAATAATTATTAATGTTTTAAAAAATTTATTCAAATCTCCCTGAAAAATGGCAATTAAGTGTTTGAATATAGAAACAAAAGGATTATTCATGATTTAAACATGAAAATCATCATTCTATTATCCCAAGTTACTCCCACATATATGAGAACATATGCAACATAAATCCTCTATTTTTGTAAGAGTTTTTACTTTTAGAATAAATCTCACACTTCAAATATCTCCTGTCAAACATATGAGTAAATAAAATTGATTATATAAATTACAAAAAATAATAAAATCTATAAATAAGATTATTCATATAAATTTCAAACATGTTTAAAATTATAAACAACTAAAAGTTGCATTTAAAATTTTTAAAATCTAAATATTTATTGAATAAAGTTCTAAATAGAACTATTATTAAAAAATAAAAAAAAAGTATTTATGTAATATACAATCACTCTAAAAATATTAAATATTAATGAATAAAATTTTATAAGTAAATATTAAAAAATAAATGCACTAAATAAATATTAAACGAACAAATATTAATAATCAATAAATATCAAAAAATGTAAAAATGTATAACTACTAAAAATGTAAAAATATTAATAAAATAAAAATTATAAATTTTTCAAATAGTGTACTCAAATCTCCATGTTTATTGTAATTATGTTTTTGAATATATAATCAAAAACATTATTTTAGATGTCAACATGATAATCATCATTTAATAATCACATGATAGTCCCACATAAATGGGAATATATGCCACATAAATCCTCCATCTTTTGTAGGAGTTTTAACTATTAGATTTAATCTGTCACTTCCAAATATCTCTGGTCAATCATATGAATAAACAAAATTGATTATATAAATTAAAAAAAATGAAAAAGCAATAAATAATGATTATGATATAAATGTCAAAAATAATAAAAATTAATAAATATTGAAAATTTAATTTAAAATTTTTAAAATATAAATATTGATTATCTAAAGTTCTAAATAGTAAAAATATTATAAAATAAATGAATAGTATTTATGTTATTTATAATCATTTTATAAATATTAAATATCAATTTATATATATATAATATAAAATGAATTCAGTAAAAGAATTTAAAAGAACACATATTATTAATCAATAAATATAATTTTTTTAAAAAATGAATAAATACAAAAAATTTATAAATTAAATTAAATTATTAATTATTACTATTTTATAAAATGTATTTAAATATTCATGTGAATTGGAAATTAAGTGAATGAGAATAAAATCAAAAAGATTATTCTATATTTTAATGTTAAAATCATCATATAATTATTCAAAGATACTCCCACATAAATTGGTATATATGCCTCATAAATTCTTTATTTTTTGTTGTAGTTTTAACTTTTGAATTTAATATCACACTTCAGAATATCTCCCTTGAAACATATTTTTATATAAAAATTATTATATAAATTATAATAAATTTAAAATGGAATAAATAATATTAATCATATAAATTTTCAAAATGTAAAAAATGAATACATATCAGAAAATACATTTATATTTTTAAAAAAAATGTTTTTCGAATTTTCAATACTGAAAAAATATAAAAAATAAATAAATAAATTGTATTTGTGTACATTAGAATAATTATAAAAATATTAAATATTAATGAATTAAAATGTATAAATAAATATTAAAAAATGAATGCACTATAAAAATATTAAATGAATGAATTTTAATAATAAATAAATATATATAAATTTAGAAGCATATAAATACTAAAAACATATAAATAATATTAAATTATCAATTATTATATTTTTAATAAAATGCATTCAAATCTCCTTGCTAATTTATAATTAAGTGTTTAAATTTAGAAACAAAAAGATTATTCTATATTTCCATAGGAAAATTTTATTTTAATTCTCTCATTTTACTCCCAAATAAAACGAAATATATGGCACATAAATTTTATATTTTTATAGGAGTTTTGACTTTTTGATTTAATCTCACACATAAAAATATCTCCAGTCAAACTTATGATTAAATTTAATTGATTATTGAAATTATAAATAATTTAAAAAGGAATAAGAAATATTAATCAAATAAATTTTAGAAATGTTAAAAAATGAATCAATATTTGAAATTTAATTTATAAATTTTAAAAATAAATAATGATTCTGTAAAAATATAAACCATAAAAATATTAAAAAATAAATAAATAATATTTATGTAATTGATAATCATTTTAAAAATATTAAATTTCATTGAATAAAAACATATATATAAACATTAATAAATAAATAAACAACATAAAATATTAAATGAACACATATTAATAATGAATATATATATATATATATATTAAAATTTATAAATACTAAAAATGAATAAATAATATTAAATTAATAATTATTAATGAATTAAAACATTTATTCAAATCACTATGTGAATTAGTAATTAATTGTTTTAATATACAAAAAAATAGATTATTCTGGATTTCAATAGGGAAATATTCATTTACATAACCCAAGTTACTTGAACATAAATGATTATATATGCCACATAAATTCTCTATATTTTAAGAGTTGTGACATTTGGATTTAATTTAACACCATTAAACAACTCGGGTCAAACACATTATTTATTCAATTAAATTCTCCACTAAAATCACAATCATTATCATCAATTTCAATAAAAGATATTTTATTGATGCTTTTTTAGCACTGATAATAGTAACCTTTATCAGTGCATTTATCTATTGCTGATAAAGGAGATATTTTTTTAAAAACTTTTTTCTTAGTGCTGATAAAATTTGGCAATGCTCGATCTATGGTAGTGTTTGCTTAGGGATTTTGAGGGCTTATAGAAAGGAATAAGAATATGTACTTTTAATGATGTGAGCAGAAAATGCATTATAGAAAGAATATACATGAGCAATGGTCATTTGGGGCACTGGCAACGTGGAGTAGCCCCAATTTGGGTTATGTAATGACCTAGTGAAGCTGTCGCAATGACCCTATGTGTTCAGTTTTGACCTCTGAAATGTGAAATTTTTTCACGAGACACTATTTTTATCACATATGATTTTTTCTCTGTATGAAGTGGGGGACTAAATTCTCATATTGGGGTAGAGTATTTGAGGTCAATCGATATTGTCAACAAATGAAAGAGAGAAAACATAAAGTGAGGGGTGACTGAAAGCGAAGAGGTCCAATGTAGTTAGTTTACTGCACATTCACACCATTTGAAAAAGAATTGTAATTACAAAAATTATGAACATTTTAAATATATATATATATATATATAATTTTGGGAAAAAATCCCACAAGGTAACATTGTAGTATTTTTGGGTTGATTGTGTTTGTTGACAAAGCAGGTTCTCATGGATATTTGTCATGTTCCCAAGAAGTTGTTGACAATCCTTGTTGAAAAAGAACGTTGACAAAGGAAAGGATGATCTGGAGGCGGTACAAAAGAGCTGTACAAGGTGGCATCGTTTCCCAGTGTTTAGTGATCATCGCGAAAATATGATTTCCAGGAAGAGAATAATTTAATATGTCAAAGTCATGAATTTCGCAAAGATAGGATGCATGGTTTGTAAATCGCGAAGACCAGAAGAATGGAGGCGGTGAGTCTTCACGACTACATCAAGCTTCGCGAACAGCAGAGGCTGAAGAGCATCACGGCGGTGAAGGGATTTTCGAGGGAGCTTCACAGTGAAGGCGCGAAGTAATGTTGACGGTAATGCTTCGTGATTACGTCATGCTCCACGAACGGAAAATTGCCGTGGTGCTTCGCGATTTGGACAGAATTACGGCGGAAACTTTGGAGCTTCTCGATTTGCAATGATGTGGTGTTGACTTTGTGTGGAAAGATGGAGGGTCGGTGGAATCGCCTATAAATAGAGACTGACCCCCTCGAGAGAATAAGAGAGAATTTTCAGAGAAAATCCATTGCTCTCAGTTCGCAGAGGTGGTTCGCGAAGGCAGTGTGCTTCGTGAAAGGGGAGCTTCGCGGCGACTATTCTAGCTCTGCGAAAGGTGTGTGCCCCGCGTTGGCTCACTGAGCTTCGCGGAGAGGCAGGAGCTCTGCGACGGCCTAAGCATTGCGAAGGTCTGTGCATCATGACAGTGCTTTGCGATAGAGCATCACGAAAAGGCAGGAGCTTCATGAAGGCTTGTTTGAGCTTCGTGAAATTGGGAGCTTCACGAATTAGGGCGCTCTGCGAAGGTTTTTTCCAAAGGTAGTTTTCCAATGGTAAGAGGGAAAGTGGTATTCATCTGTGGATGAATGTTGGACATCAACAGAACATCTATCAATAGTTGAAGATGCATTATTTCAAGCAAATGAAGAGACCTACAGGTCTATAAACTGTGAGTGAATCCCTTCACAGAGTAGTGAGCTTAGGAAGAGGATGAAGGTGATCCTCTCCACCGACAGTGATCCAGAGAGAGATAAATAGGGAGTGACCCATGGAAAAGGAGTGAGCTGACCCTAAACCTTGCGAAGGCAGTGAGCCTGGGACAGAGTGATTGTACCCGAAAATTGTAATCCCCAGCTAGTGAAGTATAGTGGAATTTGGTACGACCAGAAAGCTGTCGGTGTATTCTCCTTGGACGTAGACCTTAGCGGTGAACCATGTAAAATTGATATTTCATGTGATTGCTTTACATTATGTTTATATTGTGCAACAGGAATGTGAGAGAATATTGTTTTTCTTAACAGTGAAACAAGATCAGAACATGCATTAATTTTAATTAGTCACATGCTGATTCACCCTCCCTCTCAGGGTATTCAGCCTTGTGGACCTAACAATTGTTATCAAAGGAAAAGGTTGACAGTTGTTCTTCTCTCAAATAGAGGAAACTAACCATAGAAGGATTCTGATCTTCGACGGATGTAATTTTTAGATATGGAAGAATCGAATGAAACACTATTTCCAATATTTGGGAATGGATGTGTTTTCAGCAGCTATGCATGATATCACAACTGATATTACTAGTGGTGCATTATCAGAAGTTGTGCATAAATAGTTGGATGCTGATTCCAAAGCAATCATTGCCTTAGGGGGATCCTTTTACAATCCCATATATACAAAGGTGATGTCATGAAAAACGTCACATGCCATGTGCGAAAAGATTTTGAATATTTATGATGGCGATAAAAATGTTAGAGAGGCAAAGCTTCAAGTGTTGTGGAACAAGTATGAAGATTTGAGAATGAACCCGAATGAGTCTGTTGATGAATTATTTGATAGGGTAAATGATGTGGTAGAGGACATGAGGGGTCATGGAGAAATTATCGAAGATATAAAAATTTTAAGCGCATTCTGAGAAAACTTCCACCTCTGTTCAATCCGAAAGATTCTATTTTGGAAGATAAAGACCCAAAAGAACTGACATTGGTTAACCTACAAATCAATCTTGTTGCATATGATATGAGAAATGATGATAATGAGACTGTGGAAAAGTGGAAATCCAAAGAGGTGGCATTCAAGGCCATGAAAAAACTCACCATTGAAGATTCTAATGAAGAATAAGAGACAGATGAGGTGATGTCATTCCTTTCATCAAATAGTCAAAGTTGAAGAGGAAAGTTTAAAGGTAAACATCCACTAGCATGCTTTAGAGGTGGAAAGGTTGGTCATCTTACAGTAAGACGCCCCACGAAATTTCAATATGATGATGAGGACGATGAAGTTGAAATTCCCAAGAAGAAGACTTCAATGTTTGTGAAAGGGAAGAAGCAATTTAAGAGAAATTTCTTCAAGAAAAAGAATCTTCTTTCACAAGAATTTAAAAGTTCAGATGAGTCTGAGAATGAAGAGGTTGATGAAATAGAAAACTGCAAAGATCGTGGGGTAAATGCCTTGGTGGCGATTGTTGGTAGTTCTCATAAAAAGGAAGAAGTTGATGCTGAGGAAGAAGAAGAAATTTAAGGGAGTGATGACATGGAAGCTGAATTAGAAGCGTCTTTTGAAGAAATAGATATTTGGAGAGCGAAAACAAAGAAAGCCAACAAGGTGGTACATGATGCCAAACTCTACATGCAATAGCAAGAAGAAGAGAAGTCTGAGCTAGTGAAAGAAATTGAAGATCTTATGTCTTCCAGGACAGAGCACACAAAAAAGGTTGATGAGCATAAGCTTAAGATTGAATAAAAAATAAGGGAGATCGATTTCTTGAATAGAAAAGTGAAAGATCACATCAAGCGTATTGAAGAGCATGAAGAGGAAGTTGTCGGTATGCGGAGAAAAGTTAAAGACTAGGAAAAACATTTGAATCCCAACACATTCTTGAGAAATAAGGTCGTCACAAAGACTGAAAAGAAGAAAGAAGATCATAGTAGTTCAGCAGGAATGAAGCAGCAATTGAGCTCAGAAGTTACGACTGATTCATAGCTTAATTAGAAACAAAAATATGTGGCAGTTGAAGTCAGACCGCAAGAACCCGTACCGATATTGAAGGTGTATTTGGGCATAAAGCAGAATCATAATATTCAGAGATCCCCAGGGGAAACTTGTAGTGTTGAAGTAACATGAAGGAATTCACCTTATATCAGGTGTTATTGTTGTGGAAAGATGTGACATTCATAGTATGTATGTTCCATAGCCAGAAGATATCGAAGGGAATAAGAAAAAAGATGGCAGGCAAACAGGGAACGGTTTTCCAGAACAGATTTTGATGGACACTATTTTTGGTGTGGAGGATTTGGGCATATAGCTTGGTAATGTACATGGACCATTCATAGAAATGTGCCAAAGCAGAATCAAAATGTTTGCAAGCAGCATGTCAATAAACAGACAGGAGAGTTAAAAAGGCAGAATAGATTTGCGGCTTTGCAAGATGTGGTTGGACCATTATACTCTAAGAAAGAACAGAAGCCTCAATCCATGCTGAGTGTGAATGAAAATGTATGGACCAAGAAGAATAAAAATGAGAAGGCCGTTGTAGTGGATATTTCCCTTCAAGCATCAGATCGATCTGGTGTTTGGATCCTTGATAGTGGATGCACATCCCACATGACGGGTAATAAGGATATTGTTACAGGCATCAAATATGACAAAGAAGGAGTTGTCAAATTTGGAAATGATGAAGGCCTGAAGATTGTTGGCTCAAGGAAATCCATGTTTGGGGGAAAAGAGATGAGATGTGCTGATATCATGGTAGTAGAGGATCTCAGTCATAACTTTCTTAGGGTGAGTCAACTATGTGACTCTGGGAACTCAATCCTATTTCACAAGAAGATGTGTATTATAAAAGGAAAATATAGAGCAGTAATTCTACATAGAAAACGAACAATGGGAAATCTTTACCTGGTAGTTGGGGAAGAAGATTCGTGCTTTTTATCCAGAGAAGAAGAAAACCAGTTGTGGCATAAGCGACTTGGCCATCTATGTCAACCATCCATGGAAGATATGGTAAAGTGTGATGCCGCTAGAGACCTTCCCATATTATCACATGATCGCACTCATACGTGTGATGCTTTCCAACAAGGAAAGATCATCAGAAAGATATACAAGCCAAAGGAAAAGAAATCAACTAGAGTGCTCGAACTGGTTCATGCTGATGTATGTGGACCTATATCATCACGAGAAATAAATGGGAAAAGGTACTATGTTATTTTCATTGATGATTATAGCAGGATGGCCTGGGTATTCATCATTACCCACAAGACAGAGGTGTTCAGCTGTATAAAGTAGTATATGAGGGAATCAGAAAAGATTCTTGGGCAGAAAATTCAGAAGTTTTGTACTGATAATGGTACAGAATTCACAAACAGTCAGGTCGAAAACTATCTCGAGAAACATGGGATAAGGCATCAAGTTTCATCAGTAAGAACTCCCCAACATAATGGAGTGGTTGAAAGGAGGAATCAGATCATCAACAACATGGACAGAACAATGCTTATTGATAAGGACATACCAGATAAATTTTGGAAGGAAGTAGTTTTGTCATTAGTCTATGTTTCAAACAGGTCTCTACTGTGTCCGAAGCAAGGGAAGAATCTGTATGAACTGTGTCACGGAAAGAATCCAACGTTGAAATAATTTCGAATCTTTCAAAGTAAGTGTTTCATTCTCAACAAAAAAATCATAGGAAGTTTGAGGCACGAGGAGATGAGGGGATATTCCTTGGCTACTCAGGGAAAAGCAAAGCATATAAATGCTTCAACAAAAGGCTGAGAATAATTGTTGAGAGAAATAATGTCACTATAGTTGAAAATGAACAGAATACTCAACGACCCAGTGGACAGTTCCTGGATGATAGTGATGATGAGGTAAGTAACACAGGGGGATCAGAAGTTGCAGAGGATGACTCAGAAGAAGATACTGATGATGAAGAAGAAAGTATCAAGTCTGTGTCTGCGAGGAAGCCAATGAGTCGAGCAGAAATTGATAGGCAGAATATCATTGGTGATCAAATATCTCCAGTTCAGACTCGAAGATTGAAATCATTATAGCAAACATCATTTTTGTCTCAAGTGGAGCCGAAATGTTTTTCCGATGCAGTTGAAGATGAAAACTGGGTTAAGGCTTTGATCGAAGAGCTTGATCAGATTGCGAAGAACCAGACATGGGAGATTGTTTCGAGGCTAGTACACAAGAATTTCATCGGGACTAAATGGGTTTATCGCAACAAGATGAATGAAGATGGCACAATGATTCGGAATAAAGCACGACTTGTGTGCAAGGGATACTCCCAGAGAGAGGGAATAGATGTTGATGCGACATTTGCACTGGTTGCAAGGCTGGAGTCAATCAGATTATTTTTGGCCATAACAGTGCAAATAAAGTTCAAAAAGTTCCAGATGGATGTCAAATCCGCATTCTTGAATGGTGTTCTGGGAGAGGAGGTGTATATTGAGAAGCCAGATGGTTTTCTCATTCATGAGGATGAGAACAAAATTTGCAGGCTGAAGAAGGTGTTGTATAGAATAAAACAAGCACCATGGGCATGGTACTCAAGGATTGATCAGTACATTAAGAATCTTGGTTTCCAGCGTGGAGGAGTTGATTACAACCTCTATTTCAGCAATGAATGTAATAAAACGATGATGGTTCTACTGTATGTCGATGACATAATTTTTTGGCAGATCAGATGAAGATCAGTGCATATAGTTTTCCGAATTCATGAAAAATGAGTTTTAAATGTCATTGATTAGAGAGCTAACGTTTTTCCTTGGTCTACAGGTGACACAAGGAAGGAATATAACTTTTATTTCTCAATCCAAATATGCCAAGGAGGTTTTAAGAAGGTTTGGAATGGATAATTGCAAGGAGATGAAGACACTGGTTGCCACCGAGATGAAATTATCGAAAGATAAAGATGGGAAGGTAGTTAATATCACAGAATATAGGCAAATCATTGGAAGTCTATTGTACTTAACTGCAAAAAGGCCTGATATTGATTTCGCCACATGCCAAGTAGTGAGATATCAGTGTAATCCCAAGGAAAGTCACATTCTCGTAGTGAAAAGAATACTTCGGTATATCAAGGGCATGTTGTAATTCGGCATGACATACAATGACAAATCTCAGACAGAGATATTGGGATATACTGATGCAGACTGTGCCGGTTCAGCGGATGAGAGGAAATCAACGTCAGGTGGTGCTTTCTATCTTGGCGGATTGTGTATTTCATGGCTAAGCAAGAAGCAAGATTTCATTTCATTGAGCACCATAGAAGCTGAGTATATTTTGGCCACTCAAGAATGCACACAGATATTGTGGATGAAGCAACAACTTGAAGATATGGGAGTTGAATTAAAGTCTCCGATCAGAATCCAGTGGGACAACTCAAGTGCTATAAATCTCAGCAAGAATCTCATCCATCAGTCAAGGACAAAGCACATTGAGATCAAATATCATTTTATCAAGGAGAAGGTGGAGCAAGGGATTGTAAAGTTGGAGTTTGTGTCTACCGAGTTACAGGTTGTAGATATTCTGACAAAGGCCTTACCTAAGGAATCATTTGAGAGACATCGACTGGCTCTAGGAGTTTAGTCGTTTCCCCACACTTGAAAAAGTGTGGATGTGGGCCCCACCCCTCTCCCCGAGGTATGATGTGTTTTTTCTTAATTTGCTGATATGTGTTCTCTAATAGTTTACAGACTACAAAGGAGTGTCCTTTGGGGTCCTTGAAAAAGGGCGAGAAAATAGTTATTGTTCAAGGCAGAGACAATGTGTCAATTTGATAAATCATGACTGATATGGGGAGAAGCTGACCAGTGGAGCAGCCAGATAGGGGGAGAAATGAGAAATTGGGAGAGATTTTTAAATATGACAATGCTAGTAGTGATTGATCAAAGAATATTTATCACAACAGCTGAGGATCGTGATAAAAGCATAACAGTGATGTCGGAATAGTGTGAAAAGGTGTCCAATTATCACCAATTAGGATCAGTGTGGTTCAAAAATTGTTATCAATTTAAGAATTGGTATCATGTTGAAATTGAAAATTGGTGTTTGACATGAAGTGATTCATTGATGAACTTTTCATACTACTCTTGTTTCTCCCGCCGAGCATTGCTCATATGGGCTTAGAGTATGTGTTATGTGAATCCTTGAACACCATCAGAATCGCAAGAGGCGAATGGTGGTAGCGGCTAGAAGAAGACTCAGTGAGGTATCAACGTGCAGAAAATCTTTCTGACGAGAGTCATGAAGAATTATCAACAAACCCAAAGGGGGAGATTATTGGGAAAAAATCCCTCAAGGTAGCATTGCAGTATTTTTGGGCTGATTATGTTTGTTGACAAAGCAGGTTTTCATGGATATTTGTCGAGTTCCCAAGAAGTTGTTGACAATACTTGTTGACAAAGAACGATGACAAAGGAAAGGATGATCTGGAGGCTGTACAAAAGAGCAGTACAAGGTGTCGTCGTTTCCCAGTGTTTAGTGAGCATCTCGAAAATAGGATTTCCATGAAGAGCATAATTTAATATGGAAAAGGAATGAATTTTACAAATATAGAATGCATGGTTTGGAAATCGCGAAGACCAGAAGAATGGAGGTGGTGAGTCTTCGCGATTACGTCAAGTTTCGTGAACGACAGAGGATAAAGCACATTGTGGCGGTGAAGGTATTTGCGAGGGAGCTTCATGGAGAAGGCGCAAAGGAATGTTGATGGTAATGCTTCGCGATTACGTCATGCTCAGTGAACAAGGAATTGCCTTGGTGCTTCGCGATTTGGGCAGAATTCCACCGGAAACATTGGAGCTTTGCAATTTTCAATGACGTGGCGTTGACTACGCGTGGAATGGTCGAGGGTTGGTGGAATCATCTATAAATAGAAGCCGACCCCCTCGAGGGAAGCAGAGAAAATTTTCAAAGAAAATCCATTGCTCTCGGTTCACAGAGGTGGTTCGCGAAGGAAGTGTGCTTCGCGAAAGGGGAGCTTCACGGCAGCTATTCTAGCTCTGCGAAAGGCGTGTGCCCAGCGTTCGCTCAGTGAGCTTTGCGAAGAGGCAGGAGCTCTGCGACGGCCTAAGAATTGTGATGGTATGTGCATCGCGAGAGTGCATCGTGATAGAGCTTCGTGAAAAGACAGGAGCTTCGCGAAGGCTTGTTTGAGCTTCATGAAATTGGGAGCTTTGCGGAGTAGGGTGCTTTGCGAAGGTTCATTCCAAAGGTAATTGCCCAGTGGTCAGAGGCAAATTTGTATTCATCTATGGATGAATGTTGAACTTCAACAGAGCATCTATCAACAGTTGAAGATGCATTATTTCATGCAAATGAAGAGACCTACAGGTCTATAAACTGTGAGTGAATCCCTTCATAGATCAATGAGATTAGAAAGAGGAAGAAGGTGATCCTTTCCACCGGATGTGATCCAGAGAGAGAAATAGGGAGTGAACCTTTGGAAAGCAGTGAGTTGACCCTAAACCTTTCAAAGGCAGTGAGCCTGGGACAGAGTGATTGTACCCGAACATTGTAATCCACAGCTAGTGGAGTATAGTAGAATTTGGTACGATCCGCAACCTGTCGGCGTATACTCCTTGGACGTATCCCTTAGCAGTGATCCAAGTAAAATTTCTATGTCATGTGCTTGCTTTACATTCTGTTTATATTGTCCAACATGAAAGAGAGAGAAGTGTGTTTTTATTAACAGCGAAACAAGATCAGAACAAGCATTAATTTTAATTAGTCATACCCAAATTCACCCCCCCTCTCATGGTATTCAGCCTTGTGGACCTAACATATAATTATTTCAAGTAATATTTTAAAACGTTCATTAATTACATAAATTAATAAATATTTTATATTTATATGATTCATTTAAACAATGATAGTTGTATGTTGAATGAATATTATTAATTTTATAAAGTAATAATAAATTAAACTAAATAAGAAAATGTGGTTATATTTATATATATTATATCCATATTTATTTTAAAAAACAACAAACATAACTAATAAGATAAGAAATATTAAATTCACTATGGAAACCATTGTAATGTTCATGCACTTGGAGTTCTTAAAACATATAATATTTGGGAATGGTGGACACATTTGTGATTAGTAATGGTAATACAAATATTTTTTTGTTTATCCTAATACAAGTTCTTCTAAAAACCATGTCCTTTATTAATGGTTATATAAAATTCATTGCCAACATTGTTAATTTAGAGATCTATTTAATAAAACTGTATGTTTTTTAAAATATATTAAAAACACAATATCCTCCTGGTAATCCATTCTCTATCATTCTTATGCTCACTTGCCTATGTCCTGCATGTTGGGATACACTCATACCTATAACACCCCCATGCAAATGCATGATGTCTCCTTGTAGAATGAATCGAATGATAAACCCCATCATGTTGTGGAATCCACCATTGTGAAGTCTCCTCTTCCCCTATAGCCTTGGATACCCCCTGATGACATCCATCATTATAAAGTCTCCATATCCCCTAAAGGTTTTGGTGACCCCCCTGATGAAACCCACCAGGGTGACATCTCCCCATCACTTATTGCATTGGACAACCCCCTTGAATACATTGTGAATCGTAATATTAAGGGGTAGAGTGCTTATGAAGAGCCATGAGGGATTGTGAAGATGCTCAGACATGGTAGTGGGTGGACATATATAAAATCATGGCCAAGGAGATTGGGTTGGTGCAAGAGGGTGTGGAAGAAAAGGGACAACCAGGTCATCTATGGGACACACACTAGAACCAGAAAAGCTTAGAGAAATGTATTATATCCTCTTCAATAAAATTAAATCACAATGGGAGTGGGAAGATACTGATGATTATGAGGGCTCTGATCATGATTATTGACCTTTTTTTAATTTGTATACTCTCTTTTATGGATGTGGGGTCTCCCTTGATTGATCTCTTCCATCTTTTATTCTCTTTTTTCATTTACATTCTTTTTAATAATATGTTGTTTGACCCCAAACATTTTGGATATATATATATATGGATATATATTTTTTGTCCAAATTCTTTGTAGAGATATGGTTATTTAATTATATAGATATATATATGTATATAGAAAATTAAAATTATAAATATATATATTAGAAAATTATTTACAAATAATTATAAATTTATATTTATAAATATATAATTATAAATATAGAAATAAAATTATTGTTGAGTAAAATTTATTATAATTTAATAATTAATTAAATTTATATTTGTTTAATTATAATCTCATAAATATATTTTTAATATTATATATATATATATATTTGTATCATTAAAAAATATTTATTAATTACAAACATTCTTTTATTATTTAATGTATATAATTATAATACTTTAATTTAATTAGTTAAAATATTAATAATTTTTTATCATTGTAAGAATACCGCTGAAGAATATCTCTTTAATTAGTTCCAAATAAAGTGAGTATAAAGGGTACACCTTTATCAATGATTTTTTATCCCTTATAACAGTAACATTTATCAGTGACTTTATGTATCGATGACAATGGTGAGATTTTAAAATCTCATTATTCATAGTTGTGATAAAATATGTTGTTCCCATTATGTGGATATGTGGTAGTGGTAGCTTAAGGCTTTTGAGGGCTTATAAAAATAACAGAACATGGGTGATTTTAATAGTCTGAGTAGAAAATGAATTACAGAAAGAAGATATATGAGTGATAGTCCTTTAAGGCATGGGAAGTGTAGAGTAGTCCCAATTTAGGTTGTGCAATGTCCTAGTGATGGTGCCATAATGACTCTGTGTGTTCGGTGTTGATGTCCAAGAGGTGAAGTTTTGTCACGAGTAATTTTTCAAAGTGAAGAGGTAAGCATATTAGGGTTTGAAATTTAGCATAGGTTTGAAATGGGTTTTTTGCATTTCATGTATCATGATTTTACATTGATTTTGTAAACTCTGATTATTAGTTGAATTTTTAGGAGTTCCCCCTTGGTTTTTTAATATTTCACATTAGAAGTTTTCTCCATGTTAGAAAATCGTGTCTCAAATAATTTATTGCGATTTATTTTTATGGTTATGTTTTTTGTTGGAAATTGTCACAATATTATTTATCAATACTATATTTTTATCCCGGTATCAGTCTATTTCCTCCCCAACATAATGGGGGTGGGTAATGGTGATAGGGAAGGGAATTTGGCTACATGGAGGGAGGATAACAAAATCAAAAGAAGATAGGTGTTTTCCATTAAAATCTCCATATAAAACTAATGGGTATATAGGGGGGATTAAATTATCATCATGGGGTCGAGGATTGGAGGTGGATCAGCATATCCATTTAATGGAATAGATAAAATAGAAAGAGAGGGGTGATAGAAAATAGGGAGGTCCAATGTAGTTGGGGTGATGCGTGTGCGCAACATTTAAAAAAATGTAATTATATAAATTAAAAACATTTTAAAAAGTATTAATTAAAATTTAATTTTAATATTGTATTTAATTTCTTCAAAGGTTCATTAATTAGATAAATGAATAAATATTTATTATTATAAAATATGCATTTAAACATTCTTAGTTATATTTTGAAATTATATTATTCATTTTAAAATATAATAAATATATTATACTAAATAAAAATACGTAGTTAAATTTATAATTATTATTTCCATACTTATTTAAATAAAAAAATAAATATACATTACTATGAAAAATAAACATCTTAAATTCAATATGAATTACATTTAACAAATACAATTTTTGTTGTTTAATAATGTTTCTTCTCTACTCATATACATGGTGAAAAAAAAAATGAAGAGAATTGATTATATAAAATACAAAAAATTTAAAAAAGAATAAATAGTGTTGACCATATGAATTTCAAAATTGATAAAAATCAATAAACAAAAAAAATTTCATTTAAAATTTTTAAATAATAAATAAATATCGTTTAAGGTTCTAAAAATAAAAAAAAATTAAAAAAATAAATTAATAGTATTTATTTAATTTACAATCATTTTAAAAATATTAAATATCAATGAATTAAAAATTATAATTAAATGTTAATAAATGGATGCGCAGAAAAATATTAAATGAACAAATATTAAAAATAAATGAATATTAAAAAATTTAAAAATTTTCAAACGGAATAAATGAATAAATAATATTAAATTAATAATTAATTTTCAAAAAAATTATTCTATCCTCCAAGAAAATTTTAAATTAAGGGGTTGAAAATAGAAAAAAACTATTCGGGCTTTCAATATGAAAATCATCATTTAATTTTCCCAAGTTACTCCCATATAAGTGGGAATATATGGCACGTAAATTCACTATTGTTTAAATGTATTTTGATTTCAAGATTTAATCTAACACATTCAAATATCTCTAGTCAATCTTCTGAATAAATAAAACTGGTAATATAAATAAAAAAAATAAAAAAAATGAATAAATAATATTATTAATATGAGTTTCAAAAAATTTAAAAATGAAATAATATTTAATGTAGGATTAAAAAAATTTAAAAAATAAATAATGATTTTTTAAAGTTCTAAATAGAAATTATATTAAAAAAAATTAAAAGTATTTATACAATTTACAATCATATTATAAATATAAAAAAATTAATCAATAAAAATGTGTAAATAAATATTAAAAAATGAATACATTATAAATTTTTTAAATGAATACTTATTAATAATAAATAAATAACAAAAAATCAAAAAACGTATAAATAATATGATTCAATAAATATTATTAAATTAATAATTATTAATATTTTCAAGAACATATTCGAATCTCCCTGGAAAATGGAAATTCAGTGGTTGAATATAGAATCAAAAATATTATTCATGATTTAAACCTGAAAATCATCATTTAATTATCCCAAGATACTCCAATATAAATAGGAATGTATACAAAATTAAGTCTCAATTTTTGTAGGAGTTTTATACTTTTGGAATTAATCTCACACATCTATATAACTCTGGCCAGACATATAAATAAATAAAATTGATTATATACCTTAATATTTTTAAAAAGGTATAAATAGGATTATTCATATAAATTTCAAAAATGAAACAAAAATTAATTAAATATTAAAAGTTTCATTTAGAATTAAAATAAATAAATAATGATTGTTAAATGTTCTAAATAAGAATGATATTAAAAAAATAAATAAATAATATTTATGTAATTTAAAATCATTCTAAAAATATTAAATATCAATGAATAAAATTTTATAAAGAAATATTGAAAAATGACTGCACTAAAAATTATCAAATGAACACATATTAGTAATCAATAAATATCAAAAAATATAAAAATGTATAAGTAATAAAAATGACTAAATAATATTAAATTTGTAAATATTAATTTTTTAAAAAATATATTCAAATATCTATACAAATTGGCATTATGTGTTTGAATATAGAATAAAAAAGATTATTTCAGATTTCAACATGAAAATAATCATTTAACTATCCCATCATACTCCCACATAAATTGGAATATATGCCACATAAATTCTTTTTTTTGTAAGAGTTTTAACTTTTGGATTTAATCTCGCGCTTCCAAATATCTCTGTTCAATCATATGAAAAAAAAAATTGATTATATAAATTAAAAAAAATTAAAATGGAATAAATAATAATAATCATATAAATTTTAAAACTGATAAATATTAATAAATATTAATAATGCATCTAATATTTTTAAAAAATAAATAATGATCGTCTAATGTTCAAAATAGTAAAAATATTTCAAAATAAATAAATAGAATTTATGTAATTTATAATCATTTTAAAAATATTAAATATCAATCGTCAAAAATGTATAAATAAAAATATAAAATGAATGCACTAAAAAAATATCAAATGAACATATATTGATAGTCAATAAGTATAAATTTTGTTAAAATTGTTAAATACTAAAAAAATTATATTAAATTAATAATTATTATGTTTTAATAAAATGTATTCAAATATCCATAAAAATTAGAAATTAATTTTTTGAACATAAAAACAAAAATATTATTCGTGATTTCAACATTAAAATCGTTATATAATTATATGATGTTATTACCACATAAATTGGAATATATGCCAAATAAATTCACTATTTTTTTCAGAGTTTGGACTTTTGAATTTAATCGTACACATGAAAATATCTCTGGTCAAACTTATGAATACATAAAATTGAATATATAAATTTTAAGAAATTTAAAAAGGAATAAATAGTATTATTCATATTTATTTCAAAAATGTAAAAAATGAATACATATCAAAATCTTCATGTAAATTTTTTAAAAATTCAATAATGTTTTTCTAAAGTTATAAACAAAAAAAATATTAAAATATAAATAAATCTTATTTAAGTAATTTACAATCATTTTAAAAATATTATATAACAATGAATAAATATTTATAAATAAATATTAAAAAAATGCACTCCAATTATATTAAATGAAACATTTTAATGGTGAATAGAAATCAAAAAATTTAGAACCGTATAAATAATATAAAATTAATAAATAATATAAAATTAATAATTATTTATGTTTCCAAAAATGTATTGAAATCTCCCTATGAATTGGAAATTAATCTTTTTAATATAGAAACAAAAATATTATTCTGGATTTCAAAATGAATGTTAGCATTTAATTCTCACAATTTACTCCCAAATAAATGAGAACATTTGACACATAAATTTTCTATTTTTGTAGGGATTTTGAATTTTGGATTTAATTTCACACATCCAAATATATCCAGTAAAACTTATGAGTAAATAAAATTGATTATATAAAATAAACAAAAAATCAAAGGTATAAAAAATATTAATCATTATATTTTAGAAATGTTAAAAATGATCAAATATTTAAAATTTCATTTATAAATTTTGAAAATAAATAATGATTTTCTAATGTTATAAACCAAAAAAATGTAAAAAAATAAATAAATTGTATTTATGTAATTGATAATCATTTTAAAAATATTAAATTTTATTGAATAAAAATACATAAATAAATATTAAAAAATGAAGGCAAACAAAAAATATTAAATGAACATATATTAATAATGAATATTTTTTTTTAGAATGTATAAATACTAAAAATGAATAAATAATATTAAATTAATAATTATTAATGTTTTAAAATATGTATTCATATATCCATGTGAATTAGGAATTAAGTGCTTGAATATTCAAACAAATAGATTATTCCGGATTTCAGTATGAAAATCTTCAATTAATTTTTCCAATTTACTCGAACATAAATATGAATTTATTCCACATAAATTCCATATTATTAGGAGATTTATCCTTTGGATTAAATGTCACACCATAACATATATCAAGTCCAACTTATGATTCCCTCAATTAAATTCTCCACTAAAATCTCTATCATTATCAGCCATGTTGAAATTGAACTATAACTTCCCATTTAAAATTCAAGGATGTGCTGAACACTAGTGTGTCATGGAAGGTCATCCAATATAAGGACTTTGGGAGTTTGAAATGACTTGGGTTTCAGCATGGTGGACACCATTATGAAGTTGACGGACTTATAGGGCTTAGAACTTATAAGATATGGGCTTGTGGGAAAGTGTTTTCCATGGTGATGGTAATGTAAATCTATATTTTTTTGCAAAATAACTCTTCTTCTATAACAACCTACCATGCACCAGTGTGATGTCTGTTGATGAAATCCATTAGTGTTAAATCTCTCCATCACCTACATCTTAGAATAAACCCCATCCCCTAATGAGATCAACCATTGTGACATCCCCCCATTGCCTGCAGCCTGGAATAAACCACACACCACCTGATGAAATCCACCAGTGTGACGTCTCCCCATCCCCTGAAATCATTCAAGAATTTCTACATGTCTCTTGCCCCTAGTTCTTGAGATCCACATCCTTCCATATTTCTCATTATGTGAGGATTCATTGATGAAAATGGGAGCGTGATGAATTATTCCTTGTGAAATATTTGTTCCAACACTCTGCATTTTATCTTATATACAATATACATTACATGAACATGAAATACACATAATGTGTGTATGTCATACACATAATATATTTAAATCATATATAGACAACACATTACATGTTAAAGTGATTATGTGGATACAAATTGACCTATCATAGTGATTTGATTTGAGTTTTTAGACTTTATTTATTAACATTGTGACTTAATTTTGTGTAGGGTCTTTAGATGGTCCTGTAATATTAGTTTTCTTTATATATTTTCTGTTTTTTTTTTGTTTGTATGGATAATTTTATGTTCATTTCTGCATGTTAATATATTGATATTGTAGTTAACAAGGATATTGTGTAGAAAAAATGATGCACCATGGAGTATTTATTTAGTTCATTTAATATGTATTAAAAAAGTATTCTATTGAATATAAATTGAAAATATTTTCTATAAATTATAATTTACATATCATGTTTTAGTGAATGTGTGGATACATATTGAAATATCTCTCTTAGTCTTTTTCTATTTCATTATCTTTTTTTCAGTTAAATATATTTTAGTATTAAATCATATTTATGGAGGGATTTTAATATTCATTTAATGTAAGAATTCATTTCATTTCATAATAACATTAAAAATTTAAATTTCATTTTTTAATAATATTTTAAAATTTAATTAAATATTTACTTTAAATTTTTCTTATAATCAGAAAATAAATTTTTTTTCTGTTATAGAAGAAATATGTTCAAACAAAGACATTATACCATGAATCAAAAGAATCAAACCATATGAAAAATTTTTGCCTTAAAAACATTACCCCTATTTGGGTTTCATCCATAGAAATTATTTTTATAAATTATACATTTGTTGTTGTCATTAAAATATATAATTCAATAAGAGTTTCAATAATACCCAACTCATTCCTCAACACAATCCATATAACATTACTAACAAAAAAACACCTCCTTTTATTTAGAACACTATTAAACAATAGAATTATATTATAAAAACCATGGGGATACTATGAAAAAATTAATTTACCAATGACAGTCATCGCTAGATTAATGAAAAATAATTTATAATCCATCTACATAATTTATTTCAACTCATTTCATCTGTATTGTATCTAAATTTAGAAAATAAAAAAAAAGGAAATTGGTACAATGTGTGTAAATTTCATAATATTAATTGTTTAGAGAATAGAAATATTTGATGGTAATAAATTAAAATTTACAAAAAACTAATGGAATTTTATGAAAAAATATACTAACTTCTACAAAACATGAAGACGCTATCATTTAGAAAGGGTATAAATCATAAAGTTTATTTCCATAACTGTGACTTCATTAATTATTATATTGAAAATTATAGTCATGCTTTTCCCAATCAATATGTTCTGAGAACCGTGTTTTTTTTGTCAGAAATGAGATGCTTTTAATCGAAATGATCTCATTAGAAAAGGTATGATTTATTAATCAATGATTGAGACCTTATGTTTCTTAATTTCCTTTATTTCATTTTTTGATTTGAATTTTATGTGTTAGAATTGTTTTTTAATACATATTTGTATATTAGTCGATGATTATGGGTACTTATAATTTTTTAAAATTCTATTTATCTAAATTCTCCAATATTTTCATAATGATTAATCATGTGTCTCTGCAATTTAAGAGCATGTTGTTCCGATGAAATTAGTACAATAAATTCAAAATGAGGACAATCCTTTTTATGAAACATTTGATGTATTTTTTAAAATAATAATATGTGTACTAAAAAAATCCGGATTCAATCTTCTTGTATAAGTATTCCATCGAGGTCACAAGTCAATACATTCTTAGAATGTTTTCCAATGTTGGTGATCAGAGTAGTTCAGAATTGCACATCATCTCTGAATCTTTTGACTACACTCTTATAGAGTGGTTTCAAAATAATATAATATTGTACGATGATGAGTATTCAGATGTTCTTTTGAGTGAAAGGTTAGTAATGATTTTTTGGTTAGTTTGAGTTTATTATAAAATTATTAATAAAAAATACATTTAATTGAAATATTTCATGTTATAATAGGTTTTTATCACTTATTATATGTTGCATAGATATCATAAATGGTTTGTTGTTCCAAAAAAACATGATGAATCATTTTCATGGACATCTTAAAGCTGATCATGTGTGTGTTGTGTGGTGATGTGCAATGTTGGTGAATATTGGGCAACCCAATTAAAAAGTCCATTAAAATGAATTCAATTTTTTGATGGATATGATACTACATTAATTTAGGACCAGGGGGATTGATATTATGAATGATATTAGTAATTTTATTCATTATGTGGTTGAATTCACCACACTGTAAGATATATAAATTTTTTTATACGCTAACATTAAAAAATATATTTTATTATATTAATTAATATATAATAAGTATCAGGTTCTATTTGAAGCAAGCATTGTATCATCTTGCATTGTTAATCAATGAAGAGAGATGTTACTTTAGACTTATGGAAGCACACAATTCTCAATTTTATAAAATCAACATCACTTTTGGTATACATATTAGATATAAATACAGAAATTTCCTCCCTTTGATAAGGCGTGTTAATGATAATGCTTTGAAAAATGTTCGTGATTATAATGGATTTATATATACGGATTGAAAACCACATGATTTTCTTCAATTTCAATTAAATTACATAGAACATGAAAATATTTCTGAAATTCCTATACTAAGAATTATCAAACATATTTTATTTTTTTATTTATTCTTCAATTTATTTTTAAATATCCATTTATATTTTTTCATAATTTAAAAATCTTATATTTGGAGGGAATCATTGGATCATATGCTGAATCAGCAGCAGATAGAATTTACGATGATGTGGTTCCAAACAATTATTTGTACCAAAATGGATATTCCTATCATTCAACGTTAAGATCATTTTAGATATTATATTATTATTTATGTAAATTGATGGAAATTACATAGAATATTAACTATTTTTTTGATTCAATTAATGGAAAAGAAGTTATTCATGGGGTTCAATCACAAAAAAAAAACATATCTATTGAACTATATATTTTTTTCAAATGATATTTATTAATTTTTATAGAATGTAGTTATAGGCCCATATTCACTTTTATATGTAGAAGGAAAATATCAAAGTCTAATGTCATCCAAATTATTAAGGAAAACTCACGTACTTCATTGTAGTGCATGTTATTCCATACTTTCTATATGATTTGTTAATATTTATTAGTTACCATGATGTATTAAAATATTCCATGTGTTTTTCCAATTTAAGAAGACATTTTCCTAATTTTACAACACTTCATCTGAACACCAATTTTTTTTTTCATCCATACATGTATCATTTCATTACGATAAGTGAAATATTATTATATTAGTTTTTATTGATTTTATAATATCTAGAATTTTTCCAATTTATTTCTTATACTTATGCATTTGAATTATATTTAGATATCCATGTTCATTTGTAGGCGAATATTTTCTATTTTATCATTTATTATATGGTCTAGTGTCAATCCACCTTTATATCAATGTTCACTTTTTTATATACAAGTCTTAATAAAGATTTAATGGTATGTTTTCTAAGGATTACATGATAATTTGTAATATATGGTACTATGTCATTCCACCATTAATATATATTTTTTTTATGAATTTCATTACTCTGTTAAGAATGGTATTGTATATTATCATATTAATACAGTATTTCAGTATCATTTTATTGACAAAAAATAAAATTTCACACATAATATATGGTCATTATGTTGACACAATCTATGATAAATTCCATCGAAGATATGTAGAAACAACTGGTTAACTTCATTGTTATTTGTTAAATCTTAATTCCACTACATATTGTATGTTTAAAAGAGTTTACTGACATTACTCTTAATTATATTGGGAAAAAATCAATAGTCAAACATCACCATGTTCAAAAGTTATACAGATTAATGGTAGATTAAAAAAGATGTGAATGGACTGAAAACCATTGAACGTTTTTTTATTATATTGTTTCTCTTCAGTTTTTTAATTTCAATGTATGTAGATTATTTAAAAATTATTGAATATTTTATTAAAAGAATTATCTAAAGTGTGACTTAATATGTTTTTATTTCATGTTATACTATATACATTTATTTAATGATTACTAATGGGTTTTTACATGATGTTGTAATGACATCTTGATTTGTGATTTTTTGATGTTCTAGTATGCTTTATGTTATTGTTCCCATTGGTTTGAATTTTTCCCCTATTATTATAGACACTAATTTCAAATACACAAGATCATGAATTTAGATCCCTTATGAAAATGCTACTCACAAACCTGTGTGTATGTTTGTAGGATTCTATGACCACATTATTTTATCTTTAATGGAATAGGTTTTGTATGAATCACATCATAAGAAGTGAGACTATTGCATATGATTTATATTATCAGTGCATTTTTGAAGATTTATATTCGTGCTTCTCAAATCAATATTCTTTCACAAATCATGTAATGCTTTTGTGGTTCTCATGGTTGAGTAATAAGACATTCATTTTTAAATAGTAAAAATATTGCAAAATAAATAAATAGAATTTATGTAATTTATAATCATTTTAAAAATATTAAATATCAATCATTAAAAATGTATAAATAAAAATATAAAATGAATGCACTAAAAAAATCAAATGAACATATATTGATAATCAATAAGTATAAATTTGGTTAAAATTGTGTAAATACTAAAAATAAATCATTTCTATTAAATTAATAATTATTAAGTTTTTATAAAATGTATTCAAATATCCATACAAATTAGCATTTAATTTTTTGAACATAAAAACAAAAAAAATATTCTGGATTCCAACATTAAAATCATTATATAATTATATGATGTTACTCCCACATAAATTGGAATATATGTGAAATAAATCCACTATTTTTTCAGAGTTTGGACTTTTGAATTTAATCTTACACATCAAAATATCTCTAGCCAAAATTATGAATACATAAAATTGATTATATAAATTTTAATAAATTTAAAAAGGAATAAATAATATTATTCATATAAATTTCAAAAATGTTAATACATTTCAAAAACTGAATGTAAAATTTTTAAAAAATCTATAATGTTTTTCTAAATTTATAAACAAAAAAATATTAAAATATGAATAAATCATATTTAAGTCATTTACAATCATTTAAAAAATATCGTATAACAATGAATAAATACGTATAAATAAATATTAAAAAAATTCACTCCAATTATATTAAATGACACATATAAATAATGAATATAAATCAAAAAAATTAAAATCGTATAAATACTAAATATTAATAAATTATATTAAATTAAAAATTATTTAAGTCTTAAAAAATGTATTGAAATCTCCATATGAATTGGAAATTAATCATTTTAATATAGAAACAAAA
This sequence comes from Viscum album, assembly GCA_963277665.1. Classification (NCBI taxonomy): domain Eukaryota; kingdom Viridiplantae; phylum Streptophyta; class Magnoliopsida; order Santalales; family Viscaceae; genus Viscum; species Viscum album. The sequence goes on along the minus strand of OY728141.1, from coordinate 887,220,477 downwards.
ATATCATTCTGGATTTCAAAATGAATGTTAGCATTTAATTCTCTCAATTTACTCCCAAATAAATGAGAATATATGACACATAAATTTTCTATTTTTGTAGGGGTTTTGAATTTTGGATTTAATCTCACACTTCCAAATATATCCAGAAAAACTTATGAGTAAATAAAATTGATTATATAAAATAAAAATAATTCAACGGTATAAAAAATATTAATCATTATATTTTAGAAATGTTAAAATTGATCAAATATCTAAAATTGAATTTATAAATTTTGAAAAATAAATAATGATTTTCTAATGTTATAAACCAAAAAAATATTAAAAAATAAATAAATAGTATTTATGTAATTGATAATCATTTTAAAAATATTAAATTTTATTGAATAAAAATACATAAATATATATTAAAAAATAAAAGAAAATTAAAAATATCAAATGAACAGATATTAATAATGAATATATACTTTTTTTAAGAATGTATATATACTAAAAATGATTAAATAATATTAAATTAATAATTATTAATGTTTTAAAATATGTATTCAGATATCCATGTGAATTAGGAATTAAGTGCTTGAATATTCAAACAAATAAATGATTCCAGAGTTTAATATGAAAATCATCATTTAATTTGTCCAAGTTACTCAAACATAAATGGGAATATATGCCACAAAAATTCCCTATTATTAGGAGTTTTATCTTTTGGATTAAATGTCACACCATAACATATCTCAATTCAAACATATGATTCCCTCAATTAAATTCTCCACTAAAATCTCTATCATTATCAGCCATGGCGAAATCGAACTATAACTACCCATTTAAAATTCAAGGATGTGTTGAAAACTAGTGTTTCGTGGAACGTCATCCAATAGAAGGACATTGGGAGTTTGAAATGACTTGGGTTTTAGCATGTTGGACACCATTATGAAGTTAAGGGACATAGAGGGCTTAGAACTTATAAGATTTAGGCTTGTGGGAATGTGTTTTCCATGGTGATGATAATTTAAATCTATATTTTTTTTTTCAAAATACCTCTTCTTCTATAACAACCTACCATGCACCAATGTGATGTCTCCTGATGAAATACATTAGTGATACGTCTCTCCATCACCTTCATCTTATAATAAACCCCATCCCCCAATGAGATCCACCATTGTGACATCCCCCCATTGCCTGCAGCCTGGAATAAACCCCACACCACCCGATGAAATCCACCAGTGTGACGTCTCCCCGTCCCCTGAAATCATTCAAGAATTTCTACATGCCTCTAGCCCCTAGTTCTTGAGATCCAAATCCTTCTATATTGCTCATTATGTGAGGATTCATTTATGGAAATGGGAGCATGATGAAATATTCCTTGTGAAATATTTGTTCCAACACTCTACATTTTATCTTATATACAGTATACATTACATGAACATGAAATACACATAATGTGTGTATGTCATACAAATAATATATTTAAATCATATACAGACAACACGTTACATTTTAAAGTGATTATGTGGATACAAATTGACCAGTCACAGTGATTTGATTTGAGTTTTTAGACATTATTTATAAACATTGTGACTTAATTTTGTGTAGGGACTTTAGATAGTCCTGTAATATTAGTTTTCGTTATATATTTTCTGTTGTTTTTTTGTTTGTATGTATAATTTTATGTTCTTTTCTGTATGTTAATAAATTGATATTTTAGTTAACAAGGTTATTGTGTAGAAAAAATGATGCACCTTAGAGTATTTATTTAGTTCATTTAATATGTATTAAAAAGGTATTCTATTGAAAATAAATTGAACATATTTTCTATACATTATAATTTACATAACATGTTTAAGTGAATGTGTGGATACATATTGAAATATCTCTCATTGTTTTTTTCTATTTTATTATCTTTTTTTCAGTTAAATATATATTTGTATTAAATCATATTTATAGAGGGATTTTAATATTCATTTAATGTAAGAATTCATTTCATTTATTAATAACATTAAAAATTTCAATTACGTTTTTTAATCATATATCAACATTTAATTAAATATTTACTTTAATTTTTTTTATAATCACGAAATAAATTGTTATTTCTATTCTAGAAGAAATGTGTTCAAACAAAGACACTCTACCATGAATCAAAATAATCAAACCATATGAAAAATGTTGGCCTTAAAAACATTACCCCTATTTGGGTTTCATCCAGAAAAATGATTTTCATAAATTATAAATTTTTTGTTGTCAATAAAATATATAATTCAATAAGAGTTTCAACAATACCCAAATCATTCCTCAACACACTCCATTGAACATTACAAACAAAAAACACCTCCTTTTATTTAGAAAACTGTTAAACAATAAAATTATATTATAAAAAACATGGGGATACTATGAAAAAATTAATTTACCTATGAAAGTCATCGCTAGATTAATGAAAAATAATTTATAATCCATCTACATAATATATTTCAACTCATTTCATCCGTATTGTATCTAAATTTTGAAGATAAAAATAGGAAATTTGTAAAATGTGTGTAAATTTCAAAATATGAATTATTTTGGGAACAAAAATATTTGATGGTAATAAATTAAATTTTACTTAAAACTAATGGAATATTATGAAAAAATATACTAACATATACAAAACATGATGACCCTATCATTTAGAAAGGGTATGAATCATAAAGGTAATGTCCATAACTGCGACTTCATTTAGTTATTATATTGAAAATTATAGTCATGATTTTCCCAATGAATATGTTCTGAGAACCGTGATTTTTTTTTCAGAAATGAGATGCTTTTAATCGAAATGATCTCATTAGAAAAGGTATGATTTATCAATCAATGATTTAGACCTTATGTTTTATAATTTCCTTTATTTCATTTGTTGATTTGAATTTTATGTGTCAGAATTTTTTTGTAATACATATTTGTAGATTAGTCAATGACTATGGGTATTTATAATTTTTTAAAATTCTATTTATCTAAATTCTACAATATTTTCATAATGGTTAATCATGTGTCTGTGAAATGTAAGAACATGTTGTTCTGATGAAATTAGTACAAGACTGTCAAAATGGGGACAAAACTTTGTATGAAACATTTGATGTATTTTTAAAAATAAAAATATGTGTACTAAAAAAAATCCAGATTCAATCTTCTTGTATAAGTATTCCATCGAGGTCACAAGTCAATACATTATTAGAATGTTTTGAAATAATGGTGATCAGAGTAGTCCAGAATTTCATATCATCTCTGAATCTTTTGACTACACTCTTATAGAGTTGTTTCAAAATAATATGATATTATACGGTGATGATTATTCGGATGTTCTTTTGAGTGATCGGTTAGTAATGATTTTTTAGTGAGTTTGAGTTTATTATAAAATTATTAATAAAAAATACATTTAATTGAAAATTTTCATTTTCTAATAGGTTTTTATCTATTATTATATGTTGCATAGATATCATAAATGGTGTGTTGTTCCTAAAAAACATGATGAATCATTTTCATGGACATCTTAATGATGATCATGTGTGTGTTGTGTGGGGATGAGCAATATTGGTGAATATTGGGCACCCCAGTTAAAAAGTCCATATAAAGTAATTCATTTGTTTGATGGATATGATACTACATTAATTTAGGACCAGGTGGATTGATATTTTGAATGATATTAGTCATTTTATTCTTTATGTGGGTGAATTCACCACACGGTAAGATATATAAAATTTGTTTCATATGATAACATTAAAAAAAATATTTTATTATATTAATTAATATATAATAAGTATCAGGTTCTATTTGAAGCAAGCATTGTATCATCTTGCATTGTTAATCAGAGAAGAGAGATGTGACTTTAGACTTATAGAAGCACACAATTCTCAGTTATCTAATATCAACATCACTTTTGGTATACATATTAGATATAAATACAGAAATTTCCTCCCTTGGATAAGGTGTGTTAATGATAATTCTTTGCAAAAAGTTCTTGATTATAATGGATTTATATATACGGATGGAAAACCACATGATTTTCATCGATTTCCATTAAATTACATGGAACATGAAAATATTTGTGAAATTCCTATACTAAGAATTATCAAACATATTTTATTTTTCTATTTATGCTTCAATATATTTTTAAATATCCATTTATATTTTTTCATTATTTAGGAATCTTATATTTGGAGGGAATCATAGGATCATATGCTGAATCAACAGCAGATAGAATTTACAATGATTTGGTTCCAAACAATTATTTGTACCAAAATGGATATTCTTCTCATTCAATGGTAAGATCATTTTAGATATTATTTTCTTTTTTATGTAAATTGACGGAAATTACATAGAATATTAACAATTTTTTTTTATTAAATTAATGGAAAAGAATTTATTCATGGGGTTCAATCACAAAAAAAACATATCTTCTGAACTATATTATTTTTTACTTTCAAATGATATTTATTAATTTTTATAGAATGTAATTATAGGCCCCTATTCACTTTTATATGTAGAAGGAAAATATCAAAGTCTAATGTCATCGAAATTAGTAAGGGACACACACATGCTTCATTGTAGTGCATGTTATTCCATACTTTCTATATGATTTGTTATGATTTATTAGTTACCATGATGTATTAAAATATTCCATTTGTTTTTCCAAATTAAGAAGACATTGTCATAATTTTAAAACACTTCATCTGAACGCCAAATTTAGTTTTTCATCCATACATGTATCATTTCATTAGGATAAGTGAAATATTATTATATTAGTTTTTATGGATTTTATAATATCTAGATGTTGCCTAATTTATTTCTTATACTTATTCATTTGAATTATATTTAAATATCCATGTTCATTTGTAGGCGAATATTTTCCATTTTATCATTCATTATATGATCGGGTGTCAATCCACCTTTATATCAATGTTCCCTTTTTTATATATAAGTCTTAATAAAGATTTAATGGTATGTTTTCCAAGGATTACATGATAATTTTTAATATATGGTACTATGTCATTCCACCATTAATATATATATATTTTTATGAATTTCATTACTCTTTTAAGAATAGTATTGTATATTAACAACTTAATACAGTATTTCAGTATCATTTTACTCACAAAAAATAAATTTTCACACATAATATATGGTCATTATATAGACACAATCTATGAGAAATTCCATCGAAGATATGTAGAAACAACTGGTTAACTTCATTGTTATTTGTTACATCTTAATTACACTACATATTGTATGTTAATAAGAGTTTAGTGACATTACTCTTAATTGTGTAGGGAAAAATCAATAGATAAACATCACCATGTTCAAAAGTTCTACAGATTCATTAAAGATTTAAAAAGATGTGAATGGACTGAAAACAATTGAACGTTTTTTTATTATATTGTTTCTCTTTAGTTTTTTATGTTCAATATATGTATATTTTTTAAAAATTAGTGAATATTTTATTAAAAGAATTATCTAAAGTGTGACTTAATATGTTTTTATTTCATGTTATACTATATACATTTATTTAATGATTACTAATGGGTTTTTACATGATGTTGTAATGACTTCTTGATTTGTGATTTTTTGATGTTCTACTATGCTTTATGTTATTGTTCCCATTGGTTTGAATTTTTCCCCTATTATTATAGACACTAATTTCAAATACACAAGATCATGAATTTAGATCCCTTATGAAAATGCTACTCCCAAACCTGTGTGTATGTTTGTAGGATTCTCTGACCACATTATTTTATCATTAATAGAATAGGTTTTGTATGAATCACATCATTTGAAGTGAGACTATTGCATACGTTTTATATTATCAGTTCATGTTTGAACATTTATATTCATGCATATCAAATCATTATTCCTTCACAAATCACGTAATGATTTTGTGGTGTTATTCGTTGAGTAATAAGACATTCATATTCCATTATTAATTTGTTGAATTATATTTCATAATTTAAGAAATTGAATTGAAACCGAGTGAAGGAATATACGATTCTCTATATAGAGTGATATGATGTTCCCTCAAGGTTTATATCATTAATTTTTATTGTGATATATTGGAATATTAGAGTCATTATCTCTCTATATCTCCCTATTTGTAAATTGGCCAACCATTAACTAGCAATAGGAATTTCTAGCTCTCAACCCATGTGAATCACCCCATTATGACATTATCACAACCACAACCACATCTTCTTCACCACATTCCCCCACCATATCCCCACATCATCACATCACAACCTCATTGCGTCATGTTATAAGCTTTATCCATCATAGTCCAAAATATGACATAACTAGAAGCCATCCGAGCCCAAAATAATACATAACCCTAAAAAATATCAACAAGCAGAATCATCACATTGTGGACATAGCTTTTAAATGAAAAGAAAAATCATCATCATAGAAATTTTAACACATTTAAATCCATAGTTGTAGTAAATTATTTTCTTAATATCTTATCCATCATGATTTATACTATGTTCATATATATTTTTCCCTTTTTATTCATTCAAATTTATTTCAAACATTTGATCATCCCAATGAATACATAAAACTACCGTCCTGAATTAAAATATCTTGCACTGAAGTATAAATTTTTAGAAGAATTTTCTAAATAATTAAAACATGTAAACATCTAGAATGCTTGATGAATTTCTAGAGATCATGGATCAATTTTTTAGTGATGAAAAATGTGTTCTTGAAAGAGAGGGTTTTGTGTAGAGAACAAAATTTTTTCTTATAAATAAATATATTAATTTCTCATATTTCAAGTGTAAGAACTACTGAATATGTAAAATTTTTAATTTACACCAAGTATGAATCCTTTGAAATACCATTTTATGGATCTACAAATATTGAGGAGTAGTGTTTACCCACAGGATGGGCCGACATAGAATTATGAATGATGTAGTGCTCAAAAATAATATATACAAAATAATTTCATATTTTAAATTGTTTGTGTGTATTAATGTGTGATGGAAAATTGGGTACGACAAGACTACACTAGGTCTGGCGGTGTAGGATTGCCAGCCGGGCCAGCCCAATGCTCGTCATAAGCACATTGGGTATCCCATGAGCCATTTGGGAAAGTCTGTCCAACCTAACCTAGGAGGGCACACATGTCATCCATAAGATCCATACACCTACACTCCTACCCCCATAATTCCATGTTGATCTCCCAAGGGTCACCATGTGGCCCACCCATCACCTTTGTAGTGTGACTTCAAAGAATGTTTTGTCGGATGCGTGTTTTAGGAAAATAAATAACAGATCCTATGTATTTTTCATCACAGATCAGATAGAATGATTTTTTCTTCAGCCATATGAGGCCATTTTCAATAATATATAAGAATAATTAGAATATATTTATTTAGGGATGATGATGTGTTTTGGGGAATAATTTACAAATCATTCACAGGTCCAGTACTCCCTAGGTAGTATACTATAAATGGCCCATGGCCCTTGTTTTCCTTCATGGCTTTGAGTTCCCACATGGATACATCAGGTGATTTTCCTCGAGATAGACAAAGATTTGGTAAACCCTTGATTCTAATTAGGTGTAAGTCCTCTACATGATATGAATAGTGTTTGGTACTCTATTGATAGAGATGACTACTAGTAATGCGTGAGTCATTTATACATATGGAAAATTGCCCACTGATTAAGATGTCTTTTGAGGAGGTTTCTGTCTTCCACTAAAATTCCATAATGGTTGTGTGGGTTTCTTTTTTTCAATACCTGGGGTATCTTTGATATGTTTAAAATTATATCCTTTATAAAAGGAATCAGTGGTTCTTTCATTAATGGTTAATACCCACTAAATAGGGATCTATTCTAGAGAAAGTCATGGGTTCCCCTAGAAATTTCAGGAATGGAAGCACTGTATCTATGGTTATGAATGGTATGGTGTGGTGTTCACTTGGGTGACATGTGTATTTCAATTAATGTGTAATCCTTTATGGTATTTAGTAGAAACATATATGTTGGAGAGCTTGAGGTATTTTACTTCGTTGAGGATTATGAATCCTTAAGGAACTCTATGGTTACCTTAGGGATGCAACATATAATAGAGATATCAATTCCAGACTTAGAATAGATTTCAGTATTTCAATTATTCGTTGTTTCATAGGCTTTGTTCCCTCACATTTTGTGTATGTGACAATGATGTAATAGTTAGCAAATGGTCTCAATTAAAGTGAAATATTTATTACCTCAATGATAATGTCTGGTGATGCTTGGTAATGTATTATAAATAATGGTGGAAGTGTTTTTTATCTAGAAACCAATCTAGGAGTACACATAATGTTTAGGAGTTCTCTAGAAAGCATATATAATATTCAGGGACTTTTTATATGTATTGTTCCTTTATATCTCCCAATGTGGGGTTGTATTTTTCGTTTAATGTATCATTTATCCATTATGTACCTTTTAGAATATCTATTTATATCATATAGGTTTATCGTGTTATCTTATTCATTAAATATGTATTAATTGTTTAATGAACATGCCTAAAGTCTATCAAGTTGTTTGATATGTAAAAGTGGTGATTTTTGTTCCAAACCTCGACCAATATTTTGATGACATAGGGTGGCACACTCAGCTTTCAATCATCCATATTGGAGCCTTGATGGGCTAGTCATGTCATTATTAAACTCATGTAAAATTCATATATAAATATTTCAAGCTTATATGGATTAATCCTCAAACTACTTATATCATGTTCGTGGATGATCTAGAAATGAAAGAAGCATATGAAAATCTATATTTTTAAAAATATGTTTCATCAACACTTCTATATAACTTCTTTCTATAATACTATTACATAAAATTTAAATGTAAATTTTTAATCAATAATGTTTTAAACTGTTTTGTGAGATATTTGGGACATATATTTTAATTTCCTATATACAATGACAATTTTGTTTTTTTAATTTAAAAATCTTTTCACAACAATAGTGTTGAATATACCATTACATTTAACATGTTAATGTATTATTCCAAATGTCATTTTACAATAATGTGGAAAATTATACATGGGATGAATACATGAAATTCTTTATTTTTTTCTAGTGAGTTGTTGTAGTGGCTTCTAGTAGGATTCATAAAAATTACATGTTCCCATGCACATCAATAAGCACAGGGAACAATGCATAATGATTTTGAGTGGTATTGGTACAAAGAATAAGATGATATTATTCAGATATACATCATCATCATCTTTTTAAGGATCCTGACATCCTCTTCGGGAATTCTATCCACCATTCACACATAGAAAATACATCACATAATTCAAAGAAATTATAAATTACACCATAAAATCAGATTACCATCATGTGTGCACCGGTGCATTACCAGAATAAATGTTCTATTCAATTTTTTTTTTCTCTATTTAGAGAAAACCGACCTTTCGGCAGTGAACCAGAAATAATGCATTAAACATATTGATGAAAAATACCAATATTAATTAAATTAACTCCATAATTAACTATTTCATTATAGAAACATATTCATTTACTGGCCCCTTAACATATAACTTTTGTTAAATGTATTTTGTATTCATTATTTTATTCTAATACATGTGTTTTTATAATTCTAAAAAGTAATAAAAATTCATTTAACAAAGAAATATATAGGTATCGACTTGGTTAATATAATTTTCATTAGACATTTCCCATCCAATTTTATTACATGATTCATGGACATAATTATTAGAAAAATTATCATTATATTGTAAAAATAGCTATTAGAGAATTAAAAATGAATGCACCAATGCCCTCGAGAAAATATTTAATGAAAAAAACACCACCTTGTTCTTAATGATGATTTTAAATGTGATACCCAATAATTTATACATTATAAGATAAAAATGACCCATGATAATGAATTGGTTACTGAAATCATCGATTAAAAATTATAGTATACAAGTGATGTCATCAATAGTGGAATCTGTTTTTTAATGTTTTGTGTACTTAAATAACTATCATATAATTTAGAAACATAAAAAAATATACCGTTTATGAAAAAATCCTGGAATATTGTGTATTTCAATGTGATCAAGGAGTTGTTCCAATTATATATCTATGCCCTATAGACTTTGTATAGAAAAGTGAATAACATGGAATTTAACATCAAACTGTAGTTTCAAATTGAAAAACATCACTGAATGAACATATTAGTTTTATTATTCTTTTTTAATGAAACTATATGAAAACTAAAAATAATAACTCGATGCACCAAATAATATATTTTTCATAAAAATTATGTACTAAACATTAATACTAAATATTAAAAGGAACAAAAATGTATAGTTATGAACATAGAAATAGAGAGTTCTAGAAAATAAAGAAAAATACAATGTTCAACATCAAAATAAAAAGAAATGGTAAATGGAAATAGGAAATTGTAAGGAGTTTGGTGAATAAATTTAATTCTAACCAAATTTATCAATCACATTATATTGAATTCTATTACAAGGGTGTGTATGATCTTCAGGCCTCTCTAGTTAGGATCCTCCATGATCATATGGTTATACAATGTTTTTCCAAAACCATTATACACTGAATTTACTTTTACATGTGTATAACCCAAATCAAATTCAAACATATGAAGATACTATATCCATACTCATTTCCTAAGGTTCTTGTACCTATGTAATAATATTTTCTTCATTATCTTATGATTTGATGAAAGTTGAAAATTTTTCATTGAAGAGATTGTGGTGACATGTATTTAATGCCTAGACCACAATACATATGAGTGAGATAACTATTTTCTTAAATCCACCATTATTATGATTCATGGTATAGGACATGGTATATTGGAAAAATAACTCAACCCAATCCAGAATGAGATGAATCACAATAAATGACAAAACCCTTCCCTCGTTCTACAAAGATTAGGATATGTGAAGAAGTGAGTCGGATCGTAAACTCTTGGATGTATTTTTGTCCATCATCATTAAATTTTAATTTAATACCCTTTATACATATTGTTTTCATAAGATATTTTATCCTTGATAAATATTAGAAAATGAAAAATTAATAGTATTCTAGTCTTGAAAATCCATTTATCTCAACATCATTCATAGGTATTTGTCATGAAATTTCTATTTTGAGCATTATAGGGTCAATTAACATATCATTGTTATAAATGAGTGTCCCAACGATTTTCTATATATTCAATTTTATTTGGTTGGAAATAAAATTTCTATCCTCTTCCTTACATTATTTGAAATATGAGTATTTTAGAATGTAAGACCACATACAACTCAGTATCCATGACAGATGTTTCTAGTTTTCTTTTTTATGTTAATATCAAAAAAATTATAAATTATTACCATTTATTAATATAAAAAATCATATTTTTATTCATGTAAGAACTAATATTATTCATCATTTTGTCATTAAATCTAGAAATTAATGTTATTATTAGCTATTTATCTTAATTTTCATCATCTTATTTATATGGCAAATGAAACACATAAATATATTATTATTTTTGAATGTATCTGAATACATCCACAGTTAAATTTAACACATACAATGGAATATGTGAACTTATTTATCATTATCTGAGGTCTCAGGTATGCTTGTATGTTCCAATTGAATTTTTCATTGTATAAATAATACATAGCATATATAAAAGTAATTTTATATAGTATATTATTATTGATGAGAATTTAATGTTGATATGTATTGAATAATAAGCTACTATAAACTGTAAGAATATAACACTCGTTAATTTCTGTATATAATATTCAGGAGTGAACATAAACGTTGAATAATAGTACCGGTAATTTCTATGGAAACATTGGGATTCATAGTGACGTAATAGGTTTGGACATTAAGAAAAGACAAAATAAATGAATATTTCAATAACTAGAAGAATATATCAAGGATACAGTGATTTATGTGTTTTGGTAGTAATCCCTATTTCGCGGAGTGGAAAAATCCCACTCTGATTCAGGAGCAAAAATACAGAGATAATATTATAGTTTCACAACAATACACCCTACCAGGAGATGAGATAACAAGTAGGGTGAAAAAAATTTCTACCAACATCAAATATGTCCACTATCCTACAGTAAACAATTTTAAAGTATGAACTGCAACATTGTTTTAACTTGGGATAAATTCACACCTCCCCCATCCACATATCCTACAACATGGGACAACCCTCGAAGCCTGTATACCCAGATAAACTACCCATGATGACATCCACCAGTGTGATGTGTCCACATTTCCCCCACTTGAGGAAGCCCTTCAAGATTCTATACAAGATTTTATCCCCTGTTTCATAAGAGCAGCATCGATCAATATTGATCATTTTGTGATGATTCATTTGGTAAAATAGCAGCGGGAGGAATTATTCCATTTGAAATATTTGTTTAAAAACATTATGAACTATATCTTATATTCCATGTACATGACATGTACATGAAATATACATAATTTTTTTAATTCATAAATATAATATATTAATATATTATACATACTAAAAATAACATGTTAATGTGATTTTTTGGATTAAAATAGAATTTTATTAGTGATTGGACTTCAAATTGATTTATTTTTTTAGACATATATTTACTACTATTGAGTCTTAATTTTTTTAGGTCCTTTATATATTCATTTAATATAAGAATTATTTATACTTTTTCTATTGTTTTTTTTGAATGGAAAATTTTTCATAATTTTATATATGTTAAGGTCTTGTAATTATTGATGACCAGGTTATTGTGTTGAATAAATTAGCCACATTGTTGTATTTAACAATTTCATTTAATACGTCTTAAAAAAATATATTCCATTGAATTTAAAAGTAATATATATTTATATATTATATAATCCTTACTGAATATATATTATGTGATTATTGAATGAACATAATACATACAAAGTTAACATAATATATAAATATAACACAAAAAGGGTGATATAATTATATATATATATTGAACACAAAAACACACATATATATAATTCACATAACATGTTTAAGTGATGGTGTGGATACATATTGAATTAACTTGGAAATTGTTTTTATATTAGATTTTATTTTTCTCACTTCCATTTAGTGGTGTCCAAAATCATATTCATATTTGGATTATAATTTTATTTTAATGTAGGAATAAAATAAAATTCCTAATTTCAATATAAATTTCAATATAAATTTTTTGTAATATAAAATTTATTTAAAAATTTTATTTTTAAATTTTCATTTTAATATAAAAAAAATTCAATTTCATTTCTAGAAGAAATATGTTAAAAAAATACTCCTTAACATGAAACTCAAAAAACATACCTTACAAAAATACATTTCTTTAAAAAAAATTACCCATAATTTGATATATATTTTTGTGTTCAATAGTTCATGTGATTTTTGGAATATGAAAAAAGTTGTGAATGGATCAAAAACCATTGTATTGTTATTGGATTCTTGAGTTTCCCTTATATTTTCTATGTGTATTCTATATAGACGATTTTATAGTACTTTAACATTTTATAAAATGAATTATCTAAAATCTGATTTACTTATTTTTTATTTGATTCCGTGTTGTAAACATTTATTTCTTGAATACCAATGTGTTTAAAGATGAGGCCATAATATTTAGTTGATATATGATTTTATGATTTTATAGTATGATATTTGTTAATATGACAATTGGTTTTAATTTTTTTTCTAATATTATATTCATGAAATTCAAATACACAATAAGTGTGAATTTTGATCCGCACTGGTGAGGCTATTATACAACATCTAGGTTAGTTTCACTCCCTTATCTGACCACCATATTTTATCATTAGTGGAATATGATTTATGTGATTCACATTTTTACAAGAAATTTGGTTAAATTTATTTTAAATTACAAGTAAATTTATGTAAATATCTATTCATGATCACAAAACCTATGTTCATTCACGAACCATGTAATGATTTTATGGTGTTGGTGGTAGAATTACAGGATATCAATATTTCACTATGATATTAATTAATTTAATTTCATATAGAATCTTTTGAAGGAAAACTATGTTCAATTAATTGTGATGCTCTTTATTGAGTTATATAATGTTCCAACAAGTTTTATGTCGTCAATTCTTAGGATGCTATACAGTAATATGAGAATCATTCTCTCTCCATATTTCCCTCTTTATAGATTGGACTACCATTGATATTGGACTTGAATATTGGGAAGGTTCTTCAATGTTTTTATTATATATTAACTATGTTTAATTCTAAAAAATTATATGCAATGAAAATTGGGGAAACTATATTTGGAATTTAGTGGATGGAGTTTTATTTTTTAGTACATGAATATTTTTTCAAAGAGGTTAAACATTTATTAGTGAAAATTCAGTCACTATGAAAAAATTGAGTTTTGCAGCGCCAGGAGCAGTTTCAAATCCCTATTAAATCCCCACATGGGTAGGGATAGGAGATAATATTTTCCACTAAATACTTCAAACAATTGTCTATGAGATAACAACTAGGACTGAGGGAATCTATAAAAAGAATAGGAGTAACTACCCTCTTTATTATCATGAAAATAAAACAAAATTACAAATCAACATCCAAAGGTTCCCATCAAGTAACACACATTCTTCCATAACCTAATTGTTACCTACATGACATAAATTCGTAAAAAATAAATACAATAATGTAATCCAAAGGCTCCTGGTCAATGTATAACTTAGACGATACTACTCGAACAACAACTCAAATATCCATCAGAATATCCTGAAAAAAAACAAAAAATGTATTGGTAAGAGCATATTGTACTCATAAACATCCTTGTGGATTAAATATTATTGTATAGACATAAATGAATCAAAAAATAAAATATAGTGTGTGATTATTCTAATGGATAAACAGTATATTACATATAATACAACTTTAGTTTCATTGCCTTTTCTAATTAAACAATGTAATGTCATAAGTAAGAAATTTAAATTAGAATTTATGGGGATATATATTAATTTAAGAATATTCCAAAAAATTTGACATCATCAAAATTATATCACATCACAATTTCAAGATGAACATCACAACAATCAAAATATTTAGGCAAAACATGAATGACCTACTCTCAATCTCTGTCAGGTATCACATTATATCAAGTAGTAATATCATGTACTAGCTCTCAAACCATCTAAATGATTCCATTATCACATTGTCACAACCAAAACCACATCATCATCACTAAAACCTTCTAATAACCATATCCCCACATCCCCAAATCCTGACATCAAAAAATCATGTTACAATCGTAATCCATCACAACACAAAACATGAAATAACCCTAGATATAAAAACCCAAAATAAGACATAAAGAATAAAAACATAACTAGTAGAATCATACCACTACACACCATGCTTTTACACTGTAGATAAATATTAAACATAACCATATTAAATCATTTAAATCACTAGTGGTGGAAAATTATTTTCCAAATTATTTTCCAAATTTCTTAATATTATGTTAATTTATTTTTCACTTTTTATTCATTCAAATTAATTTCGAACATTTTTTCCACATGTGAATACATAATCCTACCATCCTATATTTATTTATCTAACACTCAAAAAACAATTTATCAAATATTTCACTAAATCATGGAAACATGTTTACTTCTAATAATATTGATGTATTTCTAGTGTTCATGGATCTGTAGTTCAAAGATGAATGATTTGGTCTTGAAAGATGGTGTTATGTGTAGTGACCGAGAATTTTTCTTATTCATAATTATTTCATTTTGTGGGTTTTCATGTTTCAGAACCCACTTGATGTTAAATGATATATTTACCCAAGTAGTCATCCTTGGAAAAATCATTTGATGGATCTGTTTATTATGAGGTGTTTTTTTTAACCATAGGATTAGATGACATTGAATTATGAGTGTTTAGGTGTATAAAAATAATATATTAAAAATAATATAATATTTTTAACTATCCATGTGTATTTGATGATTGGGGTGCCTTGAGCATTACTTGAAAACACATGGTCCAGTGGTGCAGGTCGGTCAGTGATGCCAGATCAATGGAGGGCCCAAGTGCATTGACCAACCCACAATCCAGCTAGGTATGCCATTCCAACCAAAACATATAGGGAACATGTGACATGAATGAGAGACATACACCTACATTACCTACGCCAAACATTCCATGTGCTTCAACAAAATGTCTCCCTGTGGAATCCAATCAGATTTTTGGTTTGATTTCTATTATTTTCATACAGATGTATGTCTTAGATAAATAAATAAACTATAATATGTATCTTTTGAAAGAGAACATATTTTATGATTTCTATTAAGTGATACGATCTCGTTTTCAATGAGAGATTTTTAGTTTTAGGATATTGCTCAGTAGTGATAATGATGGGGTTTAGGGCATGATTTTTAGATCATTCATAGGGAATGTACTCCTCTAGGCGTATTCTATTATAGGAAATGTGTCCCTTATTTTCCATCATGGATTTAACTACCAAAAAAATTACAAATGGAATAAAATTCCCGAATATCAACATGGATTTGGTTCTCCATTATTAATGATTAAAGGAATGTATGAAACATGCTACGAATATGGTTTGGTACTCCCTCGACTAAGGGGTCTTCTTGTGAGGTGTAGTACCTATATACATATGGTCAATACTCCCATGACTGAGGTTTATTGTAAATAGGTGTGTGTCTCCCACTATAACTCCATAATGGTTTCTTGGGTTTTAGGTTTTAGTTAGTTTGAATTTTCGTCTCTACGTGCTAATTTCTCTTATAGTTGGACTATTACGAGTTGGGGATCATTAATTTTTTGGAATTATATCCTTTACAACACACATGGGTTGTTCTAATAGTAGGGGTTATTACCCCCTTGACTGAGATCTATTATAGAGAATGGACTAGGTTCATCATAGGGTTTTTTAGAATGGTATTACTATATATATGATTAAGAATGATAGGATGTGGTATTCCCTTTGGAGGAATGTTTACATCAATGGTTGGTTCCTACATTATGGGATTTAGATGCAACATGAAAGTTAGAGACATTGAGATATTAGATTGCTTCGTGGCTTATGACTCCATAGTCACTCCATGTATACCTTTGAAACATATCATAGAGTAGGGATATCGATGTCAAACATATTATAAATTTCATTATTGAGATTATTCATAGATTCACATGATTTTCCCATAATTTTGGTGTTTTTACTGATAATACACATGATATATAATGGTCTGTCTTGAAGTAAATCTTTTATTAGTTTGAAGATAGTGCATGTTAATGACTTTTGAAGTGTTGTGGAGCAAGGAGTGTAGAGACTTGGAATTTCCTGGTAAATTTATTTTTAAAAAATATATGGAAGTTTTATGAGTCTGAGAAAATTGATGGCGCGTGATTCTTATCACCAGATTCCTAAAATGAATTTATGAAATTTTCTTCAGGTAATTTCAGAAAACGTACAAGGGGTTTTTTGTAACTTTTGAACTGGTGCTCAGAATTGAAATCTGACACCATGGAACTCGTAGTGTGGATATTCTTTTAAGGAGACCATCACCTTGACCATATTAGGTCGAGTTTGGATATTATATTTTCACATATTCATGGGGGAAAAAAATAAAAATAAAATTGTGTGACATTTTTATTTTTATTTGAAACTCCTTGTGGATGCTGAGAGGTGGGGAACACCATAATTAAACCTCCCCTTGAGGTTATGGTGGTGGGGACCACCGAACCTAAATCCTACCATGAGAGGATATGATGGTGGGGACCTCTCGAGATTAAAACCCACTGAACCTCCCAATTAAATGTAGATATGTCTCTTGAACATCCCATTGATTAATTATGCCACCCCCTCTAATTATTTTATCTATCTTAATTTTTTCCATCAATTTAAAATTTGAAAAACATATTTTCATAGGTTGTCTCCTCTATTCCTAGTTGGGTATTTTTGGATGGTGAAATAGAAGTGGGAGAACGTGGGAGAAATCTCTCCAATGAAGAATGCACTCTAGAATTGAAGAATGTGGACGACATTCGAACTGACTTCGGATGTGTGACTATGGAAGAGACGATCATTGGAACTCTCTTCACCTTCACTGTTTCTATATCACGATCTCCGTCAAAAATCCTACATGGTAGGGATTTATTAGTGTATGATTATTTGTGGGAAGTTTTAGGGGGGTTTTTTGGAATTCTTCTTCATTCATGTTCTTGTTGAGATGCTTGATACTGCTCCAACACAGATGGTGCGAGCCAAGCAAACATTTCCCCACCCCTCTTTCGTTCTTCTTTAATGTTGTATCATTTTTTATGGAAGAAGGTTGCTTTGGTAATGGTGACCATTGTCAGCAGTTAACACCGGTGGAACTAGAGAACTGCGATGAAGGAAATAAAGGGAGGCCAGTGAGGCCGGTCTCCCGTGAAGGAAAGACACCCCACTGCCAGGGGCCTCCATCGTCTGTGTCCTTCACAACCCCACGGCCTTGTGCCCCAAGACTTCATGCACTCATGACCAAGTGCCTCGCGGCCACACGCCCCATGGCCTCGATCCCCAGGGCCTCCGCCCTCCCAACTAAGCCACCCCGCGACAGCCTCCATCCCAACCTTGCCACCCAGGCCGAGTTGTCTCGCACCCTCATGGAACCACTGCGGCTGAGCTGATTCACACCCTCATGACACCACTGCGGCCAAGACTCCACCCCGCGGCTGAGCTGTCATCCGAGACCGAACCCCCCACTGCCGAGCCACCACCGAATGGTTGGGACACCATCCATGGATGAACCCATGCAGCTGAGCTACCACCACGTGACTGAGGTACCATCCACAACCTAATTGCCTCGTGGCACCACGTCATCCATGGTCGAGCCATCCCGCGGCCTCACGCTATCCTTGGCCGACACTCCCCAAGGTCTCGCAGCCCTCGCAGCCTACCAGACCACTCAACTGGGTGGGCCGCCCGGCATAGGCCGAGCCTGGTCGACCTGAACCTGGTCGACCTAGGCCAGGTCGGACCAGGTCAGGCCAGACCCTGACCCACTTCGTCCCATTTATGCACTTATAGAAATAACATTGGAACCAGACGTCCATTCGACGAACTATCAGCGGTGATAAAAATCATGGAGTGAGATGATCCCATTGAGAATTCCCCATTAGATTTTTCGAATATGATGGGGTACGGTTAGGTTGGACTGATCAAAAATCCAACTGGGAGCCTAAGACTAAAAGGATAATAACTCACAAACCTGGCGTCTGATTGACATACCATCTGTTATGCTGATACCCCAATGACGTGGAGGTCCATTGAGACACTTCTTTGTGGGACTTCATGGTAATTTATGTATCTAACTTTGGATTTTGGATCATACCCTCTCAGATACATGCGAGCATAGTGTGGGAACCTAATAGCTAGTTGTGACGAGAAGAATGAATAGAGATCATGTGTGGGTCAAGACAGAGTGATCCTGTGTTGGTCAGCACTAAGCGATCCTGTGTGGGTCAACACCTAGAGATCCTCTATGGGTCAGCATCGAGAGATCTTGTGTGGGTTAGCACAGAGAAATTCTGTGTGGGTATGCACCTAGAAATCCTTTATGGGTCTGATGAGGAGTTAGGATCCTTCGTGGGTCTTCCTGTTAATGGAGTAATATAATTTAGTAGCTATAACTAATCATCATTACTATCGTACCTAGGTTATACATGATGTGAGATGAGTCTATACCTATGTGGTAATTCAGTTCATGGTATTGCCATGGTGATATTCTTCTTGGTGGTATACCTGTGTGGTACCTGCCTTCGTGGTTTTCCTTCCATTGGGGAACTGTTGGGATTTGGGAATTTTATTTGGAGATTATGTTTTCCTCGTGATTTAGATGGGTATACATGATAAACTAGGTATATGTATGGGCATATAACTATGTAGGGTTATTAGTTTTTTTCATTCATGATTTTTATCATTTGTGGATTTGTGAGACCTTGAGGGTCTTGACGTCCCTATTGAGTATAGTTGTACTCATCCGTACATGAGCATCGCACGCACCTAATTTTGTTTGGTGCAAATGATTGACAATGCTGATCAAGGTTGACGGTACTGGGACTAGACTGTTCCTAGAGGTCGACCATATGACGTGTCAGTATGCAGAGGACATGAGCAGTCGTGGAGTGCTAATGAGGAAATCTATAAATACCCACTAGGTAAGAACCTTGGAGGATGACCTAGTGGTTTTCTTTACTCTTTCTTTAGTTGTATTGTATTTCAGTTGTACTTGTACCTTTACGGTCGATCTTGTATTAAGAACCATTTTACGTTCAACACTCTTTTGGTTATACAGTTTTAGGGTGTTATTATCTTGATGTGTGCTTGGTTATTTGAGTTTACAGGTTATAAAGGTAATGCATTCCCAGTTTTATGGAATAAGCCTTTCTGTGCTCGTTTCCAACCCCTGGCCTATGGATGGTTGGGTTGGGGTAATCACGACAAGAGCCCTGGGGGACGGTTCGTGATATGGAGCTCCCAGATGGTCATAGTTTTTTTACGGATATATACCAATCTAGGATAACTCACAATGGGGATGTGTCCTATAGTGTCTCGCATCTGTCAGATTCAAGGCCTTCTCAAATTTATAGTTCTTTTATATTTACCCATATGAGGTTTTATTTGATCTAAATGTATCATTCATGAAATTTATATGGTATAGTTGTTTATATATAAATATATATATCATACAAGTTTGGAATGTTATCTTATGCATTGAAACTGTGTTTATTGTTGAATGAAATAGGCCAAGGTTTGTCATGTCATCTGATATGCTAAAATGTTACTAGTTTTCAACCATTAGTCTATTAGTGGAGGAAATAAACTCACACACCAGGATTACAATCATCCCGGTTGGGGCCTTGAACGGTTAAGTAATTTTATTTTTAATCTATTATAAAATGAACGTGTAAATTTTTCAAGAATACTATGTGTTAATACTCAAACAACATATATCAAGTTACTGGAGGATCTATAAATTAAACTAGCATATTAAAATATGTATTTTTCAAAATATGTTGTGTCAACATGGAAATATATTTTTTTCTATAAAATTGTTAAATAAAAGTTGATTTGAAATATTTATTATGTAATTTTTTAATGTGTTTTGTTAGATATTGAAGTCATATAATAGAATTTTGTATTTACATTTGCAATATATGTTTTTTTGGAAATGGGATTGTTTCACTATAATTTTTATTTATGTTGTGATTAAATGTATGTTTTTATGATAATTTGATGTTTTTTATATTTTATAAATTTATAAATATAATCCTATTATTTTATATTATTATATAATTTTTTAATCATCAATTGTTATTTTTTTTCAAAAGATCATAGTATTTTTTATAATATTTTATTATTTTTAAGTGAAAATAATATAGTCTATTTGGATATTACGTGTAATATCATTTTTATTATGTGTTATATAAAATTGATGTCAAAATCACTTTTTGTAAAAAAAATCTTATTCAATGTTGTTTATAATATATCCTAATGGTTTTAAAATTTCAAATAAGACTGTTAAGGTTTATGAGTTTCATTGTTCCCATTAGAGATTGAGGAATCATTCTCATAGTGGGAGTATTCGGTTTCATGATGCTATAAATGTATTTAATTTTACAAGAACACATATTATTATTATGTATATGGGTATTTTAGTGGATGTGTCAATGTATTTTTGTATTATATATAGATGGAATACAACATATTGATAATGAATTCCCGACATTATATTCGATAAATAAGTTGTGAAAGTTATTTTCAATGAAATTCATGATTATAATACACTACATATGGGGTTTAAAGATCCATCTTGATGGATAAAATGGCTTTATGGACATATTCCTAGAACATATAATTGAAATTTTCCCAATTGGTTTAGTTTGGAGAACTCAAAGAATGGGTATCTTACTTTGTACCTTATCCTGAATATTATGATAATTCAAGATCCTAAACTATTATTAATTAGGGATATGATTCATTATGATTCTACCATATGATGTCTCATGTATTAAAATTTTTATTGTTTGACCTAATATTTTTTATTCTCTAAGTATAATAAGTTGATACCCTATATTCTTGGTGACTCAATCAGTTGTCGTAAGGAATATCCGTGAGTTTATTAATAGAATTATGTAAATTTTAATAGTCTTTGAAGGTGAGGACGAGTGAATTTTAAGTTATTATATGGATGATCATTTACAAATTAATAAATTTGATATGAGATATCAAAATGGTTTTATTATTTATCTTGTCAGTTTATTCATTGGTTGAGTTCTAAACCAAACATTGTAGTGAATTCAACAATAAATGAATATCCCATCACAACATCAGATGTTGGTGAATGTATCGGTCTTGGTCATTAAGTCAATTGTTTAACTTTGGGTGGTTTCATGAATTGAGGAGGAAATTGATATTTATTGTGAAAAAATGGATATATTCCTTAGGCCCAAGCACATTGGTATCACCAAAGTACATTAAATATGTATGGAAGCTGACATCTATGAGATTGATTTTACGTCCATGGTATACAGGTCATCTCCCCCTTTTTTATGTTTTTTCTGGTATCATTTCATATAATTTAACCTTCACTTATGATGGAGTCATGTGTCTACGATGTGGCTACCACCGCCAGTTCACCACTTCTGTAAGTTAGTCCTCATTCTTACACATGTACAAAAAAGAAAAATAATAATAAAAAATAAAATAATTCATCTAAAAATATTACTTCTCATTTCATTTTCACAATCATAAATCATTTAACATATTAAAAAATATTTTACATCTATTTTTAGGAGAAGGGAAATTTTCTAATATTCTTCACTGATTAATCTACTATACTAAAATATCTATTTGGATCAAACATTATAATATTAACTCATAAAATACTCATAATTAAATTCAATTCATTTAATTAATATTAAAATATCAAATAGGTTCTCTAAAATTTCTACAAGGACTATTATGAATTAATAAATTGTAATTATGATCACTATAGTGGTGTTGATTAGTCCAATCAATTTTACAGGTTAATACAAAATTATTAACTGTGTTTGTGTAGTAATGTGTAAAATTATACTTTAATGGAACAAACAACAACCTATATTTTTTCTAGTAATTTTTTAATGTGGCATCCAATAGGATTCTTCCAAATTATGTGTTCCCATCAATAGAAATAAACTCACAGAAAATTAATAAAGTGTTTGAGTGTAATTGTTACAAGGATTTAGATGATACCATTTAGACATACATCATCATCTTCTTTTTATAGGATGTAAATATCTCCTTATAGACATCAATCCAAAATTGACCCACGAGAAATACATCACATTAGTCCAATAAATTATAAATTACACCATAAAAGTATATTATCATCATGTGTTCAATTTTTCACTGTTAGAATAAATGTATTATAAAACTTTTTTTTCACCACTTAGATAAATCCTTCATTTTTACACTGAAAAAGATAAAATGCATTAAAAATTCAATGAATAATTCTAATATTATTTCCACGAACTCTAGTATTAACTATTACATTATGAAAACATATTCGTTTGTTTCACCCCTTAAAAACTAACTGACGTTAAATTTAGTTTTTAAAGATTCCATAATGCTCATACATGTTTTTCTATGCTTTTAAAATGTAATGATTAATCATTTAAAAAATAAATATATTAGTATTTACTAGGTCAATAAAATTTTCAATAGTCACTTCCCAACCATTTTTAGGATATTCTTTTTAGACTAAATATTTTCATAAATGATCATTGCATTGTAAATTATAGTGATTAGAGACTTAAAAATGAATCCACCAAAGTCCTAGATAATATATTTAATAAAAAATAATTAACTTATGATTAATGATTATTTAAATTGGTAATGATTATAATGAATACTTTATAAGATCAATACGACCCATGATAATGATGTTGTCACTGAAATATTCCGATACAAATTATTTTGAATAATTGAAAACGTCAATAGTGGTTTCTGTTTTTTATTTTATGAAGTCTTAAATAACTATAATTTAATTTGTAAACAAAGAAAAATTTAACATTTATTAACAAATAATGGGTTAAATTATATTTCACTGTGATCAACAAGATTTTAGATGCATACATCCATGGCCTCAATACTCTGCATGGAAAAATTGAATTATAGGGAAAGTGACATAAAATTGTAGATTCAAACATAAACACATCAACAAGTGAACTAGTTATTTTTATTATTCATTTATTATGAAACTATATGAAAATGGAAAATAATAACATGATGAAAAAAAATATATTATTTATAAAAATTATCCAGTCACGTAGCAATCCTAAAACAATGAGGAAGACAAATTTATATTTATGAAATCTGAAAATGGAGAATCCTAGAAAATAATGATTAATACAATGTAATTCCTCAAATTAATGAGGTATAGTATAATCCAATATGAAATTTTATGTTGATTATTTCATAAATTAAACTCATACATATGTTATCAATCACATTACATTGAAGTCCCTCTCCTGGGTTTGTATGATTTTTGATCCTCTCTGGTCACAATCATCCTTGACCACTTGGTTATATAGTTTTTTTCCAAAACCATAATCTAATGAATTCCATTTCACATGTGTATATACCTAGTCAATTTCAAACATATGGGGATACCCCATCCATAATAATTCATGCTAGTTCATGTACCTTTATGATAAGATGCACTTAAAGCTCTAATGATAAATGTTAAAATTAAACATTTCACAAAGAGATTAGGGTTACAAGGTTTTAATCCATATACCACCAATGTTTTGAGTCTTATAATTATTTTTCTACATCCTCAATTTTCATGTGTTGTGGGATATGGCATGTAATCCTTTCCTAAGAACACAACCCAATCGCGGTCCTTATGAATCATAATAAATGACATAACTCATCCATAGTTATGGCATGACTAGGATATGTAAAGAATCAAGTTGGGTTATAAAGTTTTGAATGAGTTTTTTACCATTATTATTCATATTTAATGGAATACCCTATCTTGTTAATGTCATCAAAAGAGAAGTGATTCTTGAGAATTCTCAAAAAATGTGATTGTAATAGTCTAATAGTCATAGAAAGAACTATATTTCAATGACATTCATAGGATGTTATCATGACATTAATATTCTGATCTTTTTAGGGTCAATTGATGTTCTATTCAAATAAATTAAAATCCCATGGAAATGAGGAGGTTCCAAAGATTAAATTCTATTTGGTAGGAAATATGTTTCCTGACGTCATCCATACAATATTGTAAATATGAGTATTTTCAAGAAAATATAAGGCCATCTGAAACTCAGTATCAAAGAAATAAGTTTATAGCTTCATTTATGATGCTAGTGACATCATTTTGTTCATTATTACTCTTTATTAATATCAAAAAAAGAATGTGTGTTGTGTTTGGTTTTTCTATTATTGTTCATAATATTGGAATCAACTTTATCACTGTAGGTTTATAGAATCTATTTATATTTATGTGCATACTCTTACTTATATTGATGATGGAAATCCTAAATAGATTATGTTTTTAAAAGAAAATTAATACTTCTATTCTTGAATTTATCACATTTTATGTATTATGTGAATTTTTCTATCAAAATCCCATGTTTCATTTGACATTGTATATTCAAAGTGAATTTTTATAGAATAAATATTAAATATAATGTATAGAAATGTCCAAATATTGTATAATAATATTGATGTGTATTTCATATCTGTTTGTATTTAATAATAAGACACTCTATGGTGTTAGTATATAAAACTCATTAATTTTTACATATATTATTCTAGAGAGAAAATTAATGTATATTACTGGAAATGTTTATTGCAATAGAATTACCTTGTGTATTGGAGAAATAATATGTTTTAAGATAAGGAAAATAAAAAAACAGGAAATAATGAGAATAATATCTCATTGGACACAATGATTTACGACTTACGGTAATAATCACTAAGTCTATGGAGAGGCATAATATCACAATGATTCAGAAGTATAAATACATAAAGAATATAAGAGTATTAAAACATAGAAAGATCTACCATGTAAACAGATAAAAATTATTCTAGCATTCAATATGGAAATCATAATTTAAATTTCCCAAGTTACTCCCATATAAGTTGGAATATATGGCACATAAATTCAATATTTTTAACAAGAGTTTTGATTTTTGGATTTAATATCACACTTTCAAATATCTATAAAAAAACTTATGAATAAATAAAATTGATTATATAAATTTAAAATATAAAAATAAAAATGAATAAATAATATTAATCATATGATTTTCAAAAATGATAAAAATGAATAAATATTTAACATTGGATTGAAATTTTTTTAAATATAAATAATGATTGTTTCAAGTTATAAATAGAAATGATATTAAAAAAGTAAATAAATAGTATTTATACAATTTACAATCATATTAAAAATATAATATATTAATAAATAAAATTGTATAAATAAATATTCAAAAATGAATACACTATAAATTTTTTAAATGAACACTTATTAATAATGATTAAATAACAAAAAAATCTAAAATGTATAAATAAAAATATTCAATAAATTTTATTAAATTAATAATTATTTATATTTTGAAAAATTTATTTGAATCTCCATGGAAATTGGCAATTCAGTGTTTTAATATAGAAACTGAAAAATTATTCTAGATTTAAACCTGAAAGTCATCATTTATTTATCCCAAGATACTCTCATATAAATAGGAATATATGCAACATAAATTCCTTATTTTTGTAGGAGTTTTTTACTTTTGGAATAAATATTGTACTTCAAAATACCTCTGGTCAAACATATGAGTAAATAAAATTGATTATATACATTATTTTTTTAAAAGGTATTAATAAGATTATTCATATAAATTTAAAAAATGTTAAAAATTATTAAATATTAAAAGTTGCATTTAGAATTTTAAAAAATAAATAATGATTATTAAAGGTTCTAAACAGAATTATATTATAAAAAATAAATAAATAATATTTATGTAATTTAAAAATCATTTTAAAAATATTAAATATCAATGGAAAAAATTGTATAAATAAATATTAAAAAATGAATGCACTAAAAAAATATCAAATGAACACATATTAGTAATCAATAAATATCAAACAACAGAAAATTGTATACGTACTAAAAATGAATAAATAAGATTAAATTTATAATTCTTAATATTTTTTTAAAATGTATTCAAATATTCATGCGAATTGGCATTATGTGTTTGAATATAGAATCAAAAAGATTATTTCGGATTTCAAATTGAAAATCACCATTTAATTATCCCATGATACTTCCACATAAATGGGAATATATGCCACATAAATTCTTTATTTTTTTGTAGGAGTTTTAACATTTTGATTTAATCTCGCACTTCATAATATCTATGCTCAATCATATGAATAAATAAAATAGATTATATACATTAAAAAAATGAATGAATAATATTAATCATATAAATTTCAAAAATGATAAAAATGATTAAATATTAATAATGCATTTAATATTTTATAAAAATAAACAAAGATCGTCTAATGTTCAAAAAAGTGAAAATATTATAAAATAAATAAATAGTATTTATTAAATTTATAATCAATTTAAAAATATTAAATATCAATCATTAAAAATTTATAAATAAAAATATAAAATGAATGAACTAAATAATTTTAAAATGAATATATATATTGATAATCAATAAGTATAATTTTTTTTAAATTGTGTAAATACTAAAAATTAATAAATTATATTAAATTAATAATTATTAATGTTTTATAAAATGTATTCAAATATCCATCCAAATTAGAAATTAATTGTTTGAACATAAAGATAGAAATATTATTCTGGATTTCAATATTAAAATCATCATATAATTATTCGATGTTCCTCCCATATAAATGTGAATATATGCCAAATAAATTCACTTTTTTTATGAGTTTTGACTTTTGAATTTAATCATACACCTAAAAATATCTCCTGTCAAACTTATGAATAAATAAAACTGATTATATAAATTATAATAAATTTAAAAATGAATAAATAATATTAATCACATAAATTTCAAAAATGTGAAAAATGAATACATATCCAAAACTACATTTAATATTTTTAAAAGATAAATATTTTTTTCTAAAGTTATAAACCGAAAAAAATTAAAATATAAATAAATCATATTTAGGTAATTTAAAATCATTTTAAAAATAATATTTATCAATGAATAAATATATATAAATAAATATTAAAAAATCAATGCGCTGTAATTATATTAAATGAACACATTTTAATATTGAATATAAATAAAAAAAATTAAAAACGTATAAATACCAAAAATTAATAATATTATTAAATTAATAATTATTAATCTTTTAAAAAAGTATTTAAATCTCCTTGTGAATTGGAAATTAGTTGTTCGAATATAGAAACAAAAAGATTATTCTGGATTTCAATAGGAAAATTTGCATTTGATTATCGCAATTTACTCCTAAATAAATGGTAATAGATTACACATAAATTTTCTATTTTTGTAGGAGTTATGAATTTTGGATTTA
Source organism: Viscum album (assembly GCA_963277665.1). Classification (NCBI taxonomy): domain Eukaryota; kingdom Viridiplantae; phylum Streptophyta; class Magnoliopsida; order Santalales; family Viscaceae; genus Viscum; species Viscum album. Next base: position 887,191,859 of record OY728141.1, on the reverse strand, counting down.
ATCTCACACTTCTAAATATATCCAGTAAAACTAATGAGTAAATAAAATTTATTTTATAAAAAAATCAAAGGTATAAAAAATATCCATTATTAAATTTCAGAAATGTTAAAAATGAACAAATATATAAAATTGCATTAATAATTTTTAAAAAATAAATAATGATTTTATAATTTTATAAACTAAAAAAATATTAAAAAATAAATAAATAGTATTTATGTAATAGATAATAATTTTAAAAATTTTAAATTTTATTGAAAACAATTGCATAAATAAATATTAAAAAATAAATACACTAAAAAATGTATTAAATGAATACATATTAATAATTAATATATATATATATATTTCAAAAAAAAATTATAAATACTAAGAATGAATAAATAATATTAAATTAATAATTATTAATTCTTTAAAATATATATTCAAATATCTATGTGAATTATGAATTAAGTGTTTGAATATTCAAACAAATAGATTAGTCCAGATTTCAATATGAAAATATTAATGTCACACTTCCAAATATCTTGGGTCAAACTTATGATTCCCTAAATTAAATTCTCCACTAAAATATTTATCATTCTCATCCATGTCAAAGTCGAAGTAAAACTACCCATTTAAAATTCAAGGATGAGATAGAAACTTGTGTGTCATGGAAGGTCATCCAATAAAATGAATTTGGGAAGATTGAAATGACATGGGTTTCAGCATGGTCTTCGCCATTATGAAGTTGAAGCACTTTGGGGGTTTGGAACTGATATGATTTGGGATTCTGGGAAAGAGTCGTTTATAGTGGTGGTAATCTAAATATGTTTGTTTTTGCAAAATACCCATTCTTATATAACACCCTACAATGCACCAGTGTGATGTCTCCTGGTGAAATCCATCAGTGTTACGTCTCTCCATCACCTGCATCCTGGAATAAACCCCAAACCACCTGATGAAATCCACTAGTGTGACGTCTCCCCATCCCCTGAAATCATTTAATATTTTCTGCAAGCCTTTAGCCCCCAGTTCTTGAGAGCCACATCCTTCCATATTTCTCATTATGTGATGAATCATTGATGAAAAAGGTAGTGTGATGAATTATTCCTTGTAAAATATTTTTTCCAACACTATGCATTATATCTTATATACAGCGGGCATTACATGAACATGAAATACATGTAATGTGTGTATGTAATACATATAATATATTAATATCATATATACAGACAACACATTACATGTTAAAGTGATTATGTGGATACAAATTGACCTATCACAGTGATTTGATTTGATTTTTATACTTTTATTTATTAGCATTTTGACTTAATTTTTTGTAGGGACATTAGATAATCATGTAATATTAGTTTTCTTTATATATTTTCGATTTTTTTTGTTTGTGTGGATAATTTTATGTTCTTTTCTGCATGTTAAGATCCTGTTATTGTAGTTAACCAGTCTATTGTGTTGAAAAAATGATGCACATTAGATTATTTATTTATTTCTATGAATACATCTAAAAAAAGTATTCTATTGAATATAAATTGAACATATTTTCTATACATTATAATTTACATAAAATTTTTAAGTGAAGGTGTGGATACATATTTATATATCTCACTAAGTCTTTTTCTTCTTCATTATCTTCGTTGCAGTTAAATATATTTGTGTTTAAAATTGTATTTATGGAGGGATTGTAATATTAATATAATGTAATAATTCAATTCATTTCATAATTACATTATAAATTTCAATTTCGATTTTTAATCATATTATAAAATTTAATTAAATATTTACTTTCAATTTTTGTTTTAATCAAAAAATAAATTTATATTTCTGTTCTATAAGAAATAAGATCAAACAAAGACATTGTACATTGAAGCACAAGAATCAAACCATACGAAAAAAGTAGACCTTAAAAAACATTACCCCTATTTGGGTTTCATCCAGAAAAATGATTTTTATAAATTATACACTGTTTTTTTCATTGAAATATATCATTCAATAAGAGTTTCAACAATACCTAACTCATTCTTCAACTCAATCCATAGAACATTACTATCAACAAAAACACCTCCATGTATTTAGAACGCCATTAAACAATAAAATTATATTATAAAAACCATGGGGATACAATGAAAAAATTAATTTACCAATGATAGTCATCGCTAGATTAATGAAAAATAAGTTATAAACAGTTTATATAATTTATTTCAACTCATTTCATTTGTATTGTATCTAAATATTGAAAATAAAAAAGGAAAGTTGTAAAATGTGAGTAAATTACACAATATGAATTATTTAGGGAACAAAAATATTTAATGGTAATAAAATAAAATTTACAGAAACAAATGGAAAATTATGAAAAAATATACTGACTATATAAATCATGAAGGCACTATCATTTATAAAGGGTATGAATCATAAAGGCGATGTCCATAACTGCGACTTCATTTAGTCATTATATTGAAAATTATAGTCATGCTTTTCCCAAAAAATATGTTATGAGAACTGCATTTTTATTGTCAGGAATGAGATGCTTTTAAACAAAATGAACTCATTAGAAAAGGTAAGATTTATTACTCAATGATTGAGACCTTATGTTTCTTAATTTCTTTGATTTCATTTGTTGATTTGAATTTTATGTGCTTGGATTGTTTTTTAATACAAATTTCTATATTAGATGATGATTATACATATTTAAATTTTTTTAAATTCTATTTTTCTAAATTCTCTAATATTTTTATAATGATTAAGCATGTGTTTGTGAAATATAGGAGCATGTAGTTCTGATGAAATATGTAAAAGACCATCAAAATTGGGACAAACCTTATTATGACACATTTGATGGATTTTTAAAAATAAAAACATTTGTACTACAAAAAAAATCCAGTTTCGATCTTCTTGTATAAGTATTCCATGGAGGTCAAAAGTCAATACATTCTTAGTTTGTTTTGCAATGTTGGTGATCAGAGTAATTCACAATTGCATATCATCTCTGAATATTTTGACTCCACTCTTATTGAGTGGATTCAAAATAATATAATATAGTACGATAATGAGTATTCAGATGTCTTTTCGAGTGAAATGTTAGTAATTATTTTTCAGTGAATTTGAGTTTATTATAACATTATTATTAAAAAATACATTTATTTGAAATATTTCATTTTTTAATAGGTTTTTATTACTTATTATATGTTGCAGGCATATCATAAATTGTATGTTGTTCCTAAAAAAAATGTTGACTGATTTTCATAGAGATCTTAATGATGATCATGTGTGTGTGGTGGGGGGACGAGAAAAGTTGGTGAATATTGGGCTCCTCAATTAAAAAGTCCTTAAAAATGATTAATTTTTTTTGAAAGATATGATAATACATTTATTTAGGACTAGAGGGATTGATATTCTGAATGAGATTATTCATTTTATTCATCATGAGGGTGAATGCACCACACGTTAAGATACATAAAATTTGTTTCATATTCTTACATTAAATAAATATATTTTATTATATTAATTAATATTTTATAATTATCCGGTTCTATTTTAAGAAAGCATTGTATTATCTTGCATTTTTATCTAGAGAAGAGAGATGTGACTTTAGACTTATAGAAACACACAATTCTCAATTTTCTATTATAAAAAATACTTTTGATATACATATTAGAAATAAATATAAAAATTTCCTCCATTGGATGAGGCGTGTTAACGATAAAGCATTGAAAAAAGTTTGTGATTATAATGGACGTACATATACGAATCGAAAACCGCATGATTTTCTTTGATTTCTAAGAAATTTCATGGAACATGAAAATAGTAAAGAAATTCTGAGACTAAGAATTATCAAACATATTTTTATTGTCTATTTATTCTTCAATTTATTTTTATGTATCCATTGATATTTTTTCATAATTTAGAAATCTTATATTTTTAGGGAATCATTGGATCATATGTTGAATCAACTGCAGATAGAATTTATGATGATGTGGTTCCAGATAATGATTGGTACCAAAATTTATATTACTCTCATTCAACAGTAAGATATTTTTAGATATTATTTTCTTTTTTATGTAAATTGACATAAATTACATAGAATATTAACAATTTTTTTTGATTCTATTAATGGAAAATAAGTTATTCATGGGGATCAACCACAAAAAAAATCGATTAAACTATATTATTTTTTTCTTTCAAATGATATTTATTAATTTTTATAGAATGTAGTTATAGGACCATAGTCACTTTTATATGTAGAAGGAAAATATAAAAGTCTAATGTCAACCAAATTAGCAAGGGACACACATGTGCTTTATTGTAGTGCATATTATTCCACACTTTCTATATGATTTGTTAGGATTTAATTGTTATCAGGATGTATTAATATATTCCATGTGTTTTTCCAATTTTAGAAGACATTTTCCTAATTTTACAACATTTCAACTGAACCCCAATTTTTTTTTCATCCATACATGTTTCATTTCATTATGATAAGTGAAATATTTTTATATTAGTTTTTAATGATTTTAGCAGTCCTAGAAGTTCTCTAAATTATTTCTTCTACTTATGCATTTGAATTATATTTAAATATCCATGTTCATTTATAGGAGATCACTATCTATTTTACTATTTATTATATGGTCTGGTGTCATTCCACCTTTAAATGAATGTTCATGTTTTTATATATAAGTCATAATATAGATTTAATGGTATGTTTTCATAGGATTACATGATAATTTTTAATATATGGTACTATGTCATTCCACCATATATATATATTTTTGTTATGAATTTCATTACTCTATAAGAATAGAATTGTATATTAACAACATAATACAGTATTTTAGTTTCATTTTACTGACAAAAAATAAATATTCACACATAATATATAAGCATTATATTGACACAATCTATGGGAAATTCCTTAGAAGTTAAGTAGAAACAACTGGATAACATTATTTTATTTGATTCTTATTAATTCCATTATATATTGTATGTTTATAAGAGTTTACTGACATTATTTTCAATTATATAGGGTAAAATCAATGGATACAAATCGCCATGTTAAAAAGTTCTAGAGATTCATTGAAGAATAAAAAAGATTCGAATGGACTGAAAACCATTGAACATTTTTTATTATATTCATTCTCTTCGGTTTTTTAAGTTCCATGTTTGTAGATGATTTAAAAATTCTTGAATATTTTATCAAAATAATTATCTATAGTTTGATTTAATAAGTTTTTATTTCATGTCAAACATTTGACATTTATTTAATGAATATTAATGGATTTTTACATGATGTCGTAATATCTTCTTAATGTGTGTTTTTATGACGTTCTAGTATGCTTTATGTTACTTTTTGGATTGGTGTGAATTTTTTCTCAAATATTATAGAAAATAATTTTAAAAACACAAGATCATGAATTTAGATCCCTTATGAAAATGCTACTCACCAACCTGTATGTATTTTTTTAGGATTCTCGGACCACATTATTTTATCTTTAATGGATTACGTTTTGTATGAATCACACCATTATATGTGAGACTGTTGCATATGTTTTATATTATCATTTCATGTTTGAACATTTATATTTGGGATTTTCAAATCATTATTCCTTCACAAACCATGAATAGAATTTTTGGTGCATGTGGTTGAGCTATAAGTCACTCATATTAAATTATTAAATTGATGAATTAAATTTCAGATTTTATGAATTTGAATGGAAAATTAGTGATGGAATCTAGGATTCTCTATATAGAGTGATATGATGTTCACAAAAGGTTTCTATCATTAATTTTTATTGTGATGTATTTGAATATGAGAATCATTATCTCTCTACATCTCTCTCTTTTAAAATTGGAAAACCATTAACCAGCAATAACAATTTCTATCTCTCAACCATTATGAACCACCCCATTATTACATTGTCACAACCACAACCACATCATCTTCACCACATTCCCCCACTATATCCTCACATCATCACATCACAACCACATTGAATCATATTATAACCTTAATCCATCATAGTCCAAAACATGACATAACCATATTCCATCAGATCCTAAAACAAGACATAACCCTAAAAAAATATCAACCAGTACAATCATCACATTGTGTACAATGGTTATACATTGGAGAAAAATAATCATCATAGAAATTTTAACACATTTAAACCCATAGTGGTAGTAAATTATTTTCTTAATATTTTATCCATAATGATTTTAACTATGTTCAAATATATTTTTTTTCAATTTTTATTCATTCAAATTTATATCAATAATTTGATCATCCAATGAATACTTAAACCAACCATCCTAAATGTAAATATCATACACTGAAGGAAAAATTTATAGACTATTTTCTAAATCATGAAAACATTTAAACATCTAGTATGGATGATAAATTTCTATAGATCATGGATCAATTGTTTAATAATGCCAAATTTGTGCATGAAAGAGAGTGTTTTCTGTAGAGAAAAACATTTTTTCTTATGAATAAATATATTAATTTTTGGTATTTCATGTGTAAGAACTACTGTAGATGTAAAATCATAAATTTACACCAAGTAGGAATCCATTGAAATACCATTTGATGGATCTACATATATTGTTGAGCAGTGTTTATCCACGGGATGAGCCAACATAGAATTACAAGTGTTATAGTACTTGAAAATAATGTATAAAAAATAATTAAATACTTTAAATTGTTTGTGTGTATTTATGTGTGAGGGTAAATTGGGTACGACAATACTACACTGGGTCAGGCAGTGCAGGTTTTCTAGCCGGTCCAGCCCATTGTAGGTCATAAGTGCATTGGGCATCCCATTAGCTATTTGGGAATGTCTGGTCAACCTAACCAAGGAGGGCACAAATGTCATCCATGGGATCCATAAAACTACACTCCTACCCTCATAATTTCATTTTGATCTCGCAATGGTCACCATGTGGCCCACTTTTCACCTTTGTGGTGTGACATCAATGAATGTCATGTCAGATGTGTGTTTTTGGCAAATAAATAACAGATCCTATGTATTTTTCAACATAGATCAAATAGAATGATATTTTCTTCATCCATATGAGGCCATTTTCAATAATAGATAATAAGAATAAGGATTTATCTATTTATGGATGATGTTGAGGTTTGGGGAATAATTAACAAATCATTCACTGGGTCAGTACTCCCTAGGCAGTATACTATAAAGGGACCATATCCCTTGTTTCCCATCATGGATTTCAGTACCCACTAGGATGCATCAGGTGCTTTTCCTCTAGATAGACAAAGATTTGGTACACCCTTGCTTTCGATTAGGTGTACGTCCACCATATGATATGAATAGGGTTTGGTACTCCATCGATAGAGATGACTACCAGTAATGTATGAGTCATTTATACATATGGTAAATTATCCAAAGATTAAGATATATTATGAGGAGGTTTCTATCTTCCACTACAATTCAATAAAGGTTGTGTGGGTTTCTAGTTTTTGATAATTGGGAGATATTTCATATGTTTAAAATTATATCCTTTACATAAGGAATCAGTGGTTCTTTCATTAATTGTTAATACCCCCTGAACCGGGATCTATTCTAGAGAAATTCATGGGTTCCCCTAGATATTTCAAGAATATAAGCACTGTATCTATGGTTATGAATGGTATGGTGTGGTGTTCACGTTGGTGTTATGTGTATTTCAATTAATGGGTAATCCTTTATGGTATTTAGTAGAAACATAAATGTTGGATAGCTTGAGGGATTTGACTTCTTTGAGGATTATGAATCTTTAATGAACTCCATGGGTACCATTGGGATGCAACATACAATAGAGATATTAATTACAAACATAGAAGAGATTTCAGTATTTCAAGTATTCGTAGTTGCATAGGATTTGTTCCCTCACATGTTGTGTATGTGACAATGATGAAAAATTTAGGTAATGGTCTCGATTGAGGTGAAATATTTATTACATCAATGATAATATTGGGTGATGCTTGGTAAGGTATTATGAATCAGGGTGGTACATAATGGTGGAAGTGTTTGTTTTATCTAGAGGCCAATCTTGGAGTACTCATAATGGTGAGGAGTTCTCTAGCAATCATCTATCACATTCAGGGATTTGTTAAATGTATTTTTCAATTACATTTTCCAATGTGGTGTTGTATTTTTTGTTTAATATATCATCTATCATTTGAGTACCATTTATAATATCTATTTATATCATATAGGTTTATCATGTTATCATATTAATTAAAGATGTTTTTATTGTGGAATGAACATGGATACGGTCTATCATGTCATTTGATATGTAAACCTGGTGATTTTTTACCAACCCTCGATCTATATTTTGATGACTTAGGGTGGATCATTCTGCTTTTATTCATCCCTATTTTAGCCCTGATAGGTCTAGTCATGTCATTTTTAAACTCATGTAAAATTCATATATAAATATTTCAAGCTTATATGGATTAATCCTCAAACAACTTATATCATGTTAGTGGATGATTTAGAAAAGAAACAATCATATAAAGATCTATATTTGTAAAAATATGTTTCAACAACACTTCTATATACCTTCTTTCTATAATAATATCAAATAAAATATGAATTTAAATTTTTAGTCAATAATATTTTCAAGTGTTTTGTGATATATTTTAGTCTTATATTTTAATTTCCTATTTACATTGACTATTTGTTTTTTTAATTTGAAAATGTTTTCATAACAATAGTGTTGAATAGTCCAATCCATTTAATAGGTTAATGTAGTATTCCAAATGTTTTTTACAATAATGTTGAAAATTATACCTAGGATGAAGAAATGAAATGTTTAATTTTTTTAGTGAGTTCTGGCAGTGGATTCTAGTAGGAATCTTCAAAATTACATGTTCTCATCCACGTCAATTAGTACAAAAAACAATTCATGATGATTTTGATTGGGATTGGTACAAGGAATAAGATGATACTATTCCGACATACATCATCATCTTCTTTTTAAGGATGTTGACATCCTCTTTGGGAATTATATCCACTATTCACACATAGAAAATACATCACATTATTCAAAGAAATTTTAAATTACACCATAAAATTAGATTACCATCAAGTGTACACTTGTGCAGTATCAGAATAAAAGTACTATTCAACTTTTTTTTCTCCTTTTAGAGAAAACCATCCTTTCCGCACTGAACAAGATAAAATTTTTTAAACATTTCGATGAGAAATACCAATATTTAATTAGTTAACTCCATAATTAATTATTTAATTATGAAAACATATTCATTTATTGACCCCCTTAACAAATAACTAATGATAAATTTATTTTGTATTTTTAATTTTATTCCAATACGTGTGTTTCTATATTTCTAAAAAGTAATAATAATTCATTTAACAAAGAAATATATAGGTATCGACTTGGTTAATAAAATTTTCATTAGTCATTTCCCAACCATTTTTATGACATGATTCATGGACAAAAGTATTAGAAAAATGATCATCTTATTGTAAAAAAATAGCTATTAGTGAATTAAAAATGGATGCACCTATGTCATAGGGAAAATATTTAATGAAAAACACCACCTTGTTCTTAATGATGATTTTAAATGGGATACCAAATAATTTAAAAATTATAAGATTAATATAACTCATGATAATGAAGTGGTTACTAAAATCATCAATTAAAAATTATAGTAAATAAGTGATGTCATCAATAGTGGCATCTAATTTTTAATGTTGTGTGTACTTAAATATCTATCATATAATTTAGAAACAAAGAAAAATATACAATTTATGAAAAAATCCTAACATATAGTGTATTTCAATGTGATCATGGAGTTATTCCAATAATATATATATTCCCTATAGACATGGTATATAAAAGTGAATGACAGGGAAAGTAACATCAAACTGAAGAACATCACTGAATGAACATATTAGTATTATTATTCATTTATTTTGAAACAATATTAAAACTGAAAATAATAACTCGATGCACCAAATAATATATTTTTTCATAAAAATTATCTACTAAAAGTTAATACTAAATATTAATAGGAAAAAAAATTTATAGTTATGAATATATAAAATAGAGAGTCCTAGAAAATAAAGAAAAATACAGTGGTCAACTTCAAAAGAAAAAGGAATGGTAAATGGTAATAGGAAATTGTAGGGAGTGTGGTGGATAAATTATATTATTACCAAATTTATCTATCACATTATATCGAATTCCCTTACAAGGGTGTGTATGATTTTCATGCCTCTCTGGTTAGGATCCTCCATGACAAGATGGTTATACAATGTTTTTCCAAAACCATCATCCACCTAATTTACTTTTACAATTGTATAATCCAAATCAAATTCCAACATATGAAGATACCATATCCATACTCATTTCCTATGGTTTATGTACCTATGTAATAATATGTTCTTCATGCTCATATTATTGATGAAAGTTGTAAACTTTTCACCTAATAGATTGTGGTGACATGTATTTAATGTTTTGACCACCATACTTGTGAGTTAGATAACTATTTTCTTAAGTCCCCCATTATTATGATTCATGGGATAGTACATGGTATATTGGAAAAATGACTCTTGAAAAATAAATTGCAATAGTCTTCTAGTCATGAAAATCTCTTTATCTCAAAGTGATTCAAAGGTATTTTTCATGAAATTACTATTTCGACCTTTATAGGGTCAATTAACATGTCATTGTTATAAATGAGTGTCCCAAGGATATTCCATATATTCAATTTTATTTGGTTGGAAATAACTTTTCTATCCTCTTCCTTACATTCTTTAAAATATGATTTTTTTAGAATGTAAGACCACGTACAACTTAGTATGCAAGAGAAATGTTTCTAGATTCCTTTATGATGTTAATATCAAAAAAATTATTAATTATTACCCTTTATTAATATAAAAAAATCATGTTTTTATTCATATAAGTATTAATATTATTCATCATTTTGTCATTAACTTGAGAACTTAATGTTACTATTAGATATTTATCTTAATGTTCATCGTCTAATTTATATGTCCTACGAAACACATAAATAGATTATTATTTTTGAATGAATTTGAATACATCCATAGTTTAATTTAACATAGACAATGGAATATGTGAACATATTTATCAATATCTGAGGTCTCATGTGTCTTTGTAAGCTCCAGGTGAATTTTTCAATGTATAAATAATACGTAGCATATATAGAAGTTGTTTTATATAGTATATTATTATTGATGAGAATTTTTTATTGATATGTATTGAATTATAATCTAATATAAACTATAAGAATATAACACTCGTTAATTTATGTATATAATATTCAAGAGTGAACATAAACGTTGAATAATAGAACTGGTAATTTCAATGGAAACACTGGGAATCATAAAGACATAATAGGTTTGTACATGAAGAAAAGAAAAAATATAGGAATATGAAAACAACTAGAAGAAGATATCATAAGATACAATGATTTATGTGTTTTGGTAATAATCTCTATTCCACAGAGTGAAAATATCACACTCTGATTTAGGAGAAAATATATAGGGAGATTATTAGAGTTTCACAACAAAACATCGTACCATGAGATTAGACAAAAATTAGGTTGAAACAATATTCTACCAACTTCAATTATGTCCACTATGCTATAATAATCAATTTTAGAATTATGAACTACAAAATTGCAATAACATGGGATAAATTCACACCTCCCCCATCCTCGTAGCCTACAACAATGGACAACCCCTGTAGCCTATAGACCCATATAAACAACCCAAGATTACATCCACCAGTGTGATGTGTCCACGTTTCACTCACTTGAGGAAGCCCTTCAAGATTCTATACAAGTTTTCATCCCTTGTTTCTTAAGAGTGGCATCGATCAATATTGATCATTTTGCAATGATTTATTTATTGAAATAGCAGCGGGAGGACTTAGTCCTTATGAATTATTTGTTTTAACACAATATGAATTATATCTTATATTCCATGGACATGATATGTAAATGAAATAAACATAAATTTTATCATTCATACACATAATATATTAATATATTATACGTACTAAAAATAACTTGTAAAAGTGATTTTGTGGATTAAAATAGAAATATAATAGTGATTGGACTTCTATTTGATTTGATTATTTAGACATATATTTATTAGCATTGATTCTTAATTTTGTTCAGGTCCTTTAGATATTCTTTTAATATAATAATTATTTATATTTTTTCTATTTTTTTAATGGATAATTTTTCAAAATTTTATGAATGTTAATGTCTTGTAAGTCTTGATTACCATGTTACTGTGTTGAATAAATTAAACACATTGGTGTATTTAAGAATTTCATTGAATTTGCCTTAAAGAAATTTGTTACATTGAATATAAATGTAAAATATTTTAGTATATTATATATTCCTTAATGAATAGATATTGTGTGATTATTGAATGCACATAATACTTATAAAGTGAACATAATATATAAATATAACACAAACACACACACACACACATATATATATATTGAACACACACACACAAATATAATTCACATAACATGTTTAAGTAACGGTGTGGATACATATTTAATTATTTAGGTAATTTTTTTCTATTAGATTTTATTTTTCTCATTTCCATTTAGTGGTGTTCAAAATCATATTCATATAGGGATTATAATTCTATTTTAATTTAGTAATTAAATATATTTCGTAATTGCAATATAAATTTCAATATAAATTTTTTCGGTTATAAAATTTATTTAAAAATTTTCAGATTCAATTTTAATTTTAATAAAAATTATTCATTTTCAATTCTAGAAGAAATATGTTCAAAAAAATACATCATAACATGAAACACAAAAAAATACCTTTAAAAAATTCTAAAACAATTTACACATAACTAGGGAAATATTGATGTGTTCAATAGTGCTAGTGATTTTTGGAATATGAAAAAAGAAGTGAATGTGTCGAAAACCATTTATTGTTTTTGGATTCTTGAATTTCTCTTATATTTTTTATGTGTATTCTATATAGATTATTTTATAGTGATTAAATATTTTATAAAAATATTTATCTAAAGTATTATTTACTTATTTTTTATGTGATTTGGTGTTTAAAACATAAATTTATCGAATTCCAATGAGTTTTTATATGAGTCCATAATTTTTAGTTGATATATGATTTTATGATTTTATAGTATGATATTTGTTACTATATCCATTGGTTTTAATTTTATTCTAATATAACAGTCATGAAATTCAGATACAAAATAAGTGTGAATTTAGATCCGCACTAATGAGGCTATTGTATAACATTTAGGTTCGTTTTACTCCCTTGTCTGACCAACAAATTTTATCATTAGTAGAATATGTTTTATGTTATTCACATTTTTACAAGAAAGACGATTTAATTTGTTTTCAATTAAAAGTACATTTTTGTAAATTTATATTCATGCTCACAAAACGTATTTTCATTCACAAACCATGTAATACTTCTATGGTGATGGTGGTAGAATTATAGGATATTGATATTTTACTATGATATCAATTAATTGAATTTCATATAGAAACATTTGAACAAATACTATGTTAAATCATCTATGATGTTCTTTATTGAGTTATATAATGTTCCAAAAAGTAGTCTATTTTCAATTCTTAGGATGCTATACAATAATATGAGAATCATTCCCTCTACATATTTCCCTCTTTTTAAATTATCCTACCATTGATATCAGACTTGAATAGTGGGATGTTTCTTCTATATTTTATTATAGATTTACTATGTTTAATTATAAAAAATTCTATGTAATGAAAAAGTGGGAGACTATATTGAGAATTTAGTGGATGAAGTTGTATTTTTCCGTACATGAATTTTTTTTTCAAAGAGGTTTAACATTAATTAGTGAAAATTGAGTCACCATTAAAAAATTGAGTTTTGGAGTGCCATGAGTTGTTTCCAATACCTACTAAATCCTTGTAATTGTAGGGAGAAGGGATAATATTTTCCACCAAATCCTTCCACAAATTGGTCATGAGATGACAACTAGGACTGAGGGTATATATCATAAGAATAAGTGGGACTACCCGCTTAATTATCAAGAAAATAAAACAAAATAACAAATCAACATCCAAAGATTCCCATCACAGAACACATATTCTTCCATAACCTAATTGTTACCTAAATGACATAAATTCATAAAAAATAGATACAAGAATGTAAACCAAAGGCCCTATGTCAATCTATAACTCATACGATGCTACTCGAACAACATCTCAAATATCCATCAGTATATGTTGATAAAAAATAAACAAAAAATGTACTGGTAAGAGCATATTTTACTCATAAACATCCATTTATAATAAATATTATGGTATAGACATATATTAATAAAAAAATAAAATATAGAGTGAGATTATTCTAGTCAAAAAACAATACATTACATATAATTCAACATTATTTGCATCGCCATTGCAAATAAAACAATGTAATATCATAAGTAAGAAATGGAATTTAGAATTTATGGTGATATATAATAATTTGAGAAGATTCCTAAAAAAAATTACATCATTAAAATGATATCACATCACAATTTCTAGATGAACCTCACAACCATCAAAATATTTAGGCAATAGAGGAATGAAAATATCTTCATCTATGTCAGCTATCACATTATATCAACTAGTAATATCAAGTAAAAGCTCCCAAACCATATTAATGATTCCATTATCACATTGTCACAACCAAACCCACATCATCATCACCAAAACCTTCTTATAACTATATCCCCACATCCCCATATCCTGACCTCCTAAAATCATGTAATAACTGTAATCAATCACAACGCAAAACATGACATAACCCTATGAAATATAAACCCAAAATAAGACATAAAGATAAAAAAAATAACTAGTAGAATCATACCACTACACACCTTTCTTTTAAAATCTAGAAAAATCTTAAACATATCCATATTAAAACATTTAAATCCATAGTGGTGGAAAATTATTTTCCCAAAATTTTATCCATCGTTCATTATACTATATTAATTTATTTTTCACTTTTTATTCATTGAAATTAATTTTGACCATTTTTTCCACCTGTGAATACCTAAACCATCCATCCTAAATTTATTTATCTGACACTCAAAAAACATTTTAACAAATATTTCACTAAATCATGGAAACATGTAAACTTCTAATAATATTGATGGATTTATAGTGTTCATGGATCAGTAGTTCAATTATGCATGATTTGGTCTTGAAATATGGTGTTATGTGTAGTGACCGAGAATTTTTCTGATTTAGAATTATTTCAGTTTGTGGGTTATCATGTTTCAGAACCCCCTTAATGTTAAATGATATATTTACACAAGTAGTCTTCCTTGGAAAAATCATTTGATGGATTTGCTAATTCTGAGGTGTTGTGTTTACCCTCAGGATGAGATGACATAGAATTGTGAGTGTATAGTTGCATAAAAATAATATATTAAAAATTATATAATATTTTTAACTCTCCATGTGTATTTGAGGACTGGGGTGCTTTGAGAATTACATAAAAACACTAGGTCAGACGGTGCAGGTCGGTCAGCGATGCGAGCTCAATGGAGGGCACAAGTGCATTGACCAACCCACAATCCAGTTGGGTATTAATTCCCAACCCAAACTTGTAGAAAACATGTGAAATTAATGAGATACATACTGCTACAGTTCCTAGCCCGAACATAACATGTGCTTCAACAAAATTTCTCTATGTGATAACCAATCACATTTATTGTGTGATTTATATTATTTTCTTATCAGATGTATGTTTTAGAAAAAAATGATAAACTATATTATGTATCTTTTGACCTAGAACATATTGTATGTTTTCTATTCTGTGATATGATCTCGTTTTCAATGAGATATTTTATGTTTTTGGATATAGCTCAATAGTGATAATGATGGGGTTTAGGGAATGATGTTTAGATCATTCTTATGGCAGTTACTCCCCTATGAGTATTCTATGATATTAAATGTGTCCCTTATTTTCCATCATGGATTTCACTACCCACACAATGATACATGGGATAAAATTCCCCAATATCAACATGGATTTTGTACTCCATTAGTAATGATTAAAGGAAAGTCCAAATCATGTTACGAATAGGGTTAGGTACTCCCTCGACTGAGGTCTCTTCTTTTGAGGGGTAGTTCTTAAATACATATGGTCAATACTCCCACGAGTGAGGTTTATTGTAAATAGGTGTGTGTCTCCCACTATAACTTCATAATGTTTTCTTGGGTTATAGGTTTTGGGTAGTTTGAATTTCCAGCTGTACATGCTAATTTCACTTATAGCTGGACTATACTGTGTTGGGGAACATTCATTTTAGGGAATTATATTCTTTACAACACACATGGGTTGTTCTAATAGTAGGGGTTATTACCCCCTTGACAGAGATCTATTATATAGAATGGACTAGGTTCTACATTCGGTTTTTAGAATGGTATTACTATATATATGGTTAAGAATGATAGGATGTGGTATTCCCTTGGGAGGAATTTTTACATCAATGTGTGGGTCCTACATTATGGGATTTAGATGAAACATGATAGTTGGAGACATTGAGATATTAGAATTCATTGTGGTTTCTGAATCCTATGTCACTCCATAGTTACCTTTGAAAGGTATCATAGAGTAGGGATATCAATGTCAGACTTATTATAAATTTTAGTATCGAGATTATTCATAGTTACACATGATTTTTCAAATAATTTTTGTGTTTTTACTGAAGATGCACATGATATATGATGATATGTCTAGAAGTAAATCTTGTCTTACTTTGAGGATATTTCCTGTTGATGAATTTTAATGTATTGTGGATCGAATAGTGTAATGTCCTGGAATTTCAATGTAAATTTATTTTTTAAAAATATATAGGAATTTTACAAGTCCACGAAAATTGACGGCGTGTGATTCCGAGTCCCAAAGTGCCCAAAATGAATTTATGAACTTTTCTTTGAGAAATTTTATTAAACGTGTGCGAGTTTTTTTGTAACATTTGAACCGGAGCTCGAAATTGAAATCTGAGGACACCATGGAACTCGTATGACAATATTCTCTTATGAGGACCTCCACCTTGACCGTAGTAGGACGAGGGTGGATGATATCTTGTCACATATTCATGAAAGAAACAAACAAAAATAAAATTGTGTAACATTTTTATTTTAAAGTCCTTGTGGATGTTGAGAGGTGGGGAACACCATAATTAATCCTCCCCTTGAGTTTATGGTGTTGGGGACCACCGAACCTAAAACCTCCCATGAGAGGTTATGGTGGTGTGGACCACTTGAGATTAAAACCCCTGAACCTACCAAATAAAAGTAGGGAAGTCTCTTTAACTACCCATTGATTAATTATGCCACCCCCTCTAATTATTTAATCTAACATAATTTTTTCCATCAAGTAAAAATTTGGAAAAAAATATTTTATTAGGTTGACACCTCGTTTTGTGGGAGGGGATTTTTGGTTGGTGAATGAGAAAGGGGAGAACTTGGGAGAAAGCTCTCCAATGAAGAATGCACTCTGGTATTAAAGAATGTGGGTGACGTTCGAACCAACTTTGGAAGTGTGACCTTAGAATATATGATCATTGGAACTCTCTTCACCTTCACTATTTTTATCTCACGATCTCCATCAAAAATCCTCACAGGTAGGGGTTAATTAGTGTATAATTATTTTCAGGAAGTTGTAGGGTGGTTTTTTGGAATTCTTCTTCATTTTTGTTCTTTTTAAGAATCTTGATAACGCTCTAACGCAGAGGGTGCGAGCCAAACAAACATTTCCCCACCCCTCCACCATTCTTCTTTAATGGTGTATCCATTGTGATGGAAGAAGGAAGCTTTGGTAACAGTGACTGTTGTCGGAAGTTAACACTGATGGAACTCGATAACCACAACGAAGGCAATGAAGGGAAGATGGTCAAGCCGGTCTCCCGTGAAGAGAAGAAACCTCTCCGCCAGCGGCCTCCGTCATCTGAGGCCTTTGCGCACTCATAGCCTCATGCCCCGCAGCTTCGCGCCCTCACAACCATGCACCCTACGGCCTCACACCCCATGGCCTTGAGCCTCGTGGCCTCCTCCCTCACTGCCATGTCACCCCAGTCGAGTCGTCCCGCACCCTCTTGGCACCCCCACGGCTAAGCCGATCCATGCCCTCGTGACACCCCTGCGGCCGAGCCTCTGCCCCGTAGCTGAGCCATTGTGTGCGGAAGAAACCCCCACTATCATGTCACCTCCCAACTGTCGAGCCACTATCCGTGGATGATCCCCCGTGACTGATCCACCACCCTGTGGCTGGGTTTCCATCCGCAACCGAACCTCCTCACGGCCTCACGACATCCATGGCCGAGTCGTCCCGTGGCCTCGCACTATCTGCGTCCATGCCTTCGCGTGGCCTCGCAGCCTGCTAGACCACCCAATGGGCCGGGATGCCCAGCACAGGCCAAGTCAGGTTGACCTGAACCGGGTCGACCCAGGACAGGTCGGACTGGGTCAGACCGGACTTGTACCCACTTTGACCCAATTATGCACTTCTGGACATACCATTAGCACCAGAAGTAGGTTTGAAGAATTGTCAGTAGTGATAAAAATCGGGGAGTGAGATGATCCCTTTGAGTGTTCCTCACTGGAGTTTTGGAATATGATGGTGTATGGTAAGGTGGGATCGAGCATAAATCCAACTGATCGCTCGAGACTAAAAGGATAATAACTCACAGACCTGACATCCAATTTACACACCGTCTCTTATTATAAGATTCCTATGATGTGGTGGTCCTTTGAGATACTTCTTTGTGGGACTTCATGGAAGTTGAAGTATCTACCATTGGATTTTGGAGAAAACCCTCTCAGAGACAAGCGATCATATTGTGGGAGCCTAACAGTTGGTTGGGGCAAGAAGAATGAATAGAGATCATGTGTATGTTAGTAATGTGATATCTTGAGTGGGTCAGCACTGAGCGATCTTGTGTGGGTCAACACCTATCGATCCTTTGTGGGTCAACACCGAACGATCATGTGTGGGTTAGCACTGAGCGATTCAGTGTGGGTCAACACCTAGAGTTCCTTTGTGGGTCTGATGAGGAGTTAGTATCCTTCATGGGTCTTCCTGTTAATGGAGTAAGATGATTTAGTAGTTATAAATAAGCATCTTTACTATCATACCCAAGTTATACATGATGTGAGCTGAGTCTGTACCTATGTGGTACTTCACATCATGGTAATACCATTGTGGTATTCTTCTGGGTGGAATACCTATGTGGTACCTTCCTTCGAGGTTTTCCTTAATTTTGGGAATATTTGGGTTTGGGATTTTGAGTTGAAACTTCTGATTTCATCATGATTGAGATGGGTATAAATGATAACTTAGGTATAAGTATGGGCATATACCTATATAGGGTTGTCAGTTGTTTTCATTCACAAGGTTTATCCATTGTGCATTTATGAGACCATGAGGGTCTCGGTGTCCCTATTGAGTAATGTTATACTCATACCTACACGGGCTTCACCCGCACCTCCTTTTGTTTGGTAAAAATGACAGACAACAATGATCAAGGTTGAGGGTACTAGGACTAGACTGTGCCCAGAGGTTGATCATATGGCATGTTGGTATGCTGAGGAGATGAACAGACGTGGAGTCCTGATGAGGTGATTTATACCTACACATAGGTTGGAACCTTGGAGGTTGACCTAGTGGATACCTTTACTCATTATTTAGTTGTATTGTATTTCAGTTGTTCTTGTACCTTTACTATTGAGCTTGTATTCTGAACCCTTTTACATTCAACACTCTTTTTGTTATACAGTTTTATGGTGTTTTTATGTTTCTGGGTTCTTGGATACATGAGTTTAAAAGTTATAATGGTAATGCCTTCCCAGTTTTAGGGAATAATCCTTTCAGTGCTCGGTTCCAGCCCCTGGCCTATGGATGGCTGGGTTGGGGTAATCATGTAAATATCCCTGGGGGAAGGGTCGGGACATGGATATCCATGATGGTCGTAGGTTTTTTTCAGATATAGACCAATCTATGAGAACTCACAGTGGGGATGTGTTCTCTAGTGTCTCGCATCTGTCAGATTCAAGGCCTTCTCAAATGTACAGTTCATTTATATTTACCCATATGAGGATTTATTTGATCTAAATGTATCATTCATGGAATTTATATTATGTACTTGATTATATATGTATATCATACAAGTTTGGAATGTTATCTTATTCATTGAAAATGTGTTTCTTGTTGAATGAGATAGACCGAGGTTTATCATGTCGTTTGATATGCCAAAATGGTACTAGTTGTCAATCATTAGTCTATTAGTGGGGGTCATAAACTCACACACCAGGTTTACAATCATTTTATTTGGGGCCTTGATCGGTAATGAAATTTCATTTTTAATCTAATATAAAGTGAACATGTAAATATTTCAAGAATACTATGTGTTAATAATCAAACAACCTATATCAAGTTACTAGAGGATCTATAAATGAAACAAGCATTTGAAAATATGTATTTTTTAAAATATTTTGTATCAACATTGATATAAATTTTGTTTCAATAAAATAGTGAAATTAAATTTGAAATTAAATTTTTATTATGTAATGTTTTAATGTGTTTTTTGAGATATTTGAGTCATATAATATAATTTTGTATTTATATTTGCAATATATGTTTTTCTTGAAATGGAAATGTTTCACTATAATTTTCATTTATGTTGTGATTAATTGTATGTTTTTATAATAATTTGACGTTGTTTATATTTTATAAATTTATAAATAGAATCGTACTATTTTATATTGTTATATACTTTTTTAATCATCAATTGCTAATTTTTTTTCAAAATATAATAGTATTTATTATAATATTTTATTATTTTTAAGTGAAAATAATAGAGTACATATAGATATTACTTGAAATATCAATGTGATTATGTGTTATATAAAATGGTTGTCAAAATCAATTTTTGTAAAAAAATTATTCAATGATGTTTATAATATAACCTAATGGTTTTAAATTTTCAAATAAGGCTGTTAAGGTTTATAAGTTTCAATGTTCCATTTAGAGATTGAGGTATCATTCTCATAATGGGAATATTTGGTTTCATGATCCTATAAATGTATTTAATTTTACAAGAACACATTTTATTATTATGTATATGGGAATTTTAGTCGATGCGTCATTGTATTTTGTGTATTATATATAGATGTAATACAACATATTGATAATGGTGTACTGACATTACATTAGATATATATGTTTTGAAAGTTATTTTCAATGATATTTATGAGTATAATAGACTACATATGGGGTTTAAAGAACCATCTTGATGGATAAAATAGTTTTCTGGACTTATTCCTAGCACATATAATGGAAATGTTCACAATTGGTTTAGTATGGAGAACTCAAAGAATGAGTATGTTATTGTGTTCCTTATCCTGAATATTACGATAATCCACGATCCAAAACTATTATAAATGATGGATTTGATTCATTATGATTATACCATATGATGTCTCATGTATTAAAATTATCATTGATTGACCTAATATTTTTTATTCTCTACGTATAATAAGTTGATACCCTATATTCTTGGTTACTCAATCAGTTTTCGTATGGAATATCCATGAGTAATTTAAAAGATTTATGGAAATTTTACTAGTCGTTGAAGGTGAGTATGAGTGCATTGTATGTGATTATACTGATGACCTTTTACAAATAAATAAATGTGATATGAGATCTCAAACTGGTTTCATTCTTTCTCTTGGAATTTGATTCAATTGTTGAGTTCCAAACTAAAAATTGTAGTGAATTCGATAAAAAAGTAAGATCACATCACATCATTATATGTTTGTGAATGTATCAGACATGATCATTATGGTAATTGTTTAACTTTGGATGGTTTCATGAATTGAGGAGGACATTGATATTTTTTTTTGAAAAAAATTGATGTATTCCTTAGACCCAAGAAAATTGGTCTCACCAAAGTACCTAAAATAAGTATGTAAGATGATATCTATGAGATAGATTTTACATCCATGGAATAAAGGTCATGTCCCCCTTTTTATGTTTTTTTGTTTTCATTTCATATAATTGAACCTTCGCATATGATCGAATCATGTGTCTACGATGTGGCTACCACCACCAGTTCACCACATATCTAAGTATGTCCTCATTCTTACACATGTACAAAGAGAATAATAATCATAAAAAATAAAATGACTCATCTAAAAATATTAGTTTTCATTTCATTTTCACAACCTAGTCAGCATCAGATAACACCAATAATTAGGTATCGTTTTCTAAAAAAAAAAAATTACAAAATTATGAGTACCTTGAATATTCCTCATGATTATCATAACTAGCTCCATGTATTCTTCCTTTAGATTAAGTTGAATGTGTTCAACCAGGCATGTCACAAAGACAATATCTGGCCATGTAGTAGTTAAATAAAGTTGTCTTATGATGATTATATTATACATGGTGGGATCAACAAAGTCCCATCCTCATGATTTCCATGATTTGTACTGACCACAACCATTGTAAACATTGGTTTGGAGTCATTCATAAGAAATTTCATCAAAAACTCATTTGCATATTTTTTTTGAGAAATAAAATTGTAGTCATTCTTCTAAATGAATCCTAGTCCCTGTAAATTTGTTATTTCACCAGTCATTGGAATTTCAAATTATAACTTTATGTGGTTGGAAAATTCATCCAACAATCCCTAAATTCTTTCACAAAATATAATATAATACACATAATCTATCACCAGGAACATTTCTTTCTAAAAATTCATCCCCTAGATATTGTGATCCACTCCTGCACATTTAAATTAGATATTATTTAGATATGAATCCAACCGAGAGTACCACACCCATGGTGCCTACATCAACCAATGAGTTCGTTCATTAATATTAAAACCTTCACCTCATTATTAAAATAAATTAAATCCAATTGTTGTTCAGTATAAAATTCCTTTTCAAGAATGAAATTCAAGAATGTTGTTTTGACATCAATTTGATACACATTTTATTCTATTTGAATTTCCATGAAAAAAAATTCATATTGATTCCAATATCTCTAATGGAGAAAATGTATCTTAAACATAAACACCTTGGATATGTGAATATCCTTACAAACCAAGCACACCATGTTTCTGGTCACATTTCCATGCACATTAAATTTATTTTCAAAAATACAATTCATTCCAATAAAATTATTATTTTCAGGTCTCTTAAAAAGATCCCATGTTTGGTTCTATTCGATCTAATCCAACTATTCAATAATGGATTTATACCATGATTAATCAATTTTATGTTATTCAAATGATGATGCTTCTGCAACAGAAAGGAATGCATATTGTGCATTATTCCTCATTCACCATGCTTGTGTGATTGTATTCAAATTCAAGATGATGTTGGATTGATCAATCTGTTCTCTAAAATTTCTCCTATCAGGTTCTGTAGAATTATATACTGCCATGGTATCATCTTCTGATTATTCTTCTGAGCCAACATCATTATGTGACTCATGTGAGTTTTTTATGCCTTCAAATACTTTTATATATTGATCTGTTCCATGTTAAAATTATTCCTCATCTTCTATCACATAAACGTAATAATTCCTTGATGGATTATTGTATTTATGTTCAATGACCTTTATATCACAAAATTTCAAAATTTTCCATGAAAATTATTGAAACACTTTAAGGATTTAATATTCATCAAATATCCATGAAATATTCCTTCATCTTCCACATCAACAGACATCCCTTTATTTCTGTATTTGTTTATAATAAAACATTTACTTTTGAAAACCAACATATACTTCAAATAAAGACTCATTCCATGCCATAACACATATGGTGTCTTGGTTTTATCCATATGAATCCCTATTTTATTTTGAATATATATCACATCATGAACACCCTATTCTTAATTATGTTAAGGGTTATGACTCCCAATCAACATAGTTAGATCTATATGGTTCATTTTTCAATTACTTTAGTCAACAACTCCATTTTACTATTGGGTTATCAGAGGATCCACCTTGTGTTTAATTATATTATTCTACCAGTCATTTTCAAACCCAATGGATTTGTATTCCCCACCATTATCAGACATATGTACTTGGATTGTCTGTATAGTATCATTTTCGGTGATTCAGTGATATTTTTTCATGAAATAAAACACTCTCTATTTCCTAGTTATAACTACCATACATTCCATTCTAATATAATTATCTATGAAATGTATGAAGTACCTTTCTCATTGAGTTCCATAATCATTTATTGAGACACATACATTTATATGGCCGATTTCATGAATATTTGATTCCCTTTTCTTCCTTGGTCGATATGAAATACAGAACCTCATCCCCTATATGAAAGAATCACAAGTTGTTTTCCATTCATTCTTTAGGTTGGTGATATACATGACTATTTACATCTTAGATACCTTTTCCATGTCTTTTAAATTGTTTTTCCCCAATCTATGATGCAACTATGTGTTTTTTTCAACTATCTTTTAGAAAATGTTTTCTTTACTATCAACCTAATATAAGTTGCATTCTATTATGACTACATACATAAGTTAATTCTATATATTTCATATTATTTTAAACACATTTTTATTGAATGTCACTATAATTATTGAGTCACAATGTTGGATCACACTAAGAAGATTATGATACAAATCGTCCACATAAAGAACATTATTTTTCTTCATCTCTTCATTAGCTAGTTCAGGGCTCCCACATCCATTAGTGTTCTAAGAACAATCATTAACGATCCTTAACATTCTATAAACCCTTTTCATAACATTATTTATTTGGTCTAGATTTCTGTTCATATGGGATGAGCATCTCCATGGAATAATCTATTTGATGATACACTTTTTAGATTTGAAATCTACTTCTACAAAGTTGTATAAGAATATTTTCTTCTTATAATTACATGTGATATTGGATTGAGTATGGGAAAATGATAGCCTTTCAATTCTCTCTTCCATGTAATAAGGATATTCATACTCATACTAATATTCTAGAAGAAAAATATTGTTTGTAAGACAAAAACTATCTGGTTGATGAGAATTATATTGTCTTTCAATTCTATATGTTTTGTTCATGTGTTTCCTCTCCATGTAATGAACAAATTTAGGTTCATTGATAGAAAAATTAAAAAACTATCTATAGAAATTATTTCTTCTATAAGAATTTATATATTAATTTTTTCTCATTTATTGACATCTTATATCATACACAATGAAATAGATTTATACCTCTTCACAGTAGACATAGTATAACCTAAATAGCCTTGTAATGGATATTTCATTAGAAGAAATGTATTCTAATTTTTATTCAACCTCATGTCTCCTTCCTTTGGATAATATCATGACTACCAATAGTATCTGGAATCTTGAGGGTAGTTATTAGTCCTCCTTTAATTCTTTTCTGAGGGTTTATTTTCAAGCACTTCAGGTGACCTCTCAATATATACAACTTTCTAGTTTCATTTATTTTGACTAATTTAACTTATAAAATGTGGTGTTTTAGCATCACAACGGATTCCCCTATTTCATATTCTTGTGGTTAATTGATCCATAAAAATATTTTTGACTCCATGAGAACCATTCTCATATCTCTCTAGAAACTCATCATCTGATAATTTTCCAAACTGTAATTTATTATTTGTTCTTGAAATTGATTCCCTTTCATGTTTTTCCCTATGATTAAAAAATTATTCAATGATTCCATCCTCAATATTAGAGGTCTCCTCCAAATAAGAGGTAAGTTCATTGATTAATATTGCATGTCCTTCATTTCTGAGCTTTAGTTCCACTATATCTTTAGTGTATTCATGCGTTGTTGACTGAACATTCATTAAAACTTCATGTCATTCAATTTTGGACTCAAGCTGGTCAACATATTCTTTGGATTCTTCCACAATTTCTCTAGAATTTTTTATCTTTTACCTTGATTCTAAATCTAACCAAGATCATACATAGGTTGTAACATTAGATCATCATCAACACTCAACTGATGATCTCTAGATTTATATTTTTATTGTTTTGACTTCTCAATATTATCAATAAAAAATGCATGGTTTCAATATTTATACTCTTATTGTTATTACTTATTGAATTCATCAGCATAATCATGTTCTTCTTATAGAAAACACTTTTTCTGTAGATTCTTTCAATATTTTATGTTTCCCATTAAAAAAATTATTTTTTAAGGCATCTACAAGTTTCCAACTTTACCTTTATCATTATCAAACTTCCTTGACCACTGAAAAGCAATGTGTCTAACTCTACCACAACAAAAAATTTCCAATGGTATATTTCCATAAAATCACTATTTTACTCTCTTGAATTTCTTGGAAAAGTGTGAAAGATTTTCTCATTCTTCATTAATTTCATTCACACAGTCTCTTGAAATATCATGTTTTCTATGGATTTGAATTTCATTTCCTTGATCGCACATGTTGTTGAAACTTCTAGATTTAATCTCATTTAAAATGGAACCAAACAGATCAGTAGATCATCTAGAAAATGTTCACATAGATACCTTTCCTCAAGGTATAACACTTTTGGGTGGTAGAGAGGTGGAATCATCCTCAATTTTTTTCACAATTTCAATGTATCTGATCCCTTCATCAACCCCAAAAAAGGTTGATACTACATTAGTAATTCAATTTAAGAAACAATATTCATTATCATAAGGATGGATCTTTACATTTTCAATCCTCTTTTGACGGAATCATAGTTTCCCCTCCTTCACATTGTTCTATCCTTCATATATATTCTACAATTTTTCACAAATTAACATTGCTTGAGGAAAACTCATCACCTTTATATAAATCAAATATAAATTTTCTATAGTGGGAGAATTCTATTCATTAGAGTCTACATCGATCATTTTCCTATTAGTATTAGTAATAGATAACCCAATTGGATTAGTGACTTGTATTCCTAGTGCTGTAAAAAAGGAATTCAATTCTAGGATATCATAGATGAGATCTCAAAATATTATTACATTTCTTAATGTTACTTAAAAATACAGGGAAATCCCCTAAAATTTACAATGTTATGTGTGACTAAAAAGATGTACAATTTTATCAAAAACAAATTTTAGGCTCTTATAACACTTTAAGGACCTCGGTAAACATTGAGAAGGGAGGGGTGTATCAGGGTGTCAACATTTTTCGCACAAAGGGATAGATATTGTTCTCACATTGGTTAGAACCAGTTAAAACTTTCAAACAATCACATGAAATGAAATGAAAATACAGTTTTATAGGGTTCATTAGTAATTGCTAGTCCAAGGAGCATACACCGATAGTTTATTAGTTG
The DNA here is from genome assembly GCA_963277665.1 of Viscum album. NCBI lineage: Eukaryota > Viridiplantae > Streptophyta > Magnoliopsida > Santalales > Viscaceae > Viscum > Viscum album. Next base: position 887,164,508 of record OY728141.1, on the reverse strand, counting down.
TAACGAAGTCCACTAATCATCACTAGTTACAGATTACAATAATTTAGAAACATTCACTCTGTTCTATGCACATTGACTTTAAATGAAATTAGGTATATCATACTAAATCCCTTGGAATACATCCATTGACTCCCCCTACCTCACCACATTTGGATAATTCAATCATAGTTTTTTAACATGATGGTTGATTCAATTTATTTGAATTAAATTATTTACCTCTTTCTAGAACAAGACTCTATTTTCACCGTAGACTTGAGTTGATGAACTCTAAAAGATCTATTCCCTAAAAATTAAATCTTCAATATTTCCTTTAATGTTTCTCTTTTTCAATTCCCTATCCTGAATCACACTCCTTAATAACTCCCCACTACCTTCTTGGAACAAACTTCTTCACCATGATCAGATATTCAATGTGGAATACCTAATCATCGTGAAGAACTCATTACATAGAATCATTGCAATCAGTCAAGAAAAGAGTATTCATTTTTATATTCTCAATATCACATAGAAAAAAATATTCAGAGAGCTCCCCTTTTCTACGTGATATCATAAAGATTCCGTATTTTCAATGAAAAACATCATACCTAGTGAAGAGGGGTAACATCTTATTTATATGCCCAAATATTCACAAAGCTACTCCCCCTCTAATGCATTTTCTAGATTCGTCAAAATTATCTCTATAGTTCACCTCTATTCATGGAGTAACACTAAAATTAGACATTGTCATGATGATTTAATTCTTGTAATAGGGAATATTTTTGTCACATATTTTTATTCTTTAACTCTCTATCATTTGTGATGCTCATTGTTGTCAAGTAGATCAAAGATAGAAATAATTAATCATTTAAAAAAGAAATTGTGAATCCAATTTTGAAAAACTGATGCCTTTTCTATATTTTCAAAGGGCCTTCCTGAAAAAACCACTTTTCGCAATACCACCCCTTCTATAAAATTTGGACACCAAAAATTTGATAAATAATTTCAAACGATGCAACATTCTAAACTATTATTGGATTAAATTTTTTGATCACTATCCACGAAACATACCTGATCATCTATGTGAGTATTACAATAAATAGAATCCATAATCTATTTACAACAAGAAATATCTATTGTTTGAAAAAGGCAATTATGGAGTCTCTACCCTCACGTGCCAAACGTCACATATTTGGACAATACATTTCTCTATTTCGTATTTCATTTAAAAAAATTGGATTCTCAAATTAAAATTAATGTGGCCCCAAACACTATGATATGATAAAAGGGACCCATGAACTCAATCATAATCCCAAAATCAAATAGATGTGCATTGTGGTATTTTGATTTAAAGGATGAAAAAGTAAATGCAGAAGAAACAAATTAGACAACCACACTTTCCCAAACATATTCTCATGTACATAAACATGAATTAAAATCATAATCAATGACTAAAAATAATTTGACATTATGGATTCATGTTTAAAAAATGTACATTAATGCATTCAAGTATAAAGAATTGATTTTTTTCTTTGAATTGAGATATTATAAAATAACAATTTTGTAATTGAAATCCTAGATTTTCACTCCCCCCCATCATCGAATGACACTGCCCTCAGCATTGAAAGAGAGCATAAGATATAGATTATAATTTAGAACAATGATGGGGAGATGACATTTCAAATGAAATCATTGAACAAAACCATATAGTTTTCAGTTGATAACCCATCAATAAGATATTAATCACTTTGGATTCACATCATGTATATACTCCTTGGGAGTGATTGAAGGATGCGATTGAACATTAGATGGAATGGGTATTATTTTAAAATACTAAAAGGAATGAAAATATAAATCTAACATAGAAGATATATTAGATCACATTAGAAACCCAATGGGAATTACCTTAACAAAAAGAACATTAAAACCACAAAAAAAATACTGAAGTCGGGTTTCCTTTAGGAAAGTGTGTGTTTTAATGTTATTATCTAAACAAGATCTACTAACGTATCCAATACCAACATTCAAAATTTTACTGACCAAATATATATCTATTTCAACTTGATTGATATTTAGTCACCCATGTGGTTGGAAATAATGTTTTAAAATTTATCCATGAAAATTTGTATAGGTCCCAATGAACGAATTAATACCATGAATGTTGAAAAGGTTCCTTCTAATTTATTTCTGAATCTTAACTAAGACATCAAGTATAACTTAAAATTTTTTAAATTAATGACATGAAGAAATAATAAAAGGAATATTTTTGTATCTCCTATTACAGAACACATTAGAGGGGATTCATAGACCTTGAATTTGAGCCCGGGTTAGCAAGAACATTCAAACATATGTTGTGAATTTGAATCAAACTCATTACGATTATCAAAATTTGTCAACACAATTGGTTAATTTTTAATAGAAGATTCGTCTATAAAATTTGAAAAATAAATTGCTAGAATCGGTATGTAGTAACATTTTGTGGGAATCTAGGCACTCCACATAATGGTAATGAAGGTAATGTTAATGTAGGGATGGGAGCCTCAAATTGTTTAATGATTTTTTACTTCTAATCTAAAAGATGAAAACATGGAACTCATTATCTCTATTTTATTAAAAAATCATGAAATTTTTGAGAACCAAATTGGATGTTATGTTGATCATTATAATCATTACTATGATTGATCTCTACAATCATCATTGAGTGGGATAGAAAATGATCCTTTATACAACCATTATCCATGTTATTGTACATCTCACATGGTGTGGGGTAATAATTAATAGATTGATCATGGAAATTCTCTAAGTTAAGTTATTCCCAATATTGATTTATAATTTAATTATATCATGGGTTTAAATATGTTTAATTTTCAAGATTTACTATAGGAGTAGAATGAAATGAGGATTTGAATTTTGACGTTCAACATTGATAACAAATTTCATCCATATTCATCCACCTTTTTACGCTTAAATTTATAACTGATGATTTCCAAATATGAAGGGTTTGTACTAGATAAATATATTTTTCCTATTTTTCTCTAAATTCATTAAAAATATCAATAAAATTGTATCATCCATTCAGATGTTACATTCTAAATGATGGGCTCCTTTTATGGGGCTTCAGATCTAGCCCATTATTTAAATGTCAAATTCGGCTCCCTATAACTCCTTAAACCCGTCATAATTAGATCCATCCATAGTATAAAGAAATTAACCCCATAATTTTTTTATTTCTATATATAAAATTTAATCTTCATTGGGACTGAATTGTGGGTGACACTTTTGTTTGATGAGACTAAGGCCCATTTTGGTTTGTCTAGGAATTTCAGCTTTCATTGAAAAAAATATCCATATTAATTTGGGATTCATACATCGATCTTAATAGAACAAATATTCCAATAAAAGTGATAAATCATATCCCAAAATATCACAATCAAATAGTTTAAATTATATATTATATATATAGATGATTGATTTGGGCAAAATTTGATCGTTCTACATGAATTGAACATGTGATGTGAAATGAATTTTAATTTATTAATTAGAATAAAATTTTTGTCTATGAACATTGAAAAACATCAATATTATGATATAAACATTTAATATTATCATCATTCAATGTATAACCATTATGGTATGAACCATTTGCTTTATAATGACATGGAAGCTTTCATAATATTTTCATCACAATATCAATGTTATTAATTTCATTCCACATTCTACAAATAACTCCACCAACCGTAGTTTTTTGATTGAGGAAACTATTATATTTTTCATCTAATCGCATCATTAGATCATCAATCCTATTATGAAAACATGAAGTTTCAAATCCATAACTCTATTATAACCTTGATATATATTTTCTAAATTTTTACCATAGAAACATAGATGACGTAAAACTCATCCCCTTTAGTTATATTTGATCTTAATGAGTGGTTGTGACGGTATTCTATGCTTCAACATCTACATCAAACATTTTTCTGCCTAAATCTATCATAGACTATAATGTTGTATCAGTGACCTAAATCACCTATTTTGTGGAATGAATAACGTCTATTACAAGAGATATTAGATGAGATTTCCCCATGTTCTCCCATATCTATAAGTTTCTTCCATCTAAGAGAGGAACTCCACTAAAATTTATTGAATTATACATGGTAAATCAAGAAGAGAGATTTATGTGTAGAAATTTTAGGCAAAAATACCACTAGATGGACCCCAGAACACCCAAAGTGGAAAAGGGAAAATCATTGTGTCAAATTTTTATTCAAGAGATATAGATCTTTTCCTCATGTTTCTAGGAACAAGTTAAATATGTCGATGGTAACATTTAGTAATTACATTATTCAAAAGCATAGAGACATCAAAACATTTTTACATGGTTTTCAACTTAGTTTGAGTCCATGGACCATACACTGGCAATGTTTTGGTTATAACTATATCTACAAATCATCACTAGTTGTGGAATATATGATTTCAGACACAATCACTCAATGATATTAACACTACTTTTAAAATATTTTATGTATGTCATACAACATTCCTCAAAAAACATCAGTCGACTCCCCATGATCACTACTCTGGGAGAATCCTTACTCATTTAATTGACATGATGGTCACATCAGTAGATAAACATAAAATTCATGGTATTGTTATAGTATGAGACTCTACTTTGATCGATGTAATGAATTTATTCCCTTGAAAGCACTAATCAAACGAACAAGATATTCAAAACATGAAAGAAGCTCAAATCATCTCTTGAGTGAAACACCTATTCTTTCACGTAATTTTTAGATTTATTATGAAAAGTGTCTTCCATTGAACCATTTCTATTTCATGAAAACACCCCAAAAGTTTCACTTGGTCTAGAAAATCATAATTATCATTCTTCCTGTATGATTTTCTATGTGTAAGACCATTAAACCCAACTCTTTCATGTGCTAGATACAACATATTTTCATTAAAAAATGTTCTATGTATTCAAAGGGGCAACTTAATATTTATTGAATTAGAAATCCTTGTGTGAATGTTCCTTCGGCATCAACCCCCATGCATGTATGTCTAAAATTGATGTCGAATTCGATGTGTAAGTCTATTTTTCTCAGTCATATTTTTTTCATGAACCTCAAGCATTTGATATATGTGGAAGAGTTTATCTCAAAACCTAAATAGAGTGAAACTCTAGTTTAATGTCTTATTTGGTTCAAAATATTCTTCTATATATTTTACACTGTGCATAAAATATTCTATCACGTAAACACTCTTTTGCGTAGAAAATCATTTTTAAACAATTCCTTTATTCCATATTTTTATGAGATGATCTTGATTCATACCATGCGTGAAACAATCAAATACTCCTTCAATCTTGTGTGAAACTTAATTTTCAAAAAACCCATATCTCCATTCTCTAAATTTAAAAAAAAAATTGGAAAACATTACGGAACAATGCCATCTTCAACTGTGTTTTCAACTTATACCATATGATAAATTTCCTTGAAAACTCCATGATAAACCTAGTATGGATTGACAAAAAAAAAACAAACTAGAATCCATTTCCATATAATAGAGTCTTACTTCTAATAATCGCATATCAATATAATTTATAAAATACACATATTATGTTAAATATATTATGTGTCTTCATATTTAAAATTCTCAATGATTGGACTTTTATTTCATTTTTTAGACATATTTTTTAGAATTGAGAATTATTTTTTCCAGTGGACATAAAATATTATTCTAACATGAGATTTATTTATATGTTTTCTATTGTTTTATTTCAATTTTTTAATTTAATGAACATTTATACATGTTATGATCTTTTAATTCTATTTAACTAGCTTAAGGTGTTAAAAAATGATTCACAATATATTGTTTATGTATTTCATTAAATTTAAATTCAAAAAAATGTATTTCATTTTATTTAAATTGAACATATTTTTTAATATAATTGATATAATGTGCTTATTTATTGCACATAATATAAATAATGTGAACATAATATATAATATAATAATATAAAATAAAAACGCTAATATATATATATATATGTATATATATTTATTTATTTAAGACTTATATATATCATTCCCCTAAAGTGTTTGTGTGATGGTTTGGATACATATGGAAATATTGGTGTAATGTTTTTGGATAATATTTTTTATACATCAACTAATTGTTTTTAAAAATCATATTTTCGTAGGGATTATAATATTAATATAATTTAAGAATTAATTACAATTCTTATTAACAATATATATTTTAGTTTCAGTTTATATTCATATTATAAAATTTAATTTATAGTTCTTTTTTATCATTTTTCATTTTTATGTAAAAAATTTATAAATTTAATTTTTTGAATAAATATGTTCAAAAAATTGAATTTTACCATGAAACTAAAACATTATATAGTGAAAATAACATTTCCATAAAAAAAATTACTATAAAATTGTTTGCATCCAATGAAATTATTTTTATGAATGATACATTTTTACTTTTCATTAAAATAGATCATTCAATAAGGGTATCAACATTACCAATCACAATTTTGAATCTCAATCCATATGTAATTGATAAATAAAAATATGTATTCCCATATATAAAGACCATTGAAGAGTAAAATTGTTCTATAAGTACCTTGTGGAAACAATTAAATAATTAATTAAATCGTGGGATTCATCCATAGATTAATGAAAAATCATATATAATCCATTTATATAATTTATTTCAAGCCATTTCATCTTTAATATAATAAAATATATTAAATAAAAATTCAAAAGGGTAAAATGTGATTAAATTAAAACATGATAATTTTTTAGGGAAGAAATAAAATTAAATAAAACAATAAAAAAGAAAGAAAAATAGATTCATATATATAAGACAAAAAGACACTATCATTCATCTCAATTTTGAATCAAAACGGTGATGTCCACATCTATTAATTCATTTATTCAATATTTTGAAAAGAATAGTCATTAATATCCCATCGATTTTTTATTGGGAATTTTTTTGTCTGGATTTAGATGTTTTTAATCTAGATGATCCTAATAGAAAAATTAAAATTTATTACTCATTGATTAGATGATGATTTTTTTTATTTCCCTCATTTTAATTTTTTATTTTAGTTTTATTTGTTTTAATTTTCCTATAACATATTTATCTATAAGTTGATGATTGTGTGTATTTATATTTGATTAAAAATCTATTTCACTACATTATCCAATAGTTTTATAATGAATGTGTGTGTGTGTGAAATAAAGGGGAATGTTGTTCTAAATAAATATGTACAAGACCATCAAAATAGAGATATAATTTTTTTCTAAATCATTTGATGGAATTGATAAAAACATTAATACTACTAAAAAATCCAGATTGAATCTAATGGTATACGATTTCAATGGATATAAAAAATATATACATTTAATGAATTCTTTGAATTGTTCATGACCATAATAGTCTATTGTTTAATCTTGTCTTCAAATATTTTTAGAGCTTTTATATATAGTGGTTTTAAAATAATAAAATATTACATGATGATTATAATTAATGTGGTTCTTAGATTGTAAAAATAGTATTGATTTTTTGGTGTGAATGTGTTTTTATAGTTTTTATTAAATAAATTTATAATTGATATGAGACATTGCATATTATAATTGGATATTATGGATTATTATATGATGCATATATATCATAAATGCTTTGTTGTTGTTAAAAAACATGATGAATTGTCACCATGAAGAGCATATTTTTTCATGCATGTGGGGTGGTGGGTTGAGAAATGATAGTGAATATTTGGATCCGTAATTTCAAAAATCCTAAAAATGATTTTTTTAAGATATGAAACTTCATTTGTTTATAACACATGGGATTAACATTCTGGGCATGAGTATTCATTTTATTCATTACTTGGATAAATTCCCAACATGGTATGATACATAAATTTTTTTTATATGTGTACATTTAATAAATTTAATTACATTTATTAATTAATGTTTTATAATTATTATGTTATATTTAAATAAAGTCTTGTGTAATCCCTCATTGTTAACCAGAAACGATATAAGACATTTTAGACTTATGTCATAACGCAATTCCCAATTTTCATCAGTCAATATATCTATGTCTATCCAGCTAGGTTATATATACATTATTTTCCTCCCTTGGAAAATTGGTGTCAATGATAATGATTTTCCATAAGTGAGTGATTATAAAGGACATATATATATGTATGAAAAATCGTATGAGTTCCTTCTAATTTTGAGATATTTTTTGGAATATGTAGATTATCGAGGGATTCCTATATTATGAATTATCAAACATATTTTATATTCTGATTTATATTAACCATTATTTATAAATCTACTTTATATTATTTTCATAATTGATAAATATTTTATCCTGATAAATTGGTAGGATAAAAAGCTAAATCCACTGTAGCCGGTATTTATGATGGTGTGGTTCAAGGAAATTGTGAATTTTGAACATGATATAACCTGACTTTACCGGTAAGATATTTTTAGATATTTTTTATTTTTTATGTAAATTTTTATATATTAATTTAATCATTATTTATTATTTTGATGATATATTGTGAAATGATTTCATTAATAGGGTTCAAACACAAGAAAAATAATACTAATATTTTATTTTTATTATTTTTTTAATATTCATTATATTTTATAGAATGTGGTGATAGACCCACAGTCACTTTTAAGTGTATAATGACAATATCAATGTATAATGGACACCAAATTAAAAAAGGATACACATGAGATTTATTGTAGTGAATTTTATTTCACACTTATAATATGTTTTTTGGGATTGAAAAGTAACTGTGATGTATTAAAATATCCCATGAGTTTTTATGATTTATGAATACATTGTCCTAATTTTAATCATTGTATATGACCCCAAAATTTATTTTTATCATCTATACCAGATTCAATTGATTCTGGTAAGTGAAAAAGTTTTATATTAGTTGAAATAGATTTTACCAATTATATGAGTTGTATAAATTGTTTTTTATCGATACACAATAAAATTATATATAAATATCCACGTTCATTTTTATGAAAACATTCCAATTGTACATTTAAGAAAAAGTCCTGGTTTCATTCCACCTAAAAATCAGAGTGCACAATTTATCAATATAACAAAATATTAAATTAATTGGATGTTTTCTAGTGAATACATGACAATTTTTATTAGAAGATCCTATTTCAATCCACCGTAAATATATATATCATTGTGGGGAATTTAATTTATCTATAAAGAATAATATTTTATATGAATACATTAGTAAACTCTATTTTAATCATTTTGATAAGATGAAATAATTCATTAAACATTCTATATGGGAAATTTATTTCCACATTCTGTGTGGAATTCATTAAATGTACTGTACATACCTCTAGTTAACATTATAGTTAGTTTTTTCTGCTAAATTTTACTATTTATTGTATGTTCATAAGAGTTTGGTGACATTTTACATAATTATACATGGACGTCTTATTGGAGAAACAATAGTATGTTCAATAGTGCAAGCGATTTATGTAAGAAGAAAAGAGAAGTGGATGGATAGAAAACCAGTGAAATATGATTACATTCTTTATTTTATCTTATATTTTTTAATTACCTTATATGTAGATGATTTTACAATGATTGAATAATTTATTAATAAAATTATCTAATTTGGGATTTAGTTATTTTTTTATGATTTTGTGATGTGAACTTTTATTTCTTGAATACCCATTGGTTTTTACATGAGGCTGTAATATTTAGTTGATGTGATCTTTTTTTATATTTTATTATGCTTAATGATATAGTGATGCCTTGTTTGATTTATTTTCAAAATATTAGAGACACCGAATTCAAATACACAATGATTTTGGATTTCGATCCCACTTGATAATGCTTCTCTACAACCTTTTTGTCAATTTGTCAGCTTCTCTGACTTCCATATTTTATCGTGAATAGAATAGGTATTTTATGAATCACATTTTTACAAGAAAGAAAATTTCACAGGTTATTAATTATCAATTTAAATTCATACATTTATAATCATGGTCATAAAACTAATATTCATTCTCAAACCATGTGAATATTTTGTGGTTCTCATGGTGGAATTATAGAATATTCACATTTCCCTATGAAATTGACTAACTGAGTTGTCTTGTCAATGTATTTGTAGGGAAACTACGTTCAAACATCTATGATTCTCCTTATAGATTGATATGATGTTCACATAAGGTGCCTGTTATCAAATTTTATTGTGCTATATAGGAATATGAGAAGCATTTTCGCTCTATTTCTCACTATTTTAAAATAGGCCAACCAATGAAGCGAGACTTGATGATTGCTTTTAGATAATATATGCTTAATTCTAACTAATGATATGCATTAAAAAATTGAAAAAAGATAGTGCGATGTAAGGGAATAAATATTTTTTTTTCTATTTATATAAAGTAAATATTTTAATAAATAATTTTTTTATTTTTATAATTATATATATTTTCAATATTATAAATATTATAAATAAGTTTAAATTTATTTTTAAATATAAAATAATAAAATATTATATTTATTATATTTATAAATAAATGTAATAAATTTATATAATTAATATATTTATTATAGATAATTACGACAATATAATATAAATTATTAATTTAATGTTAATAATTTATTTTTATTAATAAATATATTTATAAAATTTTATATTTAATAAATATTTATTTATATTTATAATGTGTATTTTTGTAAATATTTTCATTCATTTATATAATTTTTTATATTTTAAATATTATACATATTATAAATTGATATAATATTATTTATAAATTCAAAATTATACCAAATATATTTACAATATTAATAATTATATATAATTAAAATATATTCTTATAATATTTATTATATATAATTATAAATATATAATATAATTATGTATATATCTATAAATTTATTTTTATATTTTTATATAACTTTAAATTTAAAATATCTTTATTTCTTATGTTTGTAATTTTATAAATATATATAATTAATATATTAATTATATATATCTATAAAATTATAAATAAATGGTATATTAATTTAAATAATTATAAAATTATAAAAGTTTTGTTTATTATATTTATAATTTTATTAATATATATTAAATATACTAAATATTATTTTATAATTATTTTGATATATTTATATTTCTTTATAATTATATTTATTATTTTTCTTATATAATTATAAATATATTTTTTTATTTATATATATTTATAAAATTATAAGTACAATAAATATTTTTTTATATACTTTGATAATCATTTAAATATATTTAAATTTATTTATAAATATATGTCTAAATAAATATAGTTATAAAATATTTTTTATAATTATAATTAAATATATATATATATATATAGTGCTTGGGGTGCATTTATATTAAACACACACACACAACACAGACATAGGCCGAAAAGTCAGGCTATAGCCCTCCAAGGGATTGGCCACCCATGATGCCTTATTTATTTAAAATATGGCATGAAGGCCTAGTGGGCATGAATCCCATTACATAACTCGAAGGCCCAGTGTAGCTTCATGAATTTATCATTCTACCCATGTTGGCAGTCCTGCATCATGCATACAAAACCACTTATGTGCATCATGCCTGTGTCACCGCCTGGTTGCGGAAATTCTCCCCCACCCAAATATGAACACGAGATTAATGTAATATTACAGGGATCCTTTGCCACTTTGATAATCCACCAAATTATATATATATATATATGTATGTATGTATGTATGTATGTATGCATATATAATTATAAAATTTAAATAGATGTATTTATTGTAATTTTATAATTATTTAAATAAATATATATAGTCGTAATTATAATTGTAAAAAACAATATTGAAAAAGCATCTATATATAATTAAAAATTTAAGTTAATTTTTTTTAAATATATTCATTTAATTTTAATCCTATTAAAGAAAACATAATAGGTTCATGGGGTAAATGTATGAATCACAAACATATTAAATTATAGATCATAAAAAACCATTCATCACATAAATTTACAACATGAATTATATAATGTGTCAATGTATAAATGAACATTCATGATGGATACATAACCCACACCCCCTGATAACATTCTAAATATATTTTTTTGGATACAAATTGAATTATCGTTGTGATTTTAATTCATTTTTTAGACTTTTATTTGTTAGCATTGGGGCATTATTTTTCCCACGATTGGTAGATATTATAGTAATATAAGATTTCTTTATATGTTCACTATTGTATTATTTTGTTTGAATGGATAATTATCTATACATTAATTCATGTTATGATCTTTATATTCTATTTATCTAGTTTATGATGTTGAAAAAATGATGCAAATTTGAGTATTTTTGTATTTTATTGAACATACTCTAAGAACAGAGTTTCATTGATTATAAATTGAACATATTTTCTATAGATTATATTTTGTTAAATAATTATTTAATGTGGTTATTGAAAGAATATAATACATATATAGTAATCTTAATATATTAGCAAAACACTCAAACACTAATATATATATATATATATATATATATATATATTTAATTGACATAACATGTTTTAGTGATGGTGTTGATACATATGGAAATATATCTAATTTTTTTTATCTATTTGTTTTTTATTTTTTTTAACTTCCATTTATTGGTGTAAAAAATAGGATTTGTTTAGTGTTTGTAATATTATCCTAATATAGGAATTCAACAAAATTTATTGAATTATACATGGTAAATCAAGAAGAGAGATTTATGTGTAGAAACTTTTAGGCAAAAATACCACTAGATGGACCCCAGAACACCCTATGTGGAAAAGGGCAAATAATTGTGTCAAATTTTTAATCAAGAGATATAGATATTTTCCTCATGTTTCTAGGAACAAGTTAAATATGTCGACGGTAACATTTAGTAATTACATTATTCAAAAGCATAGAGACATCAAAACATTTTTACATGGTTTTCAACTTAGTTTGAGTCCATGGACCATACACTGGCAATGTTTTGGTTATAACTATATCTACAAATCATCACTAGTTGTGGAATATATGATTTCAGACACAATCACTCAATGATATACACACTACTTTTAAAATATTTTATGTATGGCATACAACATTCCTCAAAAAACATCAGTCGACTCCCCATGATCACTACTCTGGGAGAATCCTTACTCATTTAATTGACATGATGGTCACATCAGTAGATAAACATAAAAGTCATGGTATTGTTATCGTATGAGACTCTACTTTGATCGATGTAATGAATTTATTCCCTTGAAAGCACTAATCAAACGAACAAGATATTCAAAACATGAAAGAAGCTCAAATCATCTCTTGAGTGAAACACCTATTCTTTCACGTAATTTTTAGATTTATTATGAAAAGTGTCTTCCATTGAACCATTTCTATTTCATGAAAACACCCCAAAAGTTTCACTTGGTCTAGAAAATCATAATTATCATTATTCCTGTATGATTTTCTATGTGTAAGTCCATTAAACCCAACTCTTTCATGTGCTAGATACAACATATTTTCATTAAAAAATGTTCTATGTATTCAAAGGGGCAACTTAATATTTATTGACTTAGAAATCCTTGTGTGAATGTTCCTTCGGCATCAACCCCCATGCATGTATGTCTAAAATTGATGACGAATTCGATGTGTAAGTCTATTTTTCTCAGTCTTATTTTTTTCATGAACCTCAAGCATTTGATATATTTGGAAGAGTTTATCTCAAAACCTAAATAGAGTGAAACTCTAGTTTAATGTCTTATTTGGTTCAAAATATTATTCTATATATTTTACACTGTGCATAAAATATTCTATCACGTAAACATTCTTTTGTGTAGAAAATCATTTTTAAACAATTACTTTATTCCATATTTTTATGAGATGATCTTGATTCATATCATGCGTGAAACAATCAAATACTCCTTCAATCTTGTGTGAAACTTAATTTTCAAAAAACCCATATCTCCATTCTCTAAATTTTTAAAACAAAATTGGAAAACATTACGGAACAATGCCATCTTCAACTGTGTTTTCAACTTATACCATATGATAAATTTCCTTGAAAACTCCATGATCAACCTAGTATGGATTGACAAAAAAACAAACTAGAATCCATTTCCATATAATAGAGGCTTACTTCTAACAATCGCATATCAATATAATTTATAAAATACACATATTATGTTCAATATATTATGTGTCTTCATATTTAAAATTCTCAATGATTGGACTTTTATTTCATTTGTTAGACATATTTTTTAGAATTGAGAATTATTTTTTCCAGTGGACATAAAATATTATTCTAACATGAGATTTATTTATATGTTTTCTATTGTTTTATTTCAATTTTTTAATTTAATGAACATTTATACATGTTATGATCTTTTAATTCTATTTAACTAGCTTAAGGTGTTAAAAAATGATTCACAATATATTGTTTATGTATTTCATTATATTTAAATTCAAAAAAAAAATGTATTTCATTATATTTAAATTGAACATATTTTTTAATATAATTGATATAATGTGCTTATTTATTGCACATAATATAAATAATGTGAACATAATATATAATATAATAATATAAAATAAAAACGATAATATATATATATATGTATATATATTTATTTATTTAAGACTTATATATATCATTCCCCTAAAGTGTTTGTGTGATGGTTTGGATACATATGGAAATATTGGTGTAATGTTTTTGGATAATATTTTTTATACATCAACTAATTGTTTTTAAAAATCATATTTTCGTAGGGATTATAATATTAATATAATTTAAGAATTAATTACAATTCTTATTAACAATATATATTTTAGTTTCAGTTTATATTCATATTATAAAATTTAATTTATAGTTCTTTTTTATCATTTTTCATTTTTATGTAAAAAATTTATAAATTTAATTTTTTGAATAAATATGTTCAAAAAATTGAATTTTACCATGAAACTAAAACATTATATAGTGAAAATAACATTTCCATATAAAAAATTACTATAAAATTGTTTGCATCCAATGAAATTATTTTTATGAATTATACATTTTTACTTTTCATTAAAATAGATCATTCAATAAGGGTATCAACATTACCAATCACAATTTTGAATCTCAATCCATATGTAATTGATAAATAAAAATATGTATTCCCATATATAAAGACCATTGAAGAGTAAAATTGTTCTATAAGTACCTTGTGGAAACAATTAAATAATTAATTAAATCGTGGGATTCATCCATAGATTAATGAAAAATCATATATAATCCATTTATATAATTTATTTCAAGCCATTTCATCTTTAATATAATAAAATATATTAAATAAAAATTCAAAAGGGTAAAATGTGATTAAATTAAAACATGATAATTTTTTAGGGAAGAAATAAAATTAAATAAAACAATAAAAAAGAAGGAAAAATAGATTCATTTATATAAGACAAAAAGACACTATCATTCATCTCAATTTTGAATCAAAATGGTGATGTCCACATCTATTAATTCATTTATTCAATATTTTGAAAAGCATAGTCATTAATATCCCATCGATTTTTTATTGGGAATTTTTTTTGTCTGGATTGAGATGTTTTTAATCTAGATGATCCTAATAGAAAAATTAAAATTTATTACTCATTGATTAGATGACGATTTTTTTATTTCCCTCATTTTAATTTTTTATTTTAGTTTTATGTGTTTTAATTTTCCTATAACATATTTAGCTACAAGTTGATGATTGTGTGTATTTATATTTGATTAAAAATCTATTTCACTACATTATCCAATAGTTTTATAATGAATGTGTGTGTGTGTGAAATAAAGGGGAATGTTGTTCTAAATAAATATGTACAAGACCATCAAAATAGAGATATAATTTTTTTCTAAAACATTTGATGGAATTGATAAAAACATTAATACTACTAAAAAATCCAGATTGAATCTAATGGTATACGATTTCAATGGATATAAAAAATATATACATTTAATGAATTCTTTGAATTGTTCATGACCATAATAGTATATTGTTTCATCTTGTCTTCAAATATTTTGAGAGCTTTTATATATAGTGGTTTTAAAATAATAAAATATTACATGATGATTATAATTAATGTGGTTCTTAGATTGTAAAAATAGTATTGATTTTTTGGTGTGAATGTGTTTTTATAGTTTTTATTAAAAAAATATATAATTGATATGAGACATTGCATATTATAATTGGATATTATGGCTTATTATATGATGCATATATATCATAAATGGTTTGTTGTTGTTAAAAAACATGATGAATTGTCACCATGAAGAGCATATTTTTTCATGCATGTGGGGTGGTGGGTTGAGAAATGATAGTGAATATTTGGATCCGTAATTTCAAAAATCCTAAAAATGATTTTTTTAAGATATGAAACTCCATTTATTTATAACACATGGGATTAACATTCTGGGCATGAGTATTCATTTTATTCATTACGTGGATAAATTCCCAACATGGTATGATACATAAATTTTTTTTATATGTGTACATTTAATAAATTTAATTACATTTATTAATTAATGTTTTATAATTATTATGTTATATTTAAATAAAGTCTTGTGTAATCCCTCATTGTTAACCAGAAACGATATAAGACATTTTAGACTTATGTCATAACGCAATTCCCAATTTTCATCAGTCAATATATCTATGTCTATCCAGCTAGGTTATATATACATTATTTTCCTCCCTTGGAAAATCGGTGTCAATGATAATGATTTTCCATAAGTGAGTGATTATAAAGGACATATATATATGTATGAAAAATCGTATGAGTTCCTTCTAATTTTGAGATATTTTTTGGAATATGTAGATTATCGAGGGATTCCTATATTATGAATTATCAAACATATTTTTTTATTCTGATTTATATTTACCATTATTTATAAATCTGCTTTATATTATTTTCATAATTGATAAATATTTTATCCTGATAAATTGGTAGGATAAAAAGATAAATCCACTGTAGCTGGTATTTATGATGGTGTGGTTCAAGGAAATTGTGAATTTTGAACATGATATAACCTGACTTTACCGGTAAGATATTTTTAGTTATTTTTTATTTTTTATGTAAATTTTTATATATTAATTTAATCATTATTTATTATTTTGATGATATATTGTGAAATGATTTCATTAATAGGGTTCAAACACAAGAAAAATAATACTAATATTGTATTTTTATTATATTTTTAATATTCATTATATTTTATAGAATGTGGTGATAGACCCACAGTCACTTTTAAGTGTATAATGACAATATCAATGTATAATGGACACCAAATTAAAAAAGGATACACATGAGATTTATTGTAGTGAATTTTATTTCACACTTATAATATGTTTTTTGGGATTGAAAAGTAACTATGATGTATTAAAATATCCCATGAGTTTTTATGATTTATGAATACATTGTCCTAATTTTAATCATTGTATATGACCCCAAAAATTATTTTTATCATCTATACCAGATTCAATTGATTCTGGTAAGTGAAAAAGTTTTATATTAGTTGAAATAGATTTTACCAATTATATGAGTTGTATAAATTGTTTTTTATCGATACACAATATAATTATATATAAATATCCACGTTCATTTTTATGAAAACATTCCAATTGTACATTTAAGAAAAAGTCCTGGTTTCATTCCACCTAAAAATCAGAGTGCACAATTTATCAATATGACAAAATATTAAATTAATTGGATGTTTTCTAGTGAATACATTACAAATTTTAATAGAAGATCCTATTTCAATCCACCGTAAATATATATATCATTGTGGGGAATTTAATTTATCTATAAAGAATAATATTTTATATGAATACATTAGTAAACTCTATTTTAATCATTTTGAAAAGATGAAATAATTCATTAAACATTGTATATGGGAAATTTATTTCCACATTCTGTGTGGAATTCATTAAATGTACTGTACATACCTCTAGTTAACATTATAGTCAGTTTTTTCTGCTTAATTTTACTATTTATTGTATGTTCATAAGAGTTTGGTGACATTTTACATAATTATACATGGACGTCTTATTGGGGAAACAATAGTATGTTCAATAGTGCAAGCGATTTATGGAAGAAGAAAAGATAAGTGGATGGATAGAAAACCAGTGAAATATGATTAGATTGTTTATTTTATCTTATATTTTTTAATTACCTTATATGTAGATGATTTTATAATGATTGAATAATTTATTAATAAAATTATCTAATTTGGGATTTAGTTATTTTTTTATGATTTTGTGATGTGAACTTTTATTTCTTGAATACCCATTGGTTTTTACATGAGGCTGTAATATTTAGTTGATGTGATCTTTTTTTATATTTTATTATGCTTAATGATATAGTGATGCCTTGTTTGATTTTTTTTCAAAATATTAGAGACACCGAATTCAAATAAACAATGATTTTGGATTTCGATCCCACTTGATAATGCTTCTCTACAACCTTTTTGTCAGTTTGTCAGCTTCTATGACTGCCATATTTTATCGTGAATAGAATAGGTATTTTATGAATCACATTTTTACAAGAAAGAAAATTTCACATGTTATTAATTATCAATTTAAATTCATACATTTATAATCATGGTCATAAAACTAATATTCATTCTCAAACCATGTGAATATTTTGTGGTTCTCATGGTGGAATTATAGAATATTCACATTTCCCTATGAAATTGACTAACTGAGTTGTCTTGTCAATGTATTTGTAGGGAAACTACGTTCAAACATCTATGATTCTCCTTATAGATTGATATGATGTTCACATAAGGTGCCTGTTATCAAATTTTATTGTGCTATATAGGAATATGAGAAGCATTTTCACTCTATTTCTCACTATTTTAAAATAGGCCAACCAATGAAGAGAGACTTGATGATTGCTTTTAGATAATATATGCTTAATTCTAACTAATGATATGCATTAAAAAATTGAAAAAAGATAGTGGGATGTAAGGGAATAAATATATATTTTTTTCTATTTATATAAAGTAAATATTTTAATAAATAATTTTTTTATTTTTATAATTATATATATTTTCAATATTATAAATATTATAAATAAGTTTAAATTTATTTTTAAATATAAAATAATAAAATATTATATTTATTATATTTTTAAATAAATGTAATAAATTTATATAATTAATATATTTATTATAGATAATTACGACAATATAATATAAATTATTAATTGAATGTTAATAATTTATTTTTATTAATAAATATATTTATAAAATCTTATATTTAATAAATATTTATTTATATTTATAACATGTATTTTTATAAATATTTTCATTCATTTATATAATTTTTTATATTTTAAATATTATACATATTATAAATTGATATAATATTATTTATAAATTCAAAATTATACCAAATATATTTACAATATTAATAATTATATATAATTAAAATATATTCTTAAAATATTTATTATATATAATTATAAATATATAATATAATTATGTATATATCTATAAATTTATTTTTATATTTTTATATAACTTTAAATTTAAAATATCTTTATTTCTTATGTTTGTAATTTTATAAATATATATAATTAATATATTAATTATATATATCTATAAAATTATAAATAAATGGTATATTAATTTAAATAATTATAAAATTATAAAAGTTGTGTTTATTATATTTATAATTTTATTAATATATATTAAATATACTAAAAATTATTTTATAATTATTTTGATATATTTATATTTCTTTATAATTATATTTATTATTTTTCTTATATAATTATAAATATATTTTTTTATTTATATATATTTATAAAATTATAAGTACAATAAATATTTTTTTATATAATTTGATAATCATTTAAATATATTTAAATTTATTTATAAATATATGTCTAAATAAATATAGTTATAAAATATTTTTTATAATTATAAATAAATATATATATATATATATATATATATAGTGCTTGGGGGTATATTTATATTAAACACACACACACAACATAGACATAGGCCGAAAAGTCAGGCTATAGCCCTCCAAGGGATTGGCCACCCATGATGCCTTATTTATTTAAAATATGGCATGAAGGCCTAGTGGGCATGAATCCCATTACATAACTCGAAGGCCCAGTGTAGCTTCATGAATTTATCATTCTACCCATGTTGGCAGTCCTGCATCATGCATACAAAACCACTTATGTGCATCATGCCTGTGTCACCGCCTGGTTGCGGAAATTCTCCCCCACCCAAATATGAACACGAGATTAATGTAATATTACAGGGATCCTTTGCCACTTTGATAATCCACCAAATTATATATATATATATGTATGTATGTATGTATGTATGTATATATAATTATAAAATTTAAATAGGTGTATTTATTGTAATTTTATAATTATTTAAATAAATATATATAGTCATAATTATAATTGTAAAAAACAATATTGAAAAAGAATCTATATATAATTAAAAATTTATGTTAAATTTTTTTTAAATATATTTATTTAATTTTAATCCTATTAAAGAAAACATAATAGGTTCATGGGGTAAATGTATGAATCACAAACATATTAAATTATAGATCATAAAAAACCATTCATCACATAAATTTACAACATGAATTATATAATGTGTCAATGTATAAATGAACATTCATGATGGATACATAACCTACACCCCCTGATAACATTCTAAATATATTTTTTTGGATACAAATTGAATTATCGTTGTGATTTTAATTCATTTTTTAGACTTTTATTTGTTAGCATTGGGGCATTATTTTTCCCACGATTGGTAGATATTATAGTAATATAAGATTTCTTTATATGTTCACTATTGTATTATTTTGTTTGAATGGATAATTATCTATACATTAATTCATGTTATGATCTTTATATTCTATTTATCTAGTTTATGATGTTGAAAAAATGATGCAAATTTGAGTATTTTTGTATTTTATTGAACATACTCTAAAAACCGAGTTTCATTGAATATAAATTGAACATATTTTCTATAGATTATATTTTGTTAAATAATTATTTAATGTGGTTATTGAAAGAATATAATACATATATAGTAATCTTAATATATTAGCAAAACACTCACACACTAATATATATATATATATATATATATATATATATATTTAATTGACATAACATGTTTTAGTGATGGTGTTGATACATATGGAAATATATCTAATTTTTTTTATCTATTTGTTTTTTTTACTTCCATTTATTGGTGTAAAAAATAGGATTTGTTTAGTGATTGTAATATTATCCTAATATAGTAATTCAACAAATTTCTTAATAAATTATATATTTTGATTTCAATTTTTATTCACAAATTAATATTTTATTTAAAATTTAAATTCAATTTTTGTTTTGATCATAAAACAAATATCGAAATCATTTCTAGAAGAAATATGTCAAAAAAACATTGAATGATGAATCAAAAACATCATACCTTCAAAAAAAATATGGCCTCAAAAACCATTACCCATATTTAGTATTCTACCCCCAAAATTATATTTATGAATTATACATTTTTTTGTTATTAAAATCTATCATTCAATAAGGGTTTCAACAATACCTAACCCTTTCCTCAAACTCAACCATATGACATTAGTAAATATAAAAATTTCTCTATTTATGTAGATGTCTATTAAACAATAAAATTCTACAATAAAAACATTTGGGATACTATGAAAAAATTAATTTATGAATGGAAGTCATAGATACATTAATTAAAAATAAAATACAACTGGTTTATATAATTTATTTAAAGTAATTTTCTCTGTAAAATATTTAAATTTTGAAAAAAAAAATTCAAAGGGGTAAAATTTAGTGAAATTACACTATAATATTATTTTAAAGAAATATATATGATGGTAAAAATTAAAAGATACGAAAACAATGAAAAATAACGAAAAAATAAATTTATTTATATAATTCATAAAAACACTATTATTAAACCTAGGTTTGTACGTAAAATGTGTTGTCCATGAATGCGACATCATTTATTAAATATATTGAAAATCATAATCACGACTTTCCCTTCCATTATTTTTTAATAATCATATTTTTACTATCATGAATGATATGTTTTAAAAAAATGATCTCTTTATATAAAGAAAAATTTATTACAAAATGATTAAGAGCCGATCTTTTTTAATTTCAATTTTTTCATTTGTTTATTTGAATTTTATGTGTTTGACATGTTTTGAATAAATATTTCTCTATTATAAAAAAATTATCTATAATTGATATTGTCTAAAATTATATTTTTCTTCAATCCCCAATATTTTTAGATTTATTTAATGTGTATGTGCAATGCAGGGGCATGTTGTTCCAATGAAATATGTACAAGACCCTCAAAATGGGGATAATATTTTTTCTAACACAGATGATGGATTTTTAAAAATAAAAACTCATGTATAAAAAAAAATTAAGATTCAATATACTGGTATATGTTTTCAATGGTGGGAACATGTTAATACATTCTAAGAATGTTTACCAGTGTTGAAAATTATAGTAGTCAAAAAATTAAATCTCATATTATAATATTTTGATTAAAATAATATAGAGTGGTTTGAAAAGAATAAAATATTGTATAATGATAAGTATTAAAATTGTTTTCTTATTGAAATGTTAATATGTATTTTTTAGTGAGTGTGAGTTTTTAGAGTTGTAATTAATAAAATATTACATTTGTTTGAGTTATGGAACTTTTTAATTCGTTTTTATGAGTTATTGTATGACATAGAGATATCATATATGGGATTTTGTTCTTCAAATACTGGATGAATCGTCATCATGGATATTGTATTATTGATCATGTGTTCGTGGTGGGGGGGTTGAGAGAATAGGGTGTGTATTTGGAACCCGAATTTCAAATATCCTAAAAATAATTTCAATTTTTATGGATATGAGACTCCATTAATTTATGAAACATGATATTAAGATTCCAGATGAACTTATACATTTTATGGTTTATGTGGCTAAATTGCCTACATGGAAAGATACATAAAATATGTTTTATATGACTACATTAAATTAATTTATTTACTTATATTAATTACTGTTTTATAATAATTAGGTTATATTTGAATCATGTGTTTTATCATCCAACACTATAATCCAGAAAAGAGAGGTGTGATTTTAGAATTATGCCAGCACCCAATGCCCAATTTTCTACAGTCAATATCTCAAAGTATATGCAGATGAAATATAGGTATAGAAATTTATTCTCTTGTTCAAGGAATTTCAATGATAAATCATTACCTAAACTGTTTGATTATAATAGACGTACATATAGGGATTGAAAACTACATGAGTTTCTCTGATTTTCAAGAAATTATATGGAACATGCGGATTCATAGGTGATTCCTCTACTAATAATTGTGAATCATAATTTATTTTTCTATTTATTCTTCCCACACTTTAAAAATCCACTTGATATTTTATCATAATATAGAAATATTTGATTTTGATACATTGGTTAGATCATATTTGGAATCCACTGCATTCAAGTTTTATGATGATGTGGTTCTAGGAAATGATTGATGCCATTCTTGATATACATTTCATTCAATTATATTATCTTTTATGCTATTTCTTGTTTCATTTTTTTAGTAAATTGATACATATTAATTTAATGATTAACTATTGTTTTGATGATATTTAGTGCAATGGAGTAATTCATGGTGTTCAAACACACCCAAAAATCTTTCCTACGGAATTTTAAAATTCAATTATTTAGAATGATTTTTATTATATTTTATAGAATGTTTGTATAAATGCGCATTAACTTGTATGTGAATAAAGAAAATTTCAAAGTCTAATATCCACTAAATTAAAAAGGTTCACAGAAGATATTTATTGTGGTTTATGTTATTTCACACATACTATATGATTTTCTTGGATTCATTAGTCACAATGATGTATTAAAATATTCCATGGGGTTTTCCAATTTTAGAAGACATTGTCCTTATTTTACAACTTTTCATCTGAACCCCAGAAATTTGTATATCATCCATACATGATTCATTTAATTATGGTATGTGAAATAGTTTTGTATTAGTTGTACTATATTTTACCAATTCTAGGAGTTTTCTAAATAATTTATTCTACTTATTCATGTGAAATATATTTAAATATCTAGGATCATTTTTAGGCTAACATTATATTGTACATTTTAGTAAATGGTCTGGTGTCATTCAACCTTAAAATAAATGTTCACGTTTTTATATATAAGTCAAATTATATATTTAATTATAAATTATCTAATGGAAACATTCTAACTGTTAATATACAGTCCATTGATTTTGCACCATTAATATATATATTTCATTTGTGAATTTCATTATTGTATTAAGAATACTATTGTAAATTAACACATTATTAAATAGTTTTCCTATAATTTTATTAAAAAAAATTCATTGATACACATTTTATATGAGAATCATATTTCCACAATATTTGAAAAATTCCATAAATGTTGTGCAGAAACCTCTGGTTAACTTCATTGATAATTTTTTATCATTAATTAAACTATTTATTGTATTTTCTATATGAGTTTAGTGACATTAATAATTGGAGGGACATTGACATGCTCAACAATTCTAGTGATTCATGGATGATGAACCAATAAGTGAGGGGACAAAAAACATTGTAACTTTTTTTGCATTCTCTAATTTCTCTTCTATTTTTTATGTAACTAGTATGTATATGATTTGATAATGCATGAATATTTTATTAACGTAATTATCTAAATTGTTATTTTGTTATTTTTTATTTTATTCTGTTTGGAATAAATTATATATTGAATACCCATGGGTTTTTAAATGAATCTATAATATTTAGTTGATGTGTGTTTTTTTATGTTATATTATGATTTATGTTACTATAAAAAGTGGTTTAATTTTTCTTCCAAATATTAGATATGATGATATAAAATTAAAAATGAGTGTGAACTTATACCCCCATGAAAAGGATAATATCTTTCATTTATGTAACTCTATTGGATTCTCTAATCGTTTTCTTTCATTATTAATGTAATGCGTTTTTTATTAATCACATTTTTAGAAGTGACCCAATTATATATGTTTTCTATTAACATTACATGTTTTGAAATTTATATCCATTATCATCAATCCCATATTCCTTCTTATACCATGTGAATCTTTTGTGTTGTTGGCGGTGGAATTATATGATATTCATTTTACACTATTAAATTGATTAATTGTATTTCCCAATATAAGCATTTGAAGGGAAACTGAGTGGACACATATATGATTCTCTTCATAGAGTGACATGATGTTCACATAAAGTTATTATCATCAAATTTTACTGGGCTATATTGGAATATGAGAATCATTCTATCTCTATCTCTCCCTCTATTTAAATTGTCCAATAATTAAATTATGACTTGAATATTAGGGGAGTTATAATATTCTTGTCTTGTATATCATCTCATCATAATTCTATTAAATGATATGCATTGAAAGGGGGGATGATAGAGGAAAGTAAGTAAAGAATGTTTTTTTCATTAAATTCATATTTTTTCAAATGTATGTAAAAATTGACTATTTATAATAGTGTCATTGTTTGAAAATTGAATTTTAGAGTGCCACAAGTGGTTGAAAATCCAAAATTAATCACCTCCTAGGAAGGAACATGGGATAATATTTTCCCTTAAATACTTCATAAAATAGTTCGTTAGATTACAACTGGGACCGATGATATCTATCATGATAACAGTGGAATTTCCCTATTAATTCTCATGAAAATAAAACATAAAACAACAAATCAACACCCAAAGTATCCAATTAAGTACATATATTTTTCCTCAATATAATTTTCCCCCACATGACATATATATTTTAAAAAAAATACATGTACCAAGAGATACACAATTCTCTAGATCATTCACATACTCTACATAGGTTACCCTAACAACAACATAAATCTCCCTCAGACTATCCAACAAAATAATGAAAAAATAGAGGAGGGGTGAGAACATGATGTACTGATCTATATAAAAATTGAATAATGATTTGTGGATAGACATATTTGAAAAAATAATATAATAAATAGTGCGATTAAGATAGTGGTATAATAATACTTAAAATTATTCTTTAGTTGCATCAACTAATCATTTTAAACTATTGCATATCATAAGTATGATATGGAATTTAGAATTTATGGGGGTATATATTGAAATGAGATGAATCCCAGAAAAGTAAAATCATCATAAGATTATCACATCATAATTTCCACCTTTATATCATAACTATCAAAATATTCTGGTAAAATTGGAAATCCCATCGATCATCCTACATCTAACATCACTAATATATCAAATGGAAATAGGAATTACTAGGTCATAACATGTTTGAATAATCCCATTTTCACATAATCAAAAACACAACCACATAGTCATCACCACTCACATTTTATTTTTTCAAACTCATTTCAACAATTTTATCCACCCATGAAAACTTAAATCTACATTCCTAAATTTAGTTATCATACACTCAAGAATTTTTTTTTTGCAGAATTCTATATGTCAGAAAATCATTTGAACTTATAATATTCATTGATGGATTTCAAGAGTTCAAGGATCCATAGTTCAATGATACAAAATGAGATCTTGAAAAAGAGGTTTTTTATTGTGATTGAATTTTTTTCTGATTGAGAATTTACTCAATTTTTGGGGATTCATGATTTCAACTTCCCTATATGTAAAATGATAAATTTACCTGTATAGGCATATTTGGGAAAAACATTTGATGCATCTTCTAATTTTGAGGTTTAGTGTTTACCCTCAGGTTGAGACAACAAAGAATTAAGAGGGTTGTGTAACATGGAAATAATATATTAATAATAGTATAATATTTCTAATATTTTTGTTTTTTATGGGTGGTGGTGAATTGGGAGTGACTAGACCACACTTGGTCTGTCAACAAAGGTTGTCCAACCAGGCCAGCTCAACATAGGGCCCAAGTGCATTGGCTAGCCCGTGGACTAGTCTGGTAAGTATGTACAACATGACCCAATTGGGAACACATTATCTACATGGGAACCATACACCTACACCCCCTACCCCCAACATTCCATATGGTTTACCGAATGGATTGTACATAGCCACCAATCACCATTATGGTGTGATTTCAATTATTCTCTTTTAAGATGTATATTTCAAGAAAATAAATTAACCTATCAAGAATATTTTCCAAAATAAGTCACAATTGATTTTATTTTTTTGGAATTGGGGTCCTTTTACAATGATAGATAGGATGCTTTAGGATTTACCTCTGTAGGAATAGTGATTAGGTTTGGGAAATGATGTTCATAGAATTCACTGGGCCATTAGTCCCCAAGAAGTATGATCTGAAGGGAACATAGCCCATATATTCAATCATATAATTTAGTAGTCCCCAAGATATAAGGGGTGTGTGTCCTCTAGATCAAAAATTATTGTGTGCTCCATTGATTTTGATTAGGTGTAGGTCCACCCCATTCTACGAATAGGGTTTGGTACTATATTCACTAAGGTGTCTTCTAGTGAGGCAGGATTTCTCCATACATATGGCCAAAAATCACCTAATTGAGCTGTATTTAAAGGTGTTCTGTGACTCCCACTATAATTTGATATAGGTTGCGTGGGCTGAAAGTTTTTGGTAGTTAGAATTTGTGTAGGTGCATGTTGATTTTAATTTTACGTAGCCTATCCAGAGCAAAATCTATTTCAAATGTTTGGAATTATCTCCTTTAAAAAATAAATGGGTGGTTCTAATAGTAGTTGTAAGTTCCCCTATGAGTGGGATATATTCATGCGAAATGCATGGGTTATCCAATGAAATTCTTGAGTGGATGCACTTTAACTCTGGTTATGAATTACGTGTTGTGGTATTCCCTTGGATTGCATGTTTACTTCAATGAGTGGGTACTCCATTATTGTATTCAGTATAAACTTGAATGTTAGAGATGTTGAGGGATTTGAATGCTTTGAGTGTAGTGAGTCCTTAGGAACTCCATGGTTACCTTTGGGACACAATTTATAGTAGGAATATCAATGATAGACATAGAAGAAATTTCACCTTTCTATGTATTCATAGCTGCATTGGCTTTGTGCTGACACATGTTGTGTTTTACTGTTGATGCAAAGGTCAGATGATGGTCTCACTAGAAGTGAATGTGGCATAACATCAATGATATCTACTAGTGATGTTTGGTGACATATTTTATAGGATGGAGGTCAAAAATGTTTGAAGTGTTGTTGCAGATGGATACTATTCTATAATTTCTAGTAATTGGTAGGAGTACTCTAGTGTCTCACATCTATCAGATTTAGGGAATTGTTAGATCTATAGATCCTTTATATTAAACCGTTTGGGGTTTTATTTTTGCTAAATTTTTCATTCATGCATTGTGTACCATTTAGTCGATAATATATTTACATCATACAATTGTTTCATGTTATCTTATTCTTTTAAGATGTGTTTGTTGTCAAATGAACTAGACTATGGTCAACAATGTTGTATGATATTTGAACATGGTAACTTTCACAATACATTGGCTTATTTTTGTAGGATATAGGGTTGACCACATGTCTTAAAATTGGAACAAGTGGCACCTCAATGGGGTCTATTTGTTTTATTTTGAATATCATGTAAAATTAATATAAAAATATTTCAAGCATACTTTGTATTTGTAACACCCCAAGCTTCCATGATACGTTTCCCTTTAAATAATGCAATGGCTTGCCTTGTACGCAACTTCGAAATTCTAACACACCACAACCAATCAAACTAGCTCTTATGAATAGTAATATCTACTTTTGGAAATTTTATAAACTTTATCATTCAAAATGGAATTCATTTATGGATTTTTAATATTGAAATTAGCTCAGGGTGAAATTTTGGTACTTTTCAGATAACTTTCATATTTTGATGAATAGTGAAAATTATTAAATTTTAATTAAAAAAAACATTTTTAATTGAAATAATTAATAGTGATAAATAATTAATTTGAGTGGTTTTAAAGTATATTTAGAATATACTTTTACCATTTAATACAATTTTGGTCATTGGATGTAATTTCACATTTAAACCAGAAATAAACAAGTGTCAGTCTTTTGATAGTTATTATCTCTTAAAAACACGTTATTTGTTTTGACGATGCGAATTAATTTTTAAATTAATTAATTAAACTGATATGATTTTAATTTGTTTAAATAGACCTCATTTTTGAATTCATAATATCAAATATAGCTTAGGCCAAATTTTTTGTATTTTTTCTGGAAAATTTCATTTTTTAATGAAAAGTGAAACCACTAAGTGGTAGTTAAAAAACTGATTTTTTCATAAAACGTAATTTTACATCTTCTGTGAGTGGAATTTAAAAAATACAAGATACACGGTTAATATCAAGAAGTAAAATTTGGTTTAATGAGCTGAAAATAATTTTTGGTGAATAGTAACTTTTTACATTTATTTACCACAATTAAAATTAAATAGGGTAATTAAGGGTATAAATGATATTAATATTACCCTAAAACATGTCCTAAATCTATTGGACAAGTTTATATCGACCGAAAAAACCTTAGGAGTAAAATATTATCATTTAGGACCACTTTTATTATATTAGGGCATTTATTATTATTAAATTTAAAGAAGAGTTAAAAGACTTTAAAACAATTTATTTACTAAAAATTTTTTAATTTAGGGTTATGCATAAGATAAATTCGATTGAAAATATTCATTATAAATATAACACGATTTCCTACATAATGGTATTTTATTTATAATTTTTAGACATTAAATAATTTAATTTATTTATGACACAATGGTGATGCAGTAATTACCTAATTAATGAAATATGAAAATAATTGATATTCTAAATATCAAAATAAATGTAATATGAGACTTTTTATGAATTCGAATAATTTTATAGGTTAATATGACATATTATGATTGATTATATACATTGTATTCGAAGTAATAATGCTGTTATGAATTTATCAAAAACAAAATACCCAATAGTGTCCAAATTTACATAAAGGAGTTTTTAAAACAAAAATTATATTAATAATGTATATTAAATTCATAAAAATATAATGTTCATCCAAGAGACTTATATCATGATATTTTTATCATCAATTGACCACTTGGGGGTCTCTTGGATGTATATATTATTTTTATTAACCATATAATATAAAAATACAATGAGACATTGCAAAAGTGAAACAAATTAACAATGAGTTAATACATAATGATGAGGTTAATATAATGACCCAAACCTATCTAAATGCTATTGGTTGAGTGAATTTATAACCATACCCACATTAACCTTAAAATAATATACTTTTGAGCCATTATAAACTGAATATGAATTTATTATAAAAAATATATTTTTATCTTTTCCAGAGGTTCCCCTCACCCTCTTATAAAAGGGAACTCCCCCTTCACACAAATTCACACATTCAATGCCTTTTTTCTCGACCAGACCCTTTCCAAATACTCAATCAACATCCCTCGCTACAAGATGGTGGCATTAGTTTGATCAGAAAGACAGCATAAGGATCCCTTTTGATCAAATCATAAGGAAGACCCTGAAGAGGAGGTAATGTTTTCACCACCCTCTTTCAGGTTCCTTTCTTCTTAAACAACTTCTTTTTTTGTTATATCAATGCCAAAATAATAACTCCAGTATATTCTATATAATTTGATGTTATTATAAATATTGTACAACCATATTCAGTATTATATCCATCCTTTGAATTTCATGTCACCATACGTGCGTACGTACGACTTAACGTCTCCAAGTCGTGGTGTAATTGTCATTCAATAAATTATTATTTGGATATGTGTAATAATGATGTGTAATTCATCTAAATAATAAATATAGAATGATAATTATTCTATCTATATGATATACCATCCAATTATATATTATTTTATCATCAAAAGTATGATATTGTGGCTCATGCGTACGTACGGACTATCGTCTCCACGAACGCGATGAGATTCATTCTCCATCGTATCAAATCAAGTATACTTCTCATTTTACGAATAAAAATAATACATGATATGAATATGGATATGAATAATATACAACCTATCCATAACAAAAAAAACTTATGTAACAATGAATATAACGGAAAACGAGTAAGTTAACACCAGAAATGACGATAATACTAAGATATTATTAACAAATTAATGATAAAAGATCATATATGATTTTATATTAATGTAAATTATTCTTTTATAATTCATTAACAATTATTTCACCATTATACATGAGGTTAACCTACCGTCGACTAAGGAAAATGTACAAAGTAAGGGGTTTCTTATCTCACTTTTAATTCCATGAGAATTCCATTGTTGACCACTTATTTATTACATGTGGTGTGTGTACTACCCATGTTAGTATTCTTTGTGTAATATAATTTAATTCATATATATTTATATCATAATTTTATTATCCTTCTTTCATGGGTGTATGTTTTGTATGTTACGAAATTAATAAGGAATTTGAAATTTCAATTTCCACTCATTCGGCTTTACGCATACTTCATTGATTATTTTACTCCAAGATTTTGTGTAGACTCACTCTTAATTTGATTATGTCATAAATTCCACTCCCCTTTCTGTGGATATACTTTAGATACTCATAATCAATCCATTGATAAATTATCAGGGCATCGATATGAACATGATAAGAGAAATTTTTACTCAATCTCGATTTGTTGAGTTAAACATCCAATTCATTGGTGTTGTTTTTACCAGAATATGTGTCAATGTCCATTGATTATTTTACACTTAATATCCAATAATATTAAGTGTATTTATATTTTTCACTCACAATTATGTAGTTTATTTATCCTTAACATAAGGATACGGCCTTTATGATAGATTTCATCTCAATTTACATTCCATTGAGACTCATTTATTGTTATACACCAAATCACTTTAATATGGTGTATATAATGTACATTGACATAATATATCATGAATCCCTTTATTCTGATGATACTACAAAATTTTTATTTCCTCAAGTATTTTTATTAATGTGTCACTCTTTTGGTTAGGAACTCTAACTAAAATGAAATTTTAAGATGTTTTAAAGATTTATTATTCTAAATATTTCTCTTTAATGTCCACGTTTTAAAAATGGATTTAAGGATTTATTTATATGTACATTAAAGTATTAAAATCAAAAATCATATAAAAATTTTCAATGTGGTATGGGACACATTGACTCTAAAATCTATTTTAAATGGATTCCTGACAAATAGTGTGACTTTTAAAGGATTTCAAGAAAAAAGGGGATATTTCACTCTAATTGTTTTGATGATTATTTTCATTTATGTCAATATCCTTCATCACTATTGATTGAGGTTATTATGATACAATAAAATCTTCTATATTGTATCAAATGAGTTATGTTTGACTGTGTATGTGCTATTTTTATATCATTCATGGTTTGTGGATAAAGTATTAACATTTCGTTTGCTACTTTTAATACGAATGTTTATGTTATGATTAAAACATTTCATATGAGTCATACATTGGACTTAATAAGTGACTGGAGGATCCCGCTATAGCTCATCGATGCATCGGTGGGTCTCATAAGACAAACTAATGTTTTGGTACGTGGCCTTGACAAAATCTTATTTGTAGTCTTGGCACGAGGCCTTGGCTACGTGGTTATGATAGCATGGAATTATGAATTCCGTCATAATGAATGTGGTTATTAGTATTTTCATGTGATTATTTTACTATTAGAATATCCTTGTGAATAAGTAAATGGCATTATTTCAGTTTATCCTTTCCATATTATGCTGATGTTCACATTTAAAAGGATTTTGTTTTAGTTATACATTGCTTTAAATTTTAATTTTTATTAATGAAAGTTTCTGCTATATTGTTATCCTCACTGAGCATCTGAACTCACCCCTTTCAATGTTTTATTTTTCCCATGATGTGAAGAATTATTTTATAAATGACCTGCCGGGATAGTATGAGGGGATATGAAGACAATATTTTGTTGTAGTTTTTCACTTATTGATGTAATGTAAACTTTATGAATATATATAGTGTTTCCAAAGCTACTAAACAAATCGGTCTTTCAAGACTTGATATTTCTTGTGGTCATGCCAATGTTATGTAATAATGCACAGACTATGGGTATCTAGGGTCAGTGTGTTACAGTTGGTATCAGAGGAAATTTAGTAAAAACCTTGGAAGCTAGATTTAGATAAACTCTGATTAGAGCACGTAGACATAAGATTATCTTTGACGATTAGAATTGATGAACTTCCTTGAAATTTGGTATTTTAGAGATTTTGTGAGTATTCTAAGAAATACATCCCTGTCTCGATACGAGTAGGTAGTGGTGGCTCTAGCACAGAATTACCTTGGGGTAAAACCCGAAAACACCACTTTGAGCTAGACTTGAATGGGAATTGGTGCACGACAACAGGCCTTGCTGCACTCATGGTTACGACACTCCTGGGGATATGCTTAGGATAATTTACATTTTCTTTACAAACCGATTTGACGTATTATATATATAATATGTGAGTAAATGACCTTGTTTAATCCTAATGTGTTTCAAATTGAGAATATGGTGACATGTTAATCTCAAAATGATTTTATGACTACTGTTACTCAGACAATGCTTTCTGGTTTTATTCAATGGATGGATTCCAAGGAAGTCATAGTCACTTTGAGAATGATGTACATGGTGGGAACAGTGGTGGTAATGACCAACAAAATGGAATGTTGATAGGAGTAAAAGATATCTTCTTTATGCCAAAAAATTTTTTCCTAAAATATGATCAACAATATATATATTAACCAATTCTCAGACTCAACAAATATGAGAAAAGTGATGAATTATAAGAGCTCCAGCAGTGGAGACCACAGAGAATGGTATCCTCAATTTCCGTCATGCAGAAAATGTGGATGGAGACACCCAGCAAAGTGTCTAAATTGGACAATGAAATGCTTTACGTGCGGGAAGGAAGGACATAAAGTGAAGAATTGCTGATGAAAAAGGAAGAGTACTATGGAAGAAGTTAAAAATGGTCCGAAGAATCCATTTACAGTCATTTTCCGTAAATGTAGGGGACCTGGCCATAACCCGAGTAAATGCCATATTACATAGGATATTTTCTAGGTCAAAGAAGAAGAAATGTGGAATTAAATGGTTGGAGAAATGTTTAAAAAGTATTAGTGCTCCTTGTTGATGGGTTTACAATGGAATAATTTTCTCTTGTATTTTTAACCCTGCAGTTTTCCATGTGAGAATGATATTTGAGGAAGAATTATATTTTCCCTTGTGGATATAGTTATAAATAACCATTTGGTTTTATATGATCATTGGGTTTGAGGAAATTATAAGTTATTATTATTTGCGATGAAATGAAAGGTGTGAGATAATATTTGTTGTTAAATTATGTTATGGTTATTTTGAGGAATATATCTCATTTTGGTAATGTTATAAAATATAGTTTTTGAAAAAGGACAACACGTAGACCATGTGACAACCCGTCGCGTCGGACATTGCTATGGGAATAGAACCCACATCCAAAGTGTGATTGGGAATTATCGCCTACCACTGGACTACGTGAAGTCCCTGGTTAGTGTGACTATTATTTTTAGTTAAATGATTTTATTGATAAAAAATAATTTGATTTGGGATCTTATGTCTTATTAAATGGATACCCTTTGTATAAGAAAATGATTTTATGATTAAGTGATAAATGTTATTTTGGAAGTTGTTTGCTTTGTTGTGAATACTATATGACCAAGGAAAATAGAATAGTCTGGGATTTCATTTGAGGAGTAATGGTGGATTTTTATCTATGTTTTTATTGTGGATTTATTGTTATTTGGGTTATTTATGGAAATTATATGGTTAATTACTTTTAAGTATGTGGCTTTAAGAGTAATTAATGTCATTTGGAGATACAATTTAACGTGTAAGACTACATTCTTATATGTTTTGGGTTTCAATATTAGTTTGGATTATATTGAATAATTTTAAGGACAATTGGTTAATGAATGGTATTTATTAAACATTGGGATATTGATGGTTTAATTTTAGAAATTAATATAATTGTGTTTTTCTCTAATGGAATATCCATTTGAGGGATCATCAGATATTATACAAACCATTTTGGTTTTGATTATTCTCTAAAGGCACGGTAAATATATAGCTTATCCTACGTGTTTCATGTATTTATATAGACGTTTATTCTATCTCTTCCATTGTGACCAAGTCTTCTTGAATACTCATTGTTCAAAAAATGGGTTGGTGGTAAAAATATATTAAATAATGAAACACTACATAAAAAGTAAGTATATATCTTTATTTTTTTAGTCAATATCATCAATTAATTCCTCGTTCTTATGTAATGTAACTTAAAAGAAAAAATGTTGTCAGTTTACTTTTTCTACTAGGAGACTAATGGACATTTTTCCCAACAGAAGTTTGTGATTTTATTATTGTTAACTTTCTCTTGATTATGTTTTCTATCACTATCCATCAGAACATAACACTTATTTTAACGTCCATATCCATGTTTTTCTACATGGAATCCTGGTATGAGTTATCTTGGGTGACCTTTATACCTCTCTTCCTTTCTTTTAAAGTGTTAGTTTTATCTACTCTTTTTTTGATGTGGGAATTTCCATTATATTCTAAAGCCCAATTTTAAAAAAAATTGCAAGGAAACAATTTATT
The DNA here is from genome assembly GCA_963277665.1 of Viscum album. Classification (NCBI taxonomy): domain Eukaryota; kingdom Viridiplantae; phylum Streptophyta; class Magnoliopsida; order Santalales; family Viscaceae; genus Viscum; species Viscum album. Next base: position 887,128,689 of record OY728141.1, on the reverse strand, counting down.
GAAGGAGGTGAGAATGTAACACCCCATGCTTCCGTGGTACGTTTCCCTTTGAATAATGCAATGGTGTGCATTGTACGCAACTTTGAGATTTTAAGACACTAAAACCAATCAAACTAGCCGTTATGAATAGTAATACCTAATTTTTAAAATTTTATAAATTTTATCATTCAAAATGGACTTCATTTTTGGATTCGTAATATTGAAATTTTCTTAGGGTGAAATTTCGGTACTTTTCGGAAAAATTTCATATTTTGATGAATAGTGAAAATTATTAAATTTTAATTAAAAAATATTTTTTAAATAAAAATAATTAATAGTGGTAAATTATTAATTTGAGTGGTTTTAAAAAATATTTAAAATATACATTTACCATTTAATACAATGTTGTTCATTGGATGTAATTTCACATTTAAACAAGACATAAACAAGTGTCAATCTTTTGAAAGTTATTATCTCTTAAAAACATGTTATTTGTTTTGACAATAGGGAATTAATTTTTTAATTAATTAATGCAACTGATATGTTCTGAATTTGGTAAAATAGGAATAATTTTTGAATTCATACTATCAAATATAGATTAGGCCTAATTTTTGGTATTTTTCTGGAAACAATCATTTTTTGATTAACAGTGAAACCACTAAGTGGTAGTTAAAAAAATGAATTTTTAATAAAATGTAATTTTACTTCTTCTGTGATTGGAATTTCGAAAATCCGAGAGACACATTTAATATTAAGGAGTAAAATTTTATTCAATGAGATGAAAATAATTTTTGGTGAATAGTAACTTTTTATTTTATTTACCACGGTTAAAAATAAATAAGGTAATTAAGGGTAAAAATTATATTAATATTACCCTAACACATGTCCTAATTCTATTGGACAAGTTTATCTCGACCAAAAACAACTATAGGAGTAAAATATTATCATTTAGGTCCACTTTTATTAGATTAGGATATTTATTATTATTTAAAATCAAAGACGAGTTAAAAGAGTTAAAATCAATGTTTATTTACTAAAACATTTCTAATATAGAGATACACATAAGATAATATCGATAGTAAAAATTCATTACAAATATAACAATATATCCTACATAATTGTATTTTATTTATAATTTTTAGAAATTAAATAATTTAATTTATTTATGACACAATGGTGATGCAATAATTACCTAATTATTGAAATATTAAAATAAATGATATTATAAATATCAAAATAAATGTAATTTGAGACTTTTTATGAATTACACTAATTTTATAGGTTAATATGTCATATTAGTATTGATTATATAATTTTTTTTCGATGTAATAATGCTGTTATGAATTTATCAAAAACAAAATACCCAATAGTGTCAAAATTGACATAAAGAAGTTTTTAAAACAAATATTATATTATTAATTTATATTCAATTCTTAAAAATATATGGTTTAGAAAAGAGACTTTATCATGATAGGTGTATCATTAATTTAACACTTGTGGTCTGTTGGATTTATATAGTATGTTTGTTAATCATATAATATAAAAATATAAAGAGACATTGTAAAAGTGAAACTAATTAACTAAGAGTTAATACTTAAAGATACGGTTAATAAAATGACCCAAACCTATCTAAATTCTATTGGTTGAGTGGTTTTCGTCCCATCCCCAACTTATTATTTAAATAATATACTTTGGAGCAATTAGATACCGAATATGAATCTATTATAATATTATATTTTAATCTTTTCCAAAGGTGCCCCTCACCGCTCTTATAAAAGGGACCTCCCCTTCTCACTAATTCACACATTCAAATCATTTTTTCTCTTCAAAAACCTTCCAAAATAATCTCTCTACTTCCCTCACTACAACATGGAGGCGTTAGTTTGATCAGAAAGCCATCCAATGGAGCCCTTCTGATCAAATCAAAAGGAAGAACCCGCAGAAGAGGTAATGTTTTCACCACCCTCTTTCAAGTTACATTCTTTTTCAACATATTTATTCTTTTTTATTTCGATTCTAAAATAATAAATCCATTATATTCTGTATATTGTGATGTTATTATAAATATGGTACAACCATATTCAGTATTCTATACATCCTTTGAATGGCATGTAACTATACGTGCGTACGTATGCTTACCGTCTCCACTTCGGGGTGTAATTGGCATTCTATAAATTATTATTTGGATGGGTGGAATAATGATGTGTAATTCATGTTAATAATAAATATAACATGATAATTATTTTATATATATATGATATACCATACAATTATATATTATTTTGTCAGCAAAATAATGATATTATCGCTAGTGCGTACGTACGAACTACCCTCTCCACGAACGCGATAAGATCCATTCTCCATCGTATCCATTAAAGTGTAATTATCATTTTATGATTAAAAATAATACTTGATATAATTTTGTATATGAATAATATACAACCTATCCATAACAAATAGGGCGTACGTAACAATGAATATAAAGGAAAACGAGTAAGTTAACACCCGAAATGACAATAATACTAATATATTATTAACAAATCAATGTTAAAAGATCATATATGATATAATATTAATGTAAATTATTCTTGTATAATTAAATAACAATTATTTCACCATTATACAAGAGGTTATCCTACCGTCGACCAAGGAAAAAGTACAATGTAAGGGGTTTCCTATCACACTTTTAAATCTATGAGAATTCCATTGTTCACCACTTATTTATTACATGTGGTGTGTCTACTGTCAATGTTTGTATTAATTGTGTAATATACATTAATTCATGTATATTTACATCATCATTGTATGATCCTTCTTTCATGGTTGTATGTTGTGTATGTTACCAAATCAATAATGGAATTTGAAATTTCAATTTCCACTCATTCGGCTTTACGCATACTTCATTGATTATTTTACTCCAAGATTATGTGCTGAATAACTATTTATTTGATTATGTCATAAATTATACTCCACTTTCTGTGGATATACTTTTGATACACAAAATCACCCCATTGATAAAATATCAGGTCATCGGTATGTCCTTGATAAGAGTAATTTTTACTGAATCTTGATTTGTTGAGTTAAACATCCAATTCATTGGTGTTGTTTTTACAAGAATATGTGTGAATGTCCTTTGATTGTTTTACACGGAATATCCAATAATATTGAGTGTATTTATATTTTTCACTCATAATTATGTTGTAGATTTATCCTTAGCCTATGGATACAACCATTATGAGAGATTTCATCTCAATTTACACTCCATTGAGAATCCTTTATTGTTATTCACCAAATCACTTTTATATGGAGTATATAATGTACATTGACATAATATATCATGAATCCATTTATTCTCACGATATTACAATTTTTTTTATTTCCTCGATTATTCTTATTCAAGTGTCTCTCTTTTGGTTAGGAACTTTAACTAAAATGACATTTTAAAATGTTTTCAAGATTGATTATTCTAAATCATTCTAATTAATGTCCATGTTTTAAAAATGGTTTTAAGGATTTATTTATATAGACAATAATGTTTTCAAATCAAAATTCCTTTTATTAGTTTCAAATTGGTATGGGACACTTTGATTCTAAAATCTATATTAAATGGATACTTGACAAATAGTTTGACTTTTAAAGGATTTCAAGAAAAAGGGGGATATTTCACTCTAATTATTTTGATCATTATTTTCATCTATGTCAATATCCTTCATCATTATCGATTGAGGTTATTATGATACAATAAAATCTTCCATATTGTATCGAATGAGTTATGTTTGACTGTGGATAATGTATGGACATTTCCTATGCTAGTTTTAATACGAATATTTATGTTATGTTTAAAAATATTCATATGAGGAATGCATTGGACATAGTAAGTGACGGGTGGAGACCGCTATAGCTCCACGATGCATCGATAGGTCTCATGAGACATACTTGTGTCTTGGCATTAGTCCTTGACAAAATCTTATTTGTAGTCTTGGCACAAGGCCTTGAATACATGGTTATGATAGTCTGAAATTATGCATTCCGTCATTATGAAAGTGGCTATTAATATTTTCATGTGATTTTTCGACTAGTAGAATATTCATGTGAATAAGTAAATGGCATTATTTCGTTTTATCCTTGCATTTTTATTCTAAAGTTAATGTTTAAAAGGATTTTGTTGTAGTTATTAATTGATTTAAATTTTTATGTTTATTTATTAAAGTTTCCTCTATATTGTTATACTTACTGAGCATCTGAGCTCACCCCTTTCAATGTTTTATTTTTCCAAGGATGTGAAGAAGTATTTTATGAATGACCTGCAGGGATAGTATGAGGGTATATGAAGACAATATGTTGTAGTATTTTTTCCCTTATTGATGTAATGTATAATTTATGAATATATATATTGTTTCCAAGAAAACTAAACTAATCGGCCTTTTGAAACTTGATCTTTTTGTGATCATGACAATGTTATGTAATAATGCTTCGATTCTGGGTATCTAGGGTCGGGGCGTTATAGGATTAATCCTAAAATCAACTTATATCTTCTTAGTGGATGATCTAGAAATGAAACAGCATAACAAAATATGTATTTGTCAAAATATAACGTATCAACACTGGTATATATTTTCATTCTATAAAATAGTTATAAAAAATCATATTTTAAGTTATTATTCTATAACGATTTTATGTATTTATTGAGATTTTTGTGTCTTATATTTCAATTTATTTTACATTCAAAATTTATTTTGTTTAATTTTAAAATTGTTTCACTCTAATGTTCATATATTTTGTGATTAAATTTATGTTTTTTTGATAAAATGAATTTTTTATAATTTTTTATATTTATATAAACATTATCATACTTCTTTATATGTAATATTGATTTTTAATAATCAATATTTTTTAAAACATAATTTTTTTTTAAATTTCTATTTTTTTCAAGGGTGATAATAATGTCCATTTAGATATTAAAAGAAATATCATTATGATTATATGATATCTCAAATGGATTTCAAAATAACTTTCTATAACATAAATTTATTCGATCATATGTATACAATATAACCTAAAGGTTTTAATGTTTCATATGAGACTGTTGTGGTTTTTATGTGGGAACTGTCCATTTATTGATTGAATCAAGATTCTTAAAGATGGAATATATGATTTAGTGAATCTATCAGTGTATTTTGTTTATTAAAATACATATGATTCTTGTGTATATAGGTATGTTAGATGAACCATCATGATATTTTTAGTGTTTTATGAGGATGAAATATTACTAATTGAAAATGATGTCATGGATTTACATTCTGTAAAAATTTGTGAAAATTTTATCCAATGAAATACATGAGTTAAAGAACCAATATATTAGATATAAAGTTCAATATAGATGGATACAATATATTTTTTTCACCATGTGAATGAAAATATAATTGAAAAGTTATCGAGTGGTTTAGTATGGAGAACTCTACGATGGGTTCTCTTTAAGAGTTTCATAGTACAAATCTTAAGAATATCATTGATCCAAAACTATAGGAAAAATTATGAGAATCTTTATGTGTCCTCTATATGATGTCCAACATATATATGGTATTTTATTTGATCTAATTATTTCTATTCTATTAGAATATTAAGATGTTACCCAATATTATTCGAATGTTAATTTGTTGTATCAATGAATATCCTTGAGTATATTAGAATAATTAAGAAATATTCCATGTCTTTCATGGTGAGTATGAGTTCATTACAGGGGATTAAACAAAACATTGTCTCCAAATTGGTAAATATGATATGATATCTGAATCTCATTTTCAGTTTTTTCATGCAAGTCCATCCATTGGATAGTGGATTTCTAAACAAGATATTTTAGGGAAGATGAAAAAAGGTAGAATGAATCATGGAGTCACATGTAGGATAATGTATAAGTGTTTATCATGATGTTTATTGTTAAAAATGGATGGAATTATTACATTTGAGAAGAAATTGACCTCTACTGTTACAATAGAAGATTTATTTCTCAAGCCAAGGAAGCTCGATCTCACCAATGTACAAAAAATATTCAAGGAAACAGACATCCATGAGATAGATGTTATTTTTATTATTCATCTAGCAGAGTTTAATTTTTTGTATTTTTATTTTATGTCACATTTCGTGTATTTGAACATGCACTTGTGATGGAAGTAGGCATCTATGAGGCATCTTCCGACAACAGTTAACCACTTGTGTAAGTGGGAAACCATTCATTTATATTCAGAGAAAGAAATACATGCATATAAAATAAAAAAATTCATCGAACAAATAAGTAAATTTAATTTCATTCTAACATTAATAAAACATCTAACATATCAAAAATATATCTAAAGCATTTTTTCTTGAATAGGAAAATTTCAAATTATGTTTTACTAATCAATATAGTATACTAAACATTCACATTGGCCTGACCATCATAAAATTAAATCATCAACTACTCATAATCAAGTTTATTTGAAGGATTAATATATAACTTTTAAATAGGTTGTATAAAATTACTACAGGGATGACTATGAGTAAAAAAAGTTGTTATCAAGATCACAAAAATTTTGTTGAAATTACCAATCCATTTAATATGTTCATGAACAATTCAAAATTGTTTTTTTACAGTAATGTGGAAAATTATACATGGGATGAAGAAACAACAACCAATATTGTTTCTAGGAAGTTTTTGATGTGGCTTATTATATGAATCTTCCAAATAATTTTTTCCCATCCACAATAACAATCCTCGAAAAAAATGGATGATGAGTTTGATTGTGATTTGTATAGGGAATTAGATGACACAATTTAGAAATATATCATGAAATTTTTTGCAGTGCAACTGAAATCCCCTTACGGACTTATATCCATCAGTCACACATACAAAATATATCACATTAGAACAAGCCATTATAAATTACAACATGAATTTAGATTTCCATCATGAGTACACCTATTCCCCATGAGAATAAATGTACTATTCAAAATCATTTTTTACCTATTGGATACAACCTTATGTTCTACACGAAAAAATATAAAATGAACGAAAAAGTTTTATGTACAATGAAAATATTAATTCAAATAACTCCATCATTAAATATTTCATTATAATAACATATTCATTTTCTGCACCCCTTAACAAATAGTTTATGTTAAATATAATATATATAGTTTAATTTATACTCATTCATGTGTTTTATGTTTGTTAAAAGTAATAAAATATCATTTAATGAAGAAATTGATTTGTATTGGCATGGTCAATAAAATATTCATTAGTCATTTCCAATTCATTAATATTATATTCTTCGTGAACATAATAATTTCATCATTGATCATCATATGGTAAAAATTTGATATAAAAAATTAAATGCACCAATGTCCTAGAGAAAATATTTACTAGAAAAAACTGCCATATACTATATGATAATTTAAAATGAGAACACCAAAAATGAGGGCACTAGATGAGAAACATGGCTCATGATAATGAATGGGTTTCTGAAATATTTCAATACAAATTATAGTAAATAATTGAAATCATCAATAACATATTCTAATATTTAATGATGTGTAGACTTAAATAGGTATCTTATATTTTGGAAACAATGTAAAATGTACCATTTATTCATAAATAATTATATATAGTGAATTTAATTGTGATCATAGAGTTGTTCCAGTAATATATTCAAGGCCTAAAGGCTTAGTATAGAAAATTGATTTGTAGGTGATGTAACATTAAACTATACTTTCAAACACAAAAACATCATTGAATGAACACATTATTTTAGTTATTAATTTATTATGAAACTATATGAAAATACAAATAATAACATGATGCACCAAATAATAGAGAATTCATAAAATATTTCCACTAAATGTGAAAACTAAATATTATGTTGATGAAAACTGGATTGTTATGAACTATGAAAATAGGGAATCCTAGAAATTAAAAAAATACAATGTACTACCAAAAATTAAAAATGTATGGTAGAATATCAATATAAATTATAGGGAGTGTGGTTCATAAATATAAATCTAATATAAGATATCAATCAAATTATATTGAATATCCTATCTTATGAGTGTATGATTTTCAATCATCTCTAGTTAGGTTCCAATATGACTACCTAGTTATACAATTTATGGCCTAAACCATCCACCACTGAATTTTGATTTGCAATTTTATAACCCATGTCAAAATAAATCCTACGGAAATAACCCGTAAATCATCAATTATTATGGTCCATGTCCATATAAGAATTGATTTTCTACAGCTCTTATTTTCAATGAAAATATTAAATGTTTCATTAAAGATATTGGGGTTGAATGTTTTTAATGATTGTACGACCATAGTTGTGTGTTAGATAATTATTTACTTCTATCATAATTTCTCATTAGTCATGGTCTATGACATGGTCTACTAGAAAAATTAGTCAACCCAATCTAGATCGAGGTGAATAACAATACATGAAATAACCCTTCCCTTGTTTTATAATGATTAGGATATGTGAATAAGAGAGTTAGATATTAAAATAATAAATAGATTTCTATCCATCATCATTATATTTTACTGAAATAAACATTCTCACTATCTTTTTCATAAAAGAATAATTTCTTTAGAAATATCAAACAAATAGTCAATAATAGTCTGCTTGTCTTGGAAATCTCTATATCTCAAAGGTAATAATTGGCATTTGTCAAGAAATTATTGTTTCAATATTTTATGGTAAATTAATGTGTCTTTATTAGAAATAATGTGCCCATGTAAATAAAAAGGTGCCCTAAATTCAATGTGATTTGGATGTAAATATCTTGTCCAGAATCTTCCTTACAATAATTGAAATATGATTACTTTCTTTATAATATAAGCTTACTAAAAACTAAGTATCAAAGATATATGCTTCTAGATTCAGTTTCAATGTTAATATCTACATTTTCTTTTCTATTAGCCATTTTAATACCTAAGAAATTATTTTAAATGCTAAGAATTTATATTATTGTTTTCCATGTCAAAATCAACATGAGAACATGATGTTTAAGTTAAATATTTATCTTAATGTGCATCATCTTATATTTTTGGTTAATGAAATTCAAAATAGATTATGTTTTTAATGAAAATTAATACTTCCACAATTAAATTATTCACTTGTTATGTAATAGGTCATTTTATCTATCAATATCCCATCACTCAAGCAGATTTATACATCCCATGTGAATTATTCATTATATAAATATTACATAGAATATATAATACTACCCACAAATTGAATATTATTATTTAAGAGTATTTCATATTTATATGTGTTGAATAATAATATACTTCAATGTGTATGAATATAAATATTCATAATTTTTTAATATAAAATTCTCGTGTGTGCATAAATATTGAAGATTGTATATAGTAATTGTGGTGGAAACATCAGGAGTTGAAACTACACAAAATATTTTCACATGAATGAATGTTTAAATAAAATAATTAGAAAATAACTAGGATAAGATATCACATGACACCACAATTTCTGTGGTTCGGTAATAATCATTACATCCATGGATAGGCTTAATCTCTCTATGATTCGAGAGCAGAAATATATAGAGAATATAATAGTTTCATAAAGTAGAACACTATACCTCTAAAAGAGAATAATATGAAGATGAAACACTTTGACACAAACTACCCAATATGTCCACATAGCTAAAGTGAATAGTAGCTAAATTTATGCAATGTAATATTGTTTTATCATATGATAAACACACACCTCCCCCTCATCATAGCCTAATTCATTGGAAACCCCCCATAGCATACAACCTAGGATAAACTCCCCCAATTACATTAAACAATGTGACGTGTCCTCAATTCCCTCACATGAGGAATCCCTTCTAGATTCTATTCATGTATCTAACCCTCAATTACTAAGATAAACATAATTTTATATTGACCATTTTGTGATGATTAATTTAGGGAAATATTAGCTGGTTCAATTATTCCTTCTGAAAAATTAATTTGAACTCTTTATGCATTATATCTTATATAACGTATACATGACATGTGCAAGAAATAAATATAATTTTTTTCTATTATACATATAATATATTAATATCATATATAGACTATAAATAACATGTTATAGTTATTATTTAGATACAAATAAAAATATCACAATGATTTTTCTTCTATTTGATTTGATTTTTTAGATATCTATTTATTAGCTTTGAGACATAATTTTGTATAAGTCCTATAGGTATTATTGTAATATAATAATTACTTATCTGTTTTCTGTTGATTTTTTGAATGGATAAATTTGTGTACCTTTATACATTTTAATAAATAGTCACTCTAGTTGATCTAGTTATAGTGTTGAAAAAATTATGCACATTGGAGTATTTATGAGTTTCATTTAATATTCCTTAAAAATTAATTTCATTAAATATAAATGGATCATATTTTTATACATTATATTTTTTAAAGCATTGATATTATGTGATTATTAAATTCACATAATACATATAAAGTGAAGATAATATATTTATATAACACACAAATCATAATATATATAAATATATACTGAACATATACGCATATAATTCTCATAACTCGTTTTAAGTTATGTTGTGCATGAATATTAAAATATATATTTAAATTTATATTGATTTTATTTTATTATTCTCATATCCATTTATTGGTTCTAAAAATAATATTGTTCTAGGTATTCTAATATTCATATAATTTAATAATTAAATATATATATTAGTAGAAATATAAACTTTAATATAATAATTGATTCCAATTTTAAAATTAATTTAAAATTAATTTAAAATTTTAAGTGTCAACATTTATTTTTATAAAAAAAATAAATTCCATTTTAAATTATATAAGATATATGTTCAAAAAATATATTGTATCATGAAACAAAAACCTCATACCATGATAAAAGCATTGATTTAAAAAATATTACCACTACTTGTAGTAACATCTATATGTTCAATAGTTCTACTAATATATTGAAGATGATAAAAAAAGTCAATGGACTGAATCCATTTGAATTTTTTTTGGATTAATTTTTTCATATTATAATTATTATGTACATTATATGTATTTTATTTTAAAATGATTGAATATATTATTAAATTAATAATCTAATGTCTGATTTAGTTATTTTTTATTTTTTATTGTGCCGTAAAATTTTATTTTCGGAATACCCATGGGTTTTTAAATGATTCCATAATATTTAGTTGGTGTGTGATTTTATGATGTCCTTATGTGATTTATTTTACTATGACCATTGATATGATTTTTTTATTTATATTAGTGACTAGTAATACAAAAATACAATGAGTGAGAATTTATATCCCCTATACAATGCTACTCGATAACCTTTTTGTTAGTTTTTAGGATTCACTAACCACTATATTTTATCACCAATAAGAAAATATTTAGTTTGAAACACATTTTTACAAGAAATGTTTTTTCATATTATTTCTATTATCAGTACTATTTTGTACTTTTTTATTCATTCTTGAAAAACCTTTATTCAGTCACGAACCATGTGATGAATATGTGGTGTTTGTGGTTGAATTATAGGATACTAATATTTAACTATGAAATTGAATAACTAAATTTCTATATAGAAGAATTTGAAGGAAAACTGAGTTCAATAATCTTTGATCATTGTTATAGAGTTATATGGTATTTACACATTCATTCTATCATAAATTTGTACTATGCTATATAGGAATATGGGAATTATTCTCTCTCTACCTTTACCTCTTTTTAAAAATACCTACTATTTATTTAATACTTGAATTATAGGTATTTTCTAATTTTTTGTCCTTTTGATACTCTATATATAATTTTAACAAATGATATGCATTGAAAAAGGGGGAAAAGTGAAAGGGAAGTTAGTGAATGAAGTTGTATTTTCCATTACATTCATATTTATCCTATGTTTTTAATGATAATTATAGAAAATAGATTTAATATTATAAAATTGAGTATTGGATTGCAACCAATAGTTTCCAATCCCTACTGAATCCCCACATTGGTAGGCATAGGGGATATGATTTTCCCAAGAATCCTTACCCCAATAGGTCATGTGTTGAGTAATGGGACTGTGAGTACCTATCATAAGAACATGAGGCATAACCCTCTTAATTACCAAGAAAATAAATCAAAACAATAAATAAACACCCAATGGATAAAATTAATTAATATATATGTTTCTATTACCAAATTGATAAATACATGGATGAAATACATCAAAAATATATGCAAGAATGGAAGCCAAAATCTCTAGATCATTCTCTAACTCGACTCAAGCTACCTGAATGACAAATCTAATCTCTCTCAGACTAACCAATTAAAACAATTAACAAACTATATAGGGGTGACCACTTTATGTATTCATATATATCCATGTGGAATAACAGTTATGAGATAGACATATATGGATCAATAAATAAAATAACGTGCGTGATTAAGCTAGTTGAAAACAATGCATTACATATAATTCAACATTAGTCACATCACCTTATCTTATTAAACTATTGAATATCATAAGTAAGAAATGGAATTTAGAATTTATTGGTATATATAATAATATGATATGAGTCATTTAAATGAAACATCATCATAATCATAACACATCACAATTTCTATCATAACATCAAAACCATAATGAAATATTGGCAAGCCAGGAATGCCAAGCTCTCAATCTATGCCAGGCGTCACAAGAATATCATCCAATAATAATAATTCCTAGATCTCAAATTTTTTGATCATCCCATTATAACAATTCCAAAACCACAACCACATTAGCACCACCAAAACATACCTCATAGTTTCCCCATATCCACACATCTTGACTTAATTGAATCATGTTATAAGCTTAATCCATCACAACCCAAAACATGAACTAACCCTAATCAATCCCAACCCAAAACAATATATAAAATAATGAAATATAAACTAGTATAAGTGTCCCATTTCACCCTTATATTATAAACTCTAAAAACATAATCATAATATACATATTAAAACATTTAAATCAATAATGGTTGTAATTGTTTTCTCAATACGTTATCCACCATGCATCAGACTCTATTCATTTATTTTATCACCTTTTTTCACTCAAATTCATTTCAACCATTTTTCCACCCAAGAATACTTATACCTACCTTCCCAAATATATTTATCTCACACTCCTAAAAATATATATCGAATGATACTAAAAATCATGAAATCATGTCTACTTCTAATAAGATTAATACATTTAAATAGTTCATAGCTCAATAGTTCATTGATGCAAGATTTTGAATTGAATGAGGGTGTTCTGTGTAGTGTATATGAGTTTTTAAAATTGATAATCGATTCATTTTTTATGTTTTCATGTTTTAAAATCCCGTAGATGTAAAATGATTAATTTACCCTAGTAGTCATCCTTAGAAAAATCATTTGATGGATTTATAGATTATGAGGTTTAGTGTTTACCCTTGACATGAGGCGACAATAAATTATGAGTGTAATACTGCAAAAAAAATTATTTATTAAGAATTATATAATATTTTTAACCCTCCATGTGTATTTTATAGTGGGGTTCCTTGATCATGACATGGCCACACTGGGTCAGGCATTGCGGGTCGACCAGATAGGCCAGCTCAACGCATGGCCCAAGTGCATTGGCCAGCCTACGAGCCAGTCATGTATGCCTCCCATCCTAACCAAGGAGGGACCATGCAATTTTAATGAGGGACATACACCTACAACCCTACCCCATTGTGGCATGTGGATCACCCATGGGTCTCCACTTGGCAACCAATCACATTTGTGTTGGGATTTCAATGATTTTATTATGATATATATGTATCAAACAATGAAATAACCAATCCTAGATATATTTTGACACATATCATGATTGATGAGTTTTTATAATCAATTCGAGATCATTTTTTATATCATATATTTAATTTTAGTAATTAGGTTTTTATAGATGATGATGGGATTTGTGTCATGATATTCAAATCATTCAATGGGCTAGTAATCCCATGGATGTATTCTATGAATGGGAATGGGGCCCTGGATTTCCATCTTGGATTTCATTACCCTGCCCAAAATACTTGGGGAATGGGTCCTCTAGATCGACATGGGTTTGGTACTATACTAGTGATGATTAGGTATAGGTCTAACACATGATATAATTAATATTAAATTTTCCCCCATCTGAGGTGCCTTCTAGTGAGGCGTTATTCCAATATACATATGTTCAATACTCCATGGAATGAGGTTTCTTCCAAATATGTGTTTGTCTCCAACTATAATTCCACAATGGTATCATTAATTTTTTTTTTGGTACTATAAATTTGTAGTGTTGCATTCTCATTTTTCATATTGTTGTCTTATACAGAGCAGGGTCTCATTCATATTTTAGGAATTATCAATTTTACAAAACACATGGGTAGTTATAATAGTTGGTTTTAGTACCACTTTAATATGCATCTATTCCGGAGAATGTCGTGGATTCTCTAAAGTGTTTCTAGAATGGAATCACTATATAAATGGTTCCAAATTATTGGGTGTGGTATTCCCTTGGATGAAATCTATACATAAAATATTGGGTAATCCTTTATGGTATGTATTAGAAACATGAAAGTTGGATATGTTGAGCAATTAGACTACTTAAAGGTTTTTGAAACCATAGAAACTCCTTGGTTACAATTATGACGCAACGTAGAGTAGGGATATTAATTTCAAACATATTAGAAATTTCATTATATATAGTATTAAAAGATTCATAAGTCTTGTGCCCCACTTGTATTGTTATTTTGATGACTCACAAGATAGATGATGGTCTCTTTAGTAGGGAAGTAGGTATTACTTCCAGGTTAATACCTCATGATGCTTGGTGACATATTTTGGAGCTTGGATTTCAATTATGTTGGTAGTATGTTTGTTGGATGGGTACCAATCTAGTATTACTCACAATGGGAAGGTGTTCACATGCATCTCTCATATGTCAGGTTTGGGTACTTGACAAATGTATAGTTCCATAATTTTTACCCATTTGAGGTTGAATTTGTTCATAATGTGTCATTCTTGAATTTTGTACCATTTTTGTTGATTATATATGCATATTCTATAGGCCATTATATTTATCTTATGTATTGAAGATGTGTTAATTGTCGAATGAAATAGGCTAAGGACTATCATGATATGTGATATGACGTCATGGTGTTATTCACCATCCCTTGACCTATTAATGGATGACTTTGGGAACCACAATCATCATAAATCATCATGGGTGTGGCCTTGATTGGCCATGTCGTGCAATTTTTAATGTCACATAAAAATAATTTGTAAATTGTTCAAGAATGCTATGGATTAATCCACAAAAATATTTTATCATTTTAGTAGAGGATCGAGAAATGAAACATGAATAAGCAAGTATATATATATATATATGTTGTATGAACACTGCACTAAATTTTGTTTCCATAAAATGTTTAAATAAAATATGATTTTACATTTTTAATAGTTAATTTTTTCATGTGTTCTGTGATCAAGGAGTTGTTCCAATAATATATCCATGGTCTCAAGACATGGTATAGAAAATTGAATGGTAGGGAATGTAACTTCAAAATATAGATTCAAATTGAAAAACATAAAAAAAGGAACAAGTTCTTTAGATTATTAATTAATTATTAATCTATATGAAATTGGAATATAAAATCAATGTGAAAAAAAATGTATATTATTCATAAAATTTCTTTACTAAATGTTCCAACCTAAAATTATGAGGAAAAAAATGTATACTTAAGAACATTGAAAATAGAGAATCCTAAAAAATAAGATAAAATAAAATGTATAACCACCAAATACAATGATATGGTAGAATACAATAGTAATTATTATGGAGTTTAGTGAATATATATAATTTCATAAAAAGGGTTCAATAATATTACATTGAATTCCCTTCACTATGTGTGTCTGAATTTTGAGTCCCTCTGGTCACGGTCCACTCTAATTACTTGGTTATAATTTTTTTGGCCCAAAGCATCAACCACATAATTCCATTTCCTATTTTTATATACAAATTCATTGTCATCCAATTTAATTTCTTGAGGCTCATGTCCCTATGTGAAAATATGTTCTTCAAGCAATTATAATCGATGAAGATAGTAAAATCTTCATCAAAGTGATTTGTGTGCCCTATTTGTAATCCACATACCACCAAAACTGTGAGTTGAATAATTCGTTTATTTCCTCATTAACTGTTGTGTGTAATAGGCTATGGCATAGTCTTACTATATAATAATGCAACACAATCCTGATTTGTTGAATCATTATACCTTAGATAACCCTTCCTTGGTTTTAGTAAGATTAATATATGTGGAGAAATAAGTTGGGTCATAAAATCCTAAATGGATTTTTGACGGTCTTTATTACATTTTGATGGAACACTCTTTCAATTCAATGTCATCATAAGAGAAATGATTCATGAAAAATCATAGAAAAAGTGACTGTAATACATTGTAAGTCTTGGGAAGCACTATATCTCAAAGACAATCATATTATTTTATAAGGAAATGTTTTTTAGATCATTGTATTATCAATTCATGTTCGTTTATTATAAATGAAAAGACCAAGGAATTGAGAAGGTTTTCTATATTCAATGTTATTTGGAAAAAAAATTGTCTAACTGTATCCTTATAATATTGGATATAAGAGTATTTTCAAGAGAATATAAGGCCACTTAAAACTTATTATCAACACAAGATGATTCTTGTTTGGGTATTGAAGTTAGTATCAACATTGATTTCATTATACTCTTTATTATGATCAAATAAATAACGTGTGGTGTATTTGATTTTTTATTATTTTACATAATATATGTATAAAATTGTGAACTTGATGTTTCTGGTATCTATTTATCATAATGTGCATCCTATTATTTATATGGTTGATCAAACTCATAAATATATTATAATTTTTTTGAAATAAATTGATGAATTTAATAGTTTATTTTTCACATTTTTTTGTAATGTGTGTACTTTTCTATCAATATCCCATGATTCAAGTGCCCATATACGTTCCATGTGAGTTTTTAATAGTATAAATATTACATATCATATAGAATCATCTCCAATTTTTTTATATTAATATTTAAGATTATTTCTTATTTCTATTTATTTAATAATAATACACTTTGAAGTGTAAGAATATTAATGTCATTGATTTGTGCATATAATATTCTACTATGTACATACATGTTGAATACTGGTAATGGTAATTTCTAATGATACACCTAGAGTATGAGTGACATACTAGTTTTCTAGGTAACGAAAAGAAAAAAAATAAATGAATAATAAAAGAATGAGAAGAAGATATCACAAGGCACAATGATTTACATTGTTCAGTAATAAAACATATTTCCTTGGATATGAAAAATCTCACTATGACTCGGGAGAATTAATACATAGATAATATCATAGTTTTAAATCATAATAAAATGTACCAAAAATGTGCTAAAAATTTGGATGAAACATTATTCCAACAACCACACAGTAAGACCACTAGGCTATAGTGAATTGTCACTAGAAGTTCTTATTGAAATAGTGTTATGGCCTCCCAATTCCAAGATGCTTCAATTTCTGGTGTAAAGTAGTCTATGGGGATACAATACCACTATCTCATAATTCTGATATACTTTTATGGTTGTGCTAATGATTTCGCAGCTACAGTTCCATATTGCTATCACTTGGTCTTCTCTACAATGGCCAGTTGGATTTGATAATGTTTTCCAACTTTTCGGACAAGGGACTTTTGACACCAAACCCTTAGAGTGGGGTAAATCCCCCCTACAAACCCCAATGATCTCAACATGGTGCTCGAACCACTAGATTTTAATGCATAGTATGAGTAACAAGAACTGAACTAACACCATAAAAAACATAAATCTTCACCAATATAACAATAAAGAACCATTGAAATTCAAGAAGATGCATGATGATTATTCCATAGTTTTTCTAGTTGGGGAAGATGTGTTAATGAGTTCAAACTCTCAAATGTTATCACATGAAGATTCACCAAACACAAGAAAGTAATTAAGGTGAAGAAAAATACATATTTTTTGAATGAAGAATGAAATGTATACTTTTTAGTTAAACTGGATTTAATGGAATAAAGATAATTATATATAGCTATCAATGAATAATTAATGAATCATATAGTTTTCAATTAACAATTGATGTAAAAGAATGAAAAATTATTCATATTTTTTGGTAGTATAAAACCTAATTTTTTCACAATTTTCTTGATCATCATGTTTTTATTGAATACTAGTTAATTTTATTTGTAATAAATTCTCTTTAGATGTGTGTTGGAAGTTGAGATCTATGAGCTAAATATCTAGGTTCATTGTATGATAAATTGCACAACACAGAAATGGTATTATGAAACATATATGTAGTGTGGTTATACAATGTATATTAAATATGTATATGTAGTCATAATATGTGGTTTGTATACATGAGAAATATACTCATTATATACAAATTAATACCATGCTTGTTGAGTGATTAAAATTTGGATATGTAATGTTAGAAAAATATTTTTGGTAACTAATAAGAAAAATCCTTCCATTACAGTGTGCACCACTTATATTCATCCAATGGATATCAAGAATGAAATATGATTTAATGCTATGTGTTGTTAATATCCAACTAGACAATACCAACGAATACAGACAATAGTCATGGATGTTAGAAATAATAATAAAAGAAGATATTTTTTTGTGCACCAATAGTAGGGATTATTTTCTAGGGGGTTCCATTTAATTATACAAATAAAAAAATATAGATGTATTTAAAACATCTTTAAAAATTACATAGGAATCATACTATTGTCAACCCCCATTTACCTATAAAAATAAAAATTTATGCGGAAAAATAATTAGGGTGAGGAAAAAACCAGTGATATTAATAACGACTTAAAATTAGTCAAGAATGTTATCCCTGAATTTCAATCAAGTTCATCGGGTCTCAACAAAATCAATTTTCACCTACAACATAAAAAACTGGTGCGTCAAACTGAATTCATGAGAGTTTCATCAGACTGATTATCCCTCGAGTCTTCATCGCATTACAAAACCAATACACAAAGAACATGTCACTCAGGTAGGTGGTCTTGGTGGCTAGGGCAGTGATAAGTATTGTCATAGTGGAAATAGACATAATACAAGACCTCCAAATGAATTAATTACTTCTAAAATTCCTTGGGATAATAACATGCATTCTATGTTGAACAATATACTCAATTATATATTCTACTTCTCCCTCACTACCTTAAATGATGATTTCATTAGATAATCCACAAACATTGTTCAATACCATCATGGGTGACTTTCTGCATCGCTGAAAGAGTTTCACTCATTGGATATAGTAAAGTGAAAATTTTTCATAGCTAATTATGCACAATCCAATCCCATGTTGTGTTGTCATCAAGATAATGTTTTGATAGTGTTAAATCGATGTGGGTGTTGTAATGTTTGGAATCTAGTTCTACCAACTTGTTTGATGGTGTCATACAAAAATCCGCTGTATCTGATGGAATGAGAATTAACTCAACCACATCTCATGTTACAGTGTCTGTAGAGAACACGCTAGTGGGTGTGGGTGGTGATATATGGTATCCAACAATGTTTTTCATTATCCTCTATCCATGGTATATATATCATAGTGTTCTCAATGAAGAAAGACTGCTCACTAATCAACCCATATTTTAAGTCATCAAAACTACAATCCTATTATGCCACCTCATCTATAATGATATAATGTATTACATGAACTTGATTTACATTGGGGACATACATGTATTACTCCATGGATTTGAATTCAAATCAAATGAATTTATTTAGAATACAATTTAAATCCAACTTCCTTAATTAATCCTCCACAATCTTTACAGGCTTAATATAGCCAATGGTGCATATAAAGTGCTCTATGAATTGGTATTCCAATCAAACCTTGTATGATGTCATCCCATAAATTCATTTTGTAATTTAATGTATGAGGATGAAAACATCAGTAGATATGATCTCACACCAAAACTTACCAGGGATACCCTTTGACTTCAACATTCTACAGGCCATGGTTACGATGGTATTGTTGCAACATTCAACAACCCCTATATATTATGATGAATAAAAAGATCCGATATTTTTTTATGTGATTTATTTATATTTATTTAACATATTGTAAAGAATTGAGATGAAATGGTATA
The DNA here is from genome assembly GCA_963277665.1 of Viscum album. NCBI lineage: Eukaryota > Viridiplantae > Streptophyta > Magnoliopsida > Santalales > Viscaceae > Viscum > Viscum album. The sequence goes on along the minus strand of OY728141.1, from coordinate 887,108,441 downwards.
TTGATTGGGATGTATTATTTTTTCTATAAATTTAATTGAATTTTTATGAAGCCATTTAATAAAATTAATTTTTTAGTAAGGTGGAATTAATTTATTTATTAAAATAACCCATGGAAACTGGTACCCGTATATTATTTTTATAATAGAATTTTATTGCATAATTGTAATTCATAAAATAATTTTGTAAATTAAATAAAATAAGGATTAACCATCATGCGGTCAAAATTCTTCGATGTGTGTCACGCTCTATGTGGGATTGACCCCCTACATCCTCTATCCTATGCTATTGAAGTTATTTTAGTTCGAGTAAATTGTAAATTTATAGTTCGAAATCCCTACATGGAAGTAGTGATTCCACATCATTATATAAAATATATACTATATTGCTTATGAATGATAGAGAATGGATATTTGGGTAAAAAATTGGATGATTTCACCAAAAAGTGGATGGATATATCTTTGGTGATGGTCTAGATTGATGATAAAGTTAACACGATACCTATTGAAATGAAATGATATGATAAATATTTTATTTTATTTAGTTTGATAATTTTTTATTATCAATCTATTGTCACAAAATTACTATTTATGACATTCAATTTGATGTTGGATGATGTTATTTCATCATTGTTGATGAATGAGGCTCAGCGAAAGACCAATGGTGTTATTATTCAGGTTTGTATAGAAACTGCTAAACATTGAAAAATAATAATGATGAAAATAAGGAACATGAACAAAAATATTATGATACCATCATAATTCATATATAGGTTGGGGGTGATATACTTTTAGTTAGAGTTGATTGTCAAAGGACATATCATTACAATGAGGGGTTGATTATTTCACCAGCTTCTTACCATATGACACCAAAGAGAGAACTATTTTCTACAAAAAAAGAGATGGTTACTTTGGTATATTAAATATAGGAAATTTGGAATATGTTGGTCTCATTGTTGTTGGTGATATTTTATCACATCAAATGCAGGTCATACACTATTATTGAGGGATGTGCGACACATTCTAGGTATACAAAAATTTTATTATCTACATGGACTCATTATAATATTTGGATGAAGACTTCATTTAGAAATGGAATATAGACATTATCTATAGTATTGAAGGAATAAGATTCATGAAATATGGTTGACACACTTTACAGGACCGATGTAAAGGTGTGAAATGATGTAATGAATGTACTTACAAAGAAGAACTCATTATGTTTTTGGAATAGGAAATCAGCGTGCAGGAATAAAAGACTATAATAATGAATGATGAGATATTGTATGTTGAATCATGAAAGGTATGGTGTTTTAGATCTGACATGTAATTCTTTTTTTATGTGAATTTCACTAATGATGAATAAATAAAAATCAGTCATCATGGTGATGTGATGAGACCTACATATTTCTCAGAGGGTGTTGAGAATATGGAGAATTTGATTTCCACATGTAATCCTTATTTTTTGGTGATCAAATTTATGGGGGATCCAATTGTTGATTCTAGTATTCTACAATAGGGAAGTGAACAAAATTTTTATTATAAAGGCATTGGTGTTTGGATTTTTTATGGGGAGCTATCAGGTTTTCATTAGAGATCTAAATATCCACTTCCATATCATTTATAGTGAATAATGGTTGTTCTGAAACCATTATGTTTTCATTCCAATTTATTTTATTTGAATTATTCCCCTTTATTGTTTGAATGAAGGGGGAGATTTATAGGTTCATCCAATTTTTCATTTATTTCTGGAGTAGGTTAAAGTAGAAATAACAAGAATTTTTAGGGGATTAAAATATTCATACGACCTAGTGGAATTACATGTTTTCAAAATTATGAGATATTTTTGTTATCAAATGGTTAAATTTTTAAATTTAAATTATTACACACAAGCATTTTTAGGGCTTTAGAGGGATTATAAAAAGGAAGCAACATGGGGGATTTTGAAGGTGTGTCCAAAAAATTAATTATAGAAAGAGGATATGTGAGAAACCTAATTTTATGGTGTGGAAAGAAAGGTGTAGACAGAACTCAGGTTGTGTAATGACTTATTAATGTGGAAACAATGACACAATGTTTTCGTTTTTGATCTCAAATATGTGACAATTTTCCCCATGATATTTTTAAGAGAGAATATATAAGCGTATAAGGCTCTAGACATTAACAAAGGGTATCAATAATGTATTTTCCAATTCATGTTTTTGGCTTTACTTTGATTTTTTACTTTATTGTTTTTAGTATAATTTTTTGGTGTTCCCCTGGGGGTTTTTTGTCTTTCACATTGGAGGGATTTTCCAAATTAAAAAACAATGTCTCAATTTTTTAAGGATATTTTTTTGTGCTTCAATTTATAATTTGAAATTTTCTAATTTTTTTATATCATTTTAGTTTTTATCACAATATCAATTTTTTCCTTCCCATCACAATGGGGGTGGGTGATGGTGATAGGGAAGGTAATTTGCGTCTATAGATGGAGGAGATCAAAATATAATGAAGGTGCACATATTCCTTTAAAATCTCAATATTAAAGTAAGGGTCTATAAAGAAGGGAATGAACTTCCCATCGTGGGGTCTGGGATTGGAGGTGTATTAGTATTTACAACTGAAAGGAGAGAAAACATAGAAAGAGGGGGATGAATGAGATTAGGTTCGTCCAATGCAATTGGGGTGCTATGAAAATGCACCATTTTTTGGGTACATGGGAATAATTTAATGTTCTCATATCTATTTGATTTGATCATCACTTTATTGTAACAAGTGGTGTCTCTCTAATATATTCATCTTTTTTTATTCCATTTTTAGCAGATCATATTTTTTATAGACATTGATGATTCAACATCACTTACAAATTCACATTTACATATACATGTAGATCTCATGTCATTAAAAGCCTTCTCTACTCCTTCAGAATCACACATAGATTATACTAACATATTTTTATATAAGAATAATCCAAACTATAATTTATTTTTTTTGTTTCTCTATAATTTTACATATATATAATTTTAATTTTTATTGAAAAAACTTCATCATTTTGTCCCTAAAATATATTAGACTCCTCATATAATTTGGATGTATGTTCATTGATGAATTTTCCTTATTCATAAATATTTATCTTCAATCAACCCATATATTCTGATCATTCAAATTTTGTTTAATATTCTTATGTTATTTCATCCATTTGATAAATTTAACTTCATGATGATCAACATATTCTGACGATTCCTCCATAACGTCTCCCAGATTTTCATTTCTTATTCATTGATCTTTAATCATACCAAGAGAATCCCAAAGGTAAAACATGAGATAGGAATCAGTAGTCAACTTATTATATATAGAATTATTATTTATGGTTCAGGATTATCAATAGTATCCATAGTGGATGCATTGGTTCTAGATTTAAAATCTCGTTCCCCATCCTAAAAAAGTTCATCATTATCATCATCTTCTCTAGATTAAAAAATTTTATTTGTAACTTAATTCTATATTTTAATCCTCATTTTTTATGTATGACTTTTCTCATGCTTCTTCATGTTACGAATTTACTTTCATCATTAACATGCTTTCTAGAGCACAGAGACACAATGTGTCTAACTCTACTATAACGAAAATAGGCCAGATGCAACATTCAATTAAATTTTCTTTTTCCTCTCTTTAATTTCTTGGAAAATAGAGAAATAATTTCATCTTCCTTATCATATTCATCAATAGAATCACTATAAATATAATTTTTTCATGTCCTTGAAGAAATTTCTTTACTCACCAATTTTTTTTCTTGTTCTTGTTTTACTCTCATTTCATATTCCACCAGGCTACTTAGTTGATCATCCAAAGAATGTATAGAAAGATCCATATCCTCAAGGGATGAAAAATTTGTATTATAAAAAGATGGAATCTTTTTATGATTTTCTTAATAATATAAATGTACATAATTTATTCCCCAAGTCCATGAATATCTCCAACAAACATAGTTATGTGATTAATGAAACTATTTCCATTTTCATCTGATCTCATCATCATATCAACAAATGGTTGTTCAAAACATGGATTTTCACTTCCATCACATTGTTTTCACCTTCATATATATTTTTAATCTTTTCCCACATTGACTAGGATGACATAAAACTAATCACCTTTTGATAGATTTTATCAGAATGAGAAGTTGTGAGGGAATTCTGTCCTTTAGAGTATACATCAAGAATTTTCATTTTGAATTTTCCATAGACAATCCTATTGAATCAGTGACATTAATCCCCTATGTTGGGTTAGAGATAAAATACATTCCAATAGATATTATATGATATACCATACAATTTTTCCATATATAGATGATTCTTCCATCGAATAGATAGACTATCTTGAAATTTATTAAATTTTTCATGAAAAAACAAGTGGACATAGTTTATTCTAGCAACCTATAGGCTCTGATACTACATGAAGGACCCCAGAACACCATAATAGGGGAGGGTGAATCAGGGTTTCTTGTTTTTTATAAATAGTGATAGATCAGGTTCCCATGTTGGTAGGATCTTTTTAAACCTATGTGATGGTAATGTGAAACAATTAAACCATTCAAATTTAGATGCACAACAAAGTAGTTTTACCTAGTTCCCCACTAAGGGCTGGTCCATGTACAATACACTGATAGTTTTTCAGTTATATATAAATCCTCTATTATTCACAAGTTTTGGAATATAGGTGTTCAAAAAGATTCAGTTTTTTACCAGAACACTACTTTCACAATATTTTATGGATGGAACAATGTGTGCCTCATTAAAATTCAATCGAATCCTCCCTACCTCACTGCTCCATGGAATGCCTTTATCAGTTTATATACTTGATGATCACATTAGAAGTTTAGTTTTTAAGTGTTTGTATGGGTCTCATATGAGACTCTACTTGAATCCATTACCAGAATTCGTGAACTTGAATGCACTGATCAAACAAACTAGATATTTAAAATATAAACAATCCTCAACTATGATCTTTTACACAACACATATTCATGTGAGCATGTTTTATTTTTATCATGAGAGGTATCTTTCATGTAACCCTTTCACTTTCCCACCACCACACCATGTTTTTTACTAAGACTATATAGACACACAGAATATTTTGTGCCAAAGATTTTCTATGTGTCAGTATTTTTCACAAAACACTTACTTGCAACATAGACACCGTATTTTCTATGAAAGAAATTTCTATATATTAAATGGGGTAGCCCAATATTTGTAGACATGAAAATCCATTTTTAGATGTTCCATGCACATCAACACCCATGCACATATGTCTAAAATTGATTCTGAATATGTTATGTAATTCACCTTCATTCAATATCATCTTTTTTATGAACCACAATAAATTGAAATATTGGGAAGAGTCTATATCAAAACAACAGTCACACACAACACTAGTTTGACATAATATTTTTATTGAATTATTCTTCTGCATGGTTTACTTTTCCTATAATACATTTTGTTACATAAGCATTCTTTCACATAGAATCACATCATTTGAATGATTCCATTGTTTTTTATATTTTGATGAGATGATATTGAATCATACCTTTTGTGCAACACACATATAATCATTCAATCATCATCACAGTTTTCAGATTAAACCAGAAGATTATATTCTAGGAAAACTCCCTGATCATACCCGTATGTAATTGAAAACTCAATCTAGGCTTCACTCCTATATATTGAAGGCCACAATTCAAAAATTATCAAATTAATATAATATAAAAACTACATATAAGATGTTAATGTGATTATGTGGTTAAATATTGAAATATATCAATGATTTTTATTATATGTGATTTTATTTTTTTTGAATTATATTGATTAGAATTGGGACTTAATTTTTTAGAGACTTTATATATTATTGTGACATAATATTTCATTATATGTTTTTAATTGTATTATTTTTTTCGAAATGATAATTTTATGTGCTCTTATGCATGCTAAGATATGATAAATCAATCTAACCCGGTTATGGTGTTGGAAACATGATTCACATTAGAGTATTTATATATTTCATTGAATTTATCTTTAAAATTGTATTTCCTTAAATTTTAATTCAACATATTTTATCTAATTTTTTTAAAATTATATATTTTATTTTAATATTGAATGATCATAATTGAAATAATGTGAACATAATATAAAATATATTAATATAAAACACAATATATAATATATAAATATAAATATAAATATATATATATATATATATTTAACATATATAAATTTAATTCACCTAACGTGTTTAAATTATTATGTGGATACATATTGAAATATCTCTTTAAAATTTTTTCTATTTGATTTTATTTTTTGTACATCCATTTATTATTTTTAGATATCATAATTTTGCAGGGATTCAAATATTTTTATAATGTAAGATTTCATTACATATGTTATCAAAAAAATAAAATTCAATTTAAATTTTTATTCATATTTTAAAATTTAATTAAAATATTTGTTGTTCAATTTACATTTTAATAAAAAAATAAATTTTATATTAATTTTCCACAGAAATATGTTCAACAAAATAAATTGTACCATGAAACAGAAACATCATACCTTTCAAAAAAAACATGGGATTAAAAAACATTACCCAAACTTGGTTTTCATCCTCAAAAATGGGTTTTTTTCACAATACACTTGTTTTTGTCATTAAAATATATCATTAAATAAGGGTTTCAACAATTCCCAACTCATTCCTCAATTTAAATCCATATAGAATTTATAATAAAAAAATATCTACCCAAATTTAGAAGTCCCCTATACAGTGAAATTGTACAATAATAACCTTGGGGATAATGTAAAAAAATTATTTTAACAATGGGAGTAATTCGTTGATTAATTAAGTATAAAATATAACCCATTTAAATAATTTATTTCATGTCAAATAATTATTAATATAATTAAATTTAGAATATTAAAATTAAATTTGGTAAAATGTGAGTAAATTACACAATGATAATTATTTACGAAAAATATTAAAATTTACAAAATAAAAAAAAGGGTTGAAAAAATAGTTAATTTTATATAAAAAATAATGAAATGATAATTCATATTGGGTTTGAATCAAAAAGGTTATGTCCACATCTACGACTTCATTTATTCAATATTTTGAAAATAATTTTCATTCGTTTCCCATACAATATTTCATGAGAATTTTTTTTCATTCCAGGAATTAGATGTTTTTAATCGAAATGGTCTAATAAGAAAAATTACAATTTATTAATTAATTATTAAGAGTTGATGTTTTTTAATTTTTTTAGTTTAATTTTTTTATCTGAATTATATTTTTGTGACATTTTTTAATAAATGTTTCTCTATTAGTAGATGATTGTGTGTATTTGTGGTTGATTAAAATTATAATTTTCTTCATTCTTAACTTATTTTAGATTTATAGAGTGTGTATGAAATATAGGGGAATGTTGTTCTGATATAATATGTAAAAGACCATCAAAATGGGGATAATTGTTTTTCTAACATGGTTTAAGCATTTAAAAAAAATTACTTCCAAAAATTCAAGATTCATTCAACTAATAAATGATTTAAATGGATGTCACATATCAATAATTTTTTATTAATTTTTGGCAATGATGACCACCAAAATATTCAAGAATTGCATCTTGTCTCTGTGTCCTTTGATTGCATTATTACTGAGTTGTTTTAAATTAATAGGATAATATATTATGATTATAATTGAGGTGGTCTTTTGAGTTAGAAATTAGTAACAATATTTCAGTGGGTATGTGTTTTTATAGTTCTAATTAATAAAATATTACATTTATATGAGTTATTGAATTCTCTAATTGGTTTTTTATAACTTATTATATGATGAAAAGATATCATAAGTGGTTTTGTTTATTAAAAAACATGATTAATCATCATCATTAAAATCTTATTGCTTATCACATGTGTATGGTGGGGGTCGATAAAAGTTGGTGAATATTCAGATCCCAAATTTAAATTATCCTAAAAATGATAAAATTTGATTCAAAAATATGAAACTCTAGTTATTTATAAACGATGGGATTAAAATTTTAGATGACCCTTTTCAATTATTGAATATATTGATAAATTACCCACATGGTAAGATACATATTTTTTTCATATGTGTAAATTTATTAAATTTGGTTACTTGTTTTAATTAATATCTTATAAATTTTAGGTTATATTTAAATCATGATTTGAATCCTATAGAACTATTCACTAGAAAAGAGAGATGTGATTTTAGACGTATGTTAGCACACAATGCCAAAATTTTATACAGTAAATCTATCTATATCTATCCATCATAGATATAGATATAGAAATGTCCTCCCATGGAAAATGTGTGTTAATATTAAATATTTTCAAAAAGTTTGGGATTATAATGGATATACATATATGGACAAAAAATTACGAGTTTTACAAATTTTCAAGAAATTATGTCGAAGAAGCAGATTCTTAGGTGATTCATATACTGTGCATTATCAAAAATATTTTATATGTCTATTAATTATTACCATTATTTATAAATATATTGGATATTTTTTCATAATTATTAATTATTTTTTTCGATAGATTAGTAGAAGAATAAGTTAAATCAAATGCAACCATTATTTATGATGGTGTGGTTATAGGCATTGGTTGATGTCGAAATTGATATTCCATGTGTTCAATGATAATATCTTTTAGATATATTTTGATTTTTAATGTAATTTGATATATATTAATTAGTCATTAATTAAAATTTTTATGATATTAAGTGAAATGATGTCATTCTGGGCATTCAAACACTGGGAAAATACATTTCCAATAAATCTTAATATTTTATTATTTTGGTTGATATTTATTATTTTATATAGAATGATGTGATTGACCCACAATCACTTGTAATTGTAGGAATACTATATCAAAGTCTAATGGCCACCAAATAAATAAGGGATTCAAACGAGTTTCATTATAGTGAATGTTATTTAAAAATTATTATAAGTTATTTAGGATTGATAAGACACTACGATGTATTAAAACATTCCATGTGTTTTTCTAATTTAAGAAAAACATTGTACTAATTTCACAAAATTCAATTTGATCCTCAAAAATTTGTTTAAAATAATTATCTGATTCATTTTATTGTGGTAAGTGAAATGGTTTTATGTTTATTGTAATTGAATTTACCATTTCTATGAGTTGTCCAAATATTTTTCTATAAATACACATTTGAATTATATTTAAATATCCATGTTTCATTGTAGGATAACATTGTTATTGTACATTTAGCAAACAGTCTGGTGTCATTCCAACTTAAAATCAATGTGAAAATGTTTAACTATAAAACAAATTATTGATTTAATGGGATGTTTTCTAATGCATACATACAAATTTTTAACATGCGATCCAATGTCATTCCATAGATGAATTATATTTCTTTTTGGTACTTTTAATTTCTCTCTTAAAAATAATATTTAATATTAATACATTAGTTATGTATTTTTGAATTAATTTATTAACATAAAATATGTTGTTAAACATCATATATGGTTATTCTATTTTTACAATCTTTAATCCATTACTTACATGTAGTGTGGAATCCTATTGTTTCATTTTTTATGAGTTGTTTCTCTATAATTTATCTATTTATTGTATATTCATAAGAGTTTGTTGAAATTGGGATTATCTATATAGGTAATAATCATTATAGAAACATTAGTATGTTCAGTAGTTCTAGTGATTCATAGAAGATGAAAAATAAGTGAATAGACTAAAAGTCTTTGAGCATTTTTGGATCCATTAGTTTCATTTATTTTTTATTTACCTTGTATGTAGTTGAATTTACAATGCTTGAGTACATTGTTAAAATAATTTTCTAAAGTGTGATATAGTTAGTTATTATATAATGATTTATTGTAACCATTTATTTCTTGAATACCCATGTATTTGTTCATGTAATCGTTATATTTAGTTGTTGTGTGATTTTATGATGTTTTATTATGCTATATGTTAGTGTGACCACTGGTTTGATTTTTTTCCTAAAATTATAGAAATGATAATCGAATACATAATGTGTGTTGATTTAATTTGCCTTTGACAACGCTACTCTACGACCTTTATGTCAGTTTGTTTCCTTCTTTGGAAACCTTCTATTATTGTGAACAGAATATGTTTTGTATGAATCACATTTTTGCAAGTGATACTATTGAATATGTTATATATTATCATTATATTTTTCAAAAAAATTTCTTCATGGTCATAAAATAAATATTCATTCCCAAAAAATGTGAAGCTTTTTTGGTACAAGTGGTTAAATTATAGTATATTCATATTTAACTACAATATTTATTAATTGAATTTCTTTATACGAGCAATTTAAGTGAAACTAAGATCAAGAATCTATGATTCTCCTTATAGAGTGATATGATGTTGAAAAAAGGTGTTTTTCAGGATTTTTTACTATTCAATAAATATTAATATGAGAAAAAATCTCACTCCATATCTCCCAATGGATTTTAAGCTTTCACATTGGAGGATTTTTTCCACTTTAAAAAAATGTGTCTTAGTCTATTTCCTTATATTTATTTTGTGCTTCTATTTTTTTTTAGAAATTATTACAATTTTTTTATCACATATAATTTTTAACTCGGTATCAATCAGTTTTCTTCTCAGCAAAATGGATTTATTATATATTGATTATGAAGGAGATTTTGCTTTATTAAGGGTAGAAAACAAAATGTAATGATGTGGGGTGTATTCCTGTCAAATATCTATATAAAAATATAGGGTATATGAAGAGCGTTATTAAATTTCATCATGGGGTCGAGTATTGGAGGTGGATTAGTTTTTGCAACTAATGAAATAGAGAAATGAGAAAGAGAAAGGTGAGGGAAAACATGGACGTCCAATGCTGTAGGGTGCTCCATGTCTGCTCCATTTGAAAAAATTAGTAAATATATAAATTATAGAAATTTCAAAAAATAATAATAATAAATATATTTAAATATTTCTAGTAATATTTTAAAACGTTCATTAATTATATAAATGAATAAATATTTAATATTATAAAATATAAATATAAACAATGTTAGTAATATTTTAAGAGAATATTATTGATTTTATAAATGAATAAACATTTTAAAGTAAATATAAAATATTGGTATATCTATAAATATTATATCCATATTTGTTTGAGAAGACAAAAGACAATAATAATAAGAATAAAAATATTAAATTCACTATGGAAACTGTTGTGATGTTTATGTACTTGGAGATCTTGAAACATCTACGATTTGGGAGTGAAGGACACTGTTGTGATTGGTGATGGTATTCCAAATATGTTTTTGTTTTTCCAAATACAAATTCTTCTAAAATCATGGTTGAGGAGATTGGGTTGGTGTACGAGGGTGTGTAAGAAATGTGTCCAGCAGGTCATCCATGGGACTCTCTATAGAACCTCATAATCTAAGAAAAAATTATTCTATATGTTTCAATCAAAGGAAATAACTGTGAGAGTGGGAAGCTGCTGCTGATGACGAGGACTCTGATCATGATTCTTTACATGTTTATAATTTTTAGACTCTATTTCATGGATGTGGTATTTCCATTGTTTGATCACATCCATCTATCTTGTTCTTATTTCATTTACTTTGTTTTTAATAATAAGGCACATTATGCCAAATATTTTCTATATATATACGTGTGGTTAAATATTTTTTGACCACATTGATCATATTGAAATGATTATTTAATTATATATATATATATATATATTAAAAATTAGAATTAAAAATATATATTTAAAAATTATTTAAAAATTATTTTTAATTCATATTTATAAATATAATAATAATATTTATTATTTAGTGAAATTTATTTTAATTTATTAATTATTTAAATATATATTTATTTAATTATAATCTTATAAATACATTTGTAATACATTATATATATTGTTTTTATTATGAAAAATCTATATATTAATTACAAAAATGTTTTTTTATATAATTTTTATAAGTAAACATTATTTTTGGAGATAAATATAGTAATTTTAAAAAAATTAAAAAAAAAATATTATTAATTTTTTTTATCATTGTAAGAATATTGCTGATAAATCTCTCTTTTTTATATGCCAAAAGAATTGATGATAAAGGGTACACCTTTATCAGTGCTTATTTATCCCTTGTAATAGTATCCTTTATCCGTGCATTTAGTTGTCGATGATAATGGTGAGCTTTATTAAGCACTTTTTTCATAGTTGTGATAAAATCTGGTGTTTCCCTTATGTTGATATGTGGTAGTTGTTGTTTAGGGATTTCGTGGGCTTATAAAAATAAATCAATATGGGTGATTTTAAAGGTGTGATTAGAAAAGGCAATGCAGAAAGAGGATATGTGAATGAGATTCCTTTAGGGCATGGGAAGTAAGGAGTAGCCCGAATTTAGGTTGTTCAACGAATGAGTGACAGTGCCACAATGACACCACCTGTTTGGTTTTCATGTCCAAGATGTGAAATTTTGTCATGAGATAGTTTTTAGTGAGAAGACGTAAGCGTATTAGGGTTTGGAATTTAACATAGGTTTACTATGATGTATCTTCAATTCATGTTTCAAGATTTTATTTTGATTTCATAATATGTGATTATTAGTGATATTTTTCGGAGTTCCCCTGTGGTTTTTTATTATTTCACATTAGATGGATTCTTCATGTTAAAAAATTGTGTCTCAATTTATTTCTTGAAATTTATTTTTGTGATTCTATTTTTTTTATGATTCTCACAATATTATTATCAAAACTATTTTCTTATCCCAGTATCAATTTGTTTCATCCCCAACACAATGGGGGGTGGATTATGGTGACATGGAGGGGAATTTGGGTACACGAAGGGAGGAAAACAAAATCTAATGAATATGGGTGTATTCATTTCAAAACTCCATATAAAACTAAGGGGTAAGGAGGGGGGATTAAATTATCATCATGGGGTCCGGGATTGGAGGTGGATCGGTAGTGCCATCAAATAGAAAAGAGAAAATATAAAGAGAGGTGTGACACAAAACAAGGTGGTCCAATATAGTTGGGGTGATGCATGTATGCACCATTTAAAAAAAAATTAATTATATAAATTACAAGAATTTAAAAAAAAATACTAATAATAACTACATATATATATCGAATGTACTTTTTTAAAAGTTTCATTAATTATATAAATGAATAACAATTTAATATTACAAAAGATGCATTTAATCATTGTTAATTATATTTTGAAATAATATTATTTATTTTATAACAGAATAAATATATTATAGTAAATAAAAAGATATAGTTATATTTATAATTATTATAGCCATATTTATTTAAATAAAAAAACAATATACATTACTATGAAAAATAAACATATTAAATTCAATATGAATTTGATTTAACAAATACAATTTTCGTCGTTTAATAATATTTCCTCACTACTCATATGCACGTTGAAAAAAATGAATGAAGAAATTTGATTATATAAATTACAAAAAATTTAAAATGAATAAATAATATTGATCATATGAATTTTAAAAATGATAAAAATAAATAAACATTAAAAATTGCTATTAAAATTTTTAAAAAATAAATAATTATTGTGTAAAGTTCTAAAGAGAAAAAATATTAAAAAATAAATAAATAATATTTATATAATTTACAATCATTTTAATAATATTAAATATCAATGAATAAAAATGTATAAATAAATATTAAAAAATAAATGCGCTTCAAAAATATGAAATGAACAAATATTAATAATGAATAAATATCGAAAAATTTATAAATTTTTAAATAAAAAAATTAATAAATAATATTAATTTATTAATTATTAATGTTTTAAAAAATGGATTGTAACCTCCATGCGAATTTTCATTTAAGTGATTGAAACTAGAAAAAAAAATTCTGGATTTCAATATGAAAATCATAATTTAAATATCAAATGGTACTCTCATATAAGTGTGAATAAATGCCACATAAATTCACTATATTTTATAGGAGTTTTGATTTTTGGATTTAATCTCACACTTCCAAATATATCTTGTCCAACTTATGAATAAATAAAATTGATTATATAAATTAAAAAAATATAAATAAAAATGAAAAAAAGTATTAATCATATGAATTTCAAAAATGAAAAAAATGAATACATATTAAAATATTGAATGATAATTTTTAAAAAATAAAGAATATTTTTATAATGTTCTAAATAATAATGATATTAAAAAATAAATTAATTTTATTTATTCAATTTTCAAACATTCTAAAAATATTAAATATTAATGAAAAAAATGCAAAAATAAATATTAAAAAATGAATGCAGTACAAATATATTAAATGAACACATATTAATAATGAAGAAATAAAAAAAATATAAAAATGTATAAATAAAAAAAGAATTAATAATATTAAATTAATAATTATTAATGTTTTTAAAAATGTATTCGAATCTCTATGAGATTTGGCTATTAAGTATTTGAATATAGAATAAAAAATATTACTCTTGATTTAAACATGAAAATCATCATTTAATTTTCCCAAGTTAATCCCATATAAATAAGAATATATGCATCATTAATTCTCTATTTTTATATGATTTTTGACTTTTGGAATTAATCTCCCACTTCCAAATATCTCTGTTCAATAATATGAATAAATACATTTGATTATATAAATTACCAAAAATTTACAAGGTATAAATAATCTTATTCATATAAATTTCCAAAGTGTAAAAAAATTTTAAATATTAAGTATCATTTAGAATTTAAAAAAACATTAAATAATGATTGTTAATGGTTCTAAACAGAAAGGATATTAAAAAATAAATAAGTAGTATCTATAAAATTTACAATCATTCTAAAAATATTAAATTTCAATTCATAAAATTGTGTAAATAAATAATAAAAAATGAATGCACTAAAAACATATTAAATGATTAAATATTATTAATCAAAAAATATCAAAAAATTTAAAAATGTTTAGGTACTAAAAATGAATAAATAATATTAAATTAATAATTACTAATGTTTTAAAAAATGTATTCAATTCTCCATGCGAATTGGATTTATATGTTTGAATATAGAATAAAAAATATTATTTCGGATTTCAACATGAAAATCATCATTTAATTATCTCTTGATACTCCCACATAAATGGGAATATATACCACATAAATTCTATATATTTTTTAAGAGATTTAACTATTTGATTTAATCTCCCACTTCATAATATCTCTAGTCAATCATATGAATAAATAAAATTGATTATATAAATTTTAAAAAATAAAACTTAATAAATAATATTAATCATATAAATTTTAAAAATCAAAAAAACTAATAGATATTAAAAATTTCTTATAAAATTTTTAAAAAATTAATAATAATTATCTAAATTTCTAAATAGTAAAAATATTAGAAAATAAATAAATTGTATTTATGTAATTTTTATTCATTTTAAAAATATTAAATACAAATCAATAAAAATGTATAAATAATAATATAAAATAAATGCACTGAAACATTATTAAATGAACAAATATTAATAATCAATAAATATCAAATTTTTAAAAATTGTATAAATACTAAAAATGAATGAATGAAATGAAATTATTAATTATTAATTTTTTTATAAAATGTATTCAAATCTCCATGCAAATTGGAAGTTAAATTTTTTAACAAAATACCAAAAATATTATTCAGGATTTCAACATTAATATAATCATATAATTATTCGACGTTACTCCCACATAAATGGGAATATATGCCACATAAATTCTCTATTTTTTCGGATTTTTGACGTTAGAATTTAATCTCACATTTCGAAGGATCTCTGATATAACTTATGAATAAATAGAATTGATTATATTAATTACACTAAATTTAAAAATGAATAAATATTATTAATAATATAAAATAAAAAACTATAAAAAACTAATGCATATAAAAAACTGCCTTTAAATTTTTTTTAAAAAAAATAAAAAATTTCTAAATATTTAAATCAAAATACATATTGAAAAATAAATAAATATTATTTATTTTATTTTCAATAATTATAAAAATATTATATATTAATAAATTAAAATTTATAAATAAATATTAAAAAATTGAATGCACAGAAATAATATTAATTGAACACGTTATAATAATGAATATATATCAAAAAATTTAAAAATGTATTAATACTAATAATTAATAAACAATTCTAAATAAATATTGATTAATGTATGGAAAAATGTATTCAAATATCCATGTGAATTGGTAAGTAATTGTTTCAATATTGAAACAAAAATATTATTCATGATTTCTACAGGAAAATTAGCATTTAATTCTCTCATGTTACTCCCGCATAAATGTGAAAATATTCCAGACAAATTTTCAATATTTTTAGGAGTTTATAATTTTGGATTTAATCTCACACATCCAAATATCTCTAATAAAACGTCTGAGTAAATAAAATTTATTATATAAATTAAAAAAAATTACAAGGGATTAAAAAATATTAATCAATAAAATTTAAAAATGACAAAAATCAATAAATATTTACAATTGCATATATAAATTTTAAAAAATAAATAATGATGTTCTAAAGTTCTAAACCAAAAAATTATAAATAAGTAAATAAAAAGTATTTATGCAATTGATAATTATTTCAAAAATATTAAATTTCATTGAATAAAAATATATAATTAAACATTAAAAAATAAATTCACTACAAAAAATATTAAATGAACACATATTAATAATGAATATATATATATATTAAAAAATTATATATACTAGAAATGAATATATAATATTAAATTAATAATTATTAATGTTTTAAAATATGCATTCAAATATGCATGTGAATTAGCAATTAAGTGTTTGAATATACAAACAAATAGATTATTTTGAATTTTAATATGAAAATATTCATTTAATTTTCCCATGTTACTCGAACATTGATGGGAATATATTCCACATAAATTCTCTATTTTTAGGAGTTTTAACTTTTGTATTAAATGTCACACCAACAAATATATCAGGTCAAACTTATGATTTCCTCAATTAAATTATCCACTAAAATCTCAATCATTGTCGCCCATGTCAAAATCGACCTATAAATACCCATTTAAAATCAAAGGATATGCTTGCTACTGGTGTGTCGTGGGAGGTCATCCAAAGACATTGGGATTTTAAAACAACGTGGGTTTCATCATTGTCGACACCACTATGAATTTTAGGCAAATTTAGAGCATGGAATTGCTAAGATTGGGGCTTGTGGGAAAGAGTTGTCCACAGTGTTAGTAATCTAAATATGTTTATTTGAAAAATACTTCTTCTTCTATGACACCCTGCCATGCATGAGTGTGACATATCCTGGTGAAATCCATCAGTGTGACCTGTCCCTATCACCTATAGACTGGAATAAACCCCATCCCCGATGATATCTACTAGTGTGATGTCCCCCTATCGCTTTCATCGTGAAATAAACCCCACACCACCTTATGACATTCACTTGTGTGATGTCTCCCCATCCCTTCCAATCTTTCAAGATTTTATACATGCCTCCATCCCCTTGTGCTTGAGAGCCACATCCTTCCATTTTCCTCATTTTGTGATGATTCATTGATGGCAATGGGATCATGATGATTTATTCCTTGTGAAATATTAGTTCAAACACAATGCATTGTATCTTATAAACAAGGGACATTACATGAACATGAAATACATGTAATGTGTGTCTATCATACACAAAATATATTAATATCATATACAGAAAACATGTTACTTGTTAAAGTGATTATGTGGATACAAATTTAAATATCTCAGTGATTTGATCTGATTTTTAAACTTCTATTTATTAGCATTGTGAATTAATTTTGTGTAGTGCCTTTAGATAATCCTGTCATATTCGTTTTTTTTTTATATTTTCTATTGTTTTATTTTGTTTATATGGAAAATTTTATGTGATTTTCTGCATTTTAAGATTCTGTTATTATAGTTAACCAGATTATGGTATTGAAAAAATAATGCACATTTGAGTATTTATTTTTTTCATTGAATACAGCTTAAAAAAGTAATCTTTTGAATATAAATATAACATTTTTTCTATATATTATAATTTACATACTATTTTTTTGTGATGGTGTTGATACATATTTAAATATATCTCCAAATCTTTTTCTATTTGAATATCTTTTGTTCACTTAAATTTATGTATGTTAAAATTTTGATTTTTGGAGGTATTATAGAATTATTTTAATGTAAGAATTAAATTAATTTCTTAAAAACATTATAATTTCAATTTTTATTTGTATTCATACTTAAAATTTTAATTAAAAATTTACTTTCAAATTTTGTTTTAATCCCAAAATAAATTTCTATTTCTATTCTAGTAGGAATATGATCAAAAATAGACATTGTACCATGAAGCACATGAATCAATCTTTTCAAAAAAATATTTGTCCTTAAAAAAACATTACCCCTGTTTGGTTTTCATCTAGAAAAGTAATTTTTATACATTTTACATTAGTTATTGTCATTAAAATATATCATTCAATAATATTTTCAACAATACCTAACTCATTCCTCATCTAAATCCACATAACATTACAGACTACAAAAACACCTCTATATATTTAGATTTATGTTAAATAATAAAATTGAACATAAAAACCCATGGGGATACTATGAAAAAATTAATATACCAATGGAATTCATCACTATATTAATAAAAATTAAGTTATAATCTGTTTATATAATTTTTTTAAACTCATTTCATCGGTATTGTATCTAAAGGTAGAAAATAAAAAATGAAACGGGTAAAATGTGAGTAAATTACACAATATGAATTATTTAGGGAACACAAATATTCGATGGTAATAAATTAAAATTTACAAAAAAAATAATCAAAATTTATGAATAAATCGATTGACATATATAAAACATGAAGACACTAACATTCAGAAAATGATTGAATCATAATGCTGATGTTCATAACTGCGACTTTATTTATTCAATATATATAAAATCACAGTCATTCTTCTCACATAAAATATGTTTCGAGAAACATTTATTTATTTACATGAATGAGATGTTGTTAATCAAAATGATCTAATTAGAAAAGGTAACATTTATTACTCAATGATTGAGACCTGATGCTTTTTAATTTCCTTGATTTTGTTTGTTGATTTGAATTTTATGTGTTTGAATTTTTTCAATGCATATTTCTATAATAGTTGATGATTTTCTGTATTTATAATTTTTTTAAATTCTATTTTTCATAATTCTCCAATATTTTTATAATGATTAAGCCTATGTGTGTAAAATGTAGGAGCATGTTGCTCTGATAAAATATGAACAAGACCATCAAAATCGGGAAAAACATTTTTATGAAACATTTGATGGATTTGAAAAAATAAAAAGATATATACTACAAATGAATCAAGATTCAATCTTATGTTATAGGTATTCAATGGAGGTAACAAGTCAATACATTCATAGATTGTTTTTCAATGTTGGCAATCAGAGTAGTTTATAATTACTATTCATCTCCAAATCTTTTGACTGCACTCTTATAGAGTGGTATAAAAAGAATATAATATTGTATGATGATGAGTATTTAGATTTTTTTTGGAGTGAAAAGTTAGAAACTCTTTTTGAGTGAGTTTGATCTTATTATCAATTCATTAATAAAATATTAAATTTATTTGAAATATTTCATTTTATAATATGTTTTTATCACTTATTTTATGCAGCATGGATATCATAAATGGTGTGTTGCTTCTATAAAACATCACGAATCATTTTCATGGAGATCTTAATGCTGATCATGTGTGTGTGGTGGGGGGATGATCAATGTTGGTGAATATTTGGGACCACAATTAAAAAGTCCGTAAAAATGATTACATTTGTATTAAGGATATGATACTTCATTTATTTAGGACTAGTGGGATTGATATTATGAAGGAGACTAGTCATTTTATTCATTATGTGGGAGAATTCACCACATGGTAAGATGCACAAAATTTGTTTCATAAGCTTACATTAAATAAATATAATTAATTATATTAATTAATATTTTATAATTATCATGTTCTATTTTAAGAATGTGTTGTATCATCCTACACTATTAACCAGAGAAGAGATAAGCGTGTTTAGACTTATGGCAACACACAATGCTCAATTTTCTAATTTTGAAATCACTTCTGATATACAGAATAGATATAAATACCGAAATTTCCTCCCTTTTACAAGGCGTGTAAATGATAAAGCATTATAAAAAGTTCATGATTAAAATGGATGTACATATAGGGATGGAAAACCATGATATTTTCATTGATTTTCAAGAAATTGCATGGAACATTTAAATACTCAAGTAATTACTATACTAAAAACTATCGAATATATTTTATTTTACAATTTATTCATTAATTTATTTTTAATTATCCTTTTATGTTTTTTC